>LN483397.1:374346-663324 GCA_900002565.1 Culicoides sonorensis | reverse complement strand
AAAAGAACATGAAAAGAACATAAAAGACCAAAAAGACCATGTATACATGGTAATGGTCATGGTCTTTTTCCTGATTTAAATGCATATAAAAGACCATTGTTCAATGGTCAAAGGATAAAAAGTACCCAAAAAAGACCATTAAACTCCGAAAAAGAACCTGAATTCATGGTCAAATACATGTCTTATGGTCCGTGTCACCGCCTAGTTTAACAATGAAAATTCACAATAATTTCAATTGTTATTATTTATACGCTATTCGAAAATATTCAAGTTCATTATTTATATTAAATTTAAGTAAAGTTCATGATATTAGTAACAAAATTTTGTGTATAATGTCATATTTATTGTCTGGAGTATTGTATTAATAAATGAAATTATTGTACAATATGATGAACAGTCCTATTCAAATATTTATCTCCATACATATACAATTATTATTACTTTTATAAAATTTTCCTCGTATAAGTTTATATCTGTTTTTTTTTTTAAGAGGAAGGTTAACGAACCAATTTTAATAGGATTGAAAGCCTCTTTGTCTTCTCTATTTCCTTATAATTCTATTGCTTGTACTTGTATAATGTTCACAAATTTTAACTTTTCTTATCATTTATTTTACTGATGATATTTAAAAGCTTTATGTATATATTTATATTGACATTTTATGTGTGTGTGTGTGATCGTGTTCTTTGTCAATACAATTTTCTCTTTAAATGTCAAAAGATCGTCTCAAATCTCAAAGGAATTTTTTTTTTTCGTCAATGTTAAATCAAATTTAATAACATTTTATTTATATATTTTCTTTTTGCTTTTTACTATTATTATCATTTTTTATCCTTGTTTATTTGAATTAATGTCGTTTGATGATGAGAGTTGAAAAGAAATAAAATTGCTTAGAGGCGTTCCTTAAACTCAACTCCAAGATTTTAACAGTCATTCATTCATTGTTTTATTTTATATTAAATGGACTTTATTATCCCTCATTTCAAATCGCATTTTTTTTTGTTTTATTTTTTATTGATATTGAAGTGGGAAAAAACATTACAACCCCGAGCTTTAACAAAATACCAGACAAGTAAAACATGAAAAAGGTGAGAAATTAATGTTATTTTTACCAAAAATGCTCAATTTTCTTACAATAATTGCCCATTTATGAAAAGAAAATTTATTTTTAGAACGAAAATTACTCTGTTTTTTATCTTTTTTTATGTAAACATAAAGAAAAATTTGTTCAAAGACACACCAAATGAAATCTGTTATAAAATCTATGTGGAATAAAAATTTTTGATATTGAATCATAAAATTTATTTTTGTTTCAAATAGAATTCCGTTTATATTCAAAAGCATTGATAACATTTTTGCACGTCTACGACTATTCAACAAATAAGTAAATGTATAATAAAAAAAGGACTGAAAACCAAATAAGGAAATTACGTTGGAAGCACGTCTGCCTAACTATTTTATTTGATCAATAAGATAATGAAAATATTGAACAAGAGGCAAAGATATATATTTTTTTTCTCAAATTCAATTCATTTCATCAGAATTTGTATTTATACGATTCTAATCGAATTCAAAGAGTGTCATTTCAAACAAAAAAATATGAAAAAAAGAATCACAATCACAAAATAGTTATATTTCTTTGTTTGCAACACGTTTTATGTGAATGTTTTGATTCAGATTCTCAGTTTTGTTTTGATAAATAAAAAATATGAAGTTTTGAAGTCGTTTTCCGAACCCTCTGCCCCTTGATAATATGTAACTGAATCAGAACCAATTAAGTCAATTTTCAGTTAGATTCAGATTTTCATGTTATTGAAAAAAAAACGTAAACTCGGGACTTGAAATGCGCTTATGTTGTTTATTAAAATTAAAATTTCACTTTCTCATAACATTCTTTTTCAATTGAAATATATTTTCCACCTGAAAAATGCAATCAAACTACAAAACTACAATAAAAATAACTAAATGATGTGAGAATTGTCAGGAAAATGACGTGAAAATACTCCCTTATTGTGTTAAAACTTGTGTGAAAAGCAACCAAAGATACGATGACAATGGTAATAAAATCTCAAAAATAACAGCAACCAACAACTGTCACTTCAGTCTGTTGCAATCATGTTCTCGCATTGGTTAAAGTAAAAATTTTTTGATATTATTATTGTTGTTGTTTGTATTGTGATGAAGGAAGAAAACACAAATAATATAAAATGAAATACAATTTGATAGGATTTTAAACATAAATGATAACATTTAAATAAACATTTATTTATCTCAAAACTGTCATTCAAAGTTGAACATTGAAAAAAAAGAAGAGATCAAAAAAAAATTTGATTTTTCTGAAATTGTCTGATTAAAACTTTTTTTTTATATGTATCGTATAATAAAAAGTTTTCTTCTTGGAAGTCGGATAAACAAACCAATAGTTTTCATAAATAGAAAAAAAGACAGACCCTTAGGCACCACGCATCATCATCTCAAGTTCATTTTATCATCACTCATGTCTAAACTTTTCCTTTTAATTCTTTTCTTTAAACTCACTCGCTCTCGTGTTTTTCATTTCCTTTTCTTTTTTAATATGAAATTTGTATTATTATGAACATTTTATCATTATTATTATTTTTTTTATTAAATATTGTTCAAACATTCCATTTTTATTCACACAAAAAATATTTTCACATCAAAATGCCAGACAATTTCCACAAATTATTTTTATTTTACAAAAGAGACTTACATACAAAATGTTTTTTTTTGTTCATTGTTCCTTATTATTGCTAAAAAGTTTTCGTACTTTTGTTGCGATTATTTTATTATTTTTACATTTTTCTATGGAAACAGCGGAATAAAGGAATAACTGACAAGCTGCTGTTATAATCTTAGTCTGTGCGGTAGATAACCATTCATCATAAAAATGTTCCCAATAGTATCGTTATCATTAAATTCATATTTGTTTTATGATCATTTTGTACAATAAAGAAGCAGTGTTGTGAAGTTTTGATTGAGATTATTACGCTGGGAAAATGATTATTATTATGATTTGGTCGATAAGGCGGAGTTGGTTGTTAAATATCTGAGAATAGCTGAGAAAAAAAAATGAATGATGATTTTGAATCTTAATTTTTTTAGATTTGTTAAGCAAAAATAACTTGAAAATTATTCTGAACAATCATTGATTTAAAACAATAGTCAGATTATAATCTAAGCAAAATTTAAGATAAGTAAGCAAAATATGCAAAAATAAGTAAGCAGATTATAAAAATGGTAAGCAGATTTTTAAAAAATGAAAAACTAATCAAAAATTAGTAAATTATTAAAAATTTATTCAAACTTCTGATCCAGAACCGTTCTCCCAACCATAAATCTTCAATTTTAATTCATTTCAACCATTTAACTAGAAAATAGAACCAATAAATCCATCTCATTGACATCCACGAGTCATTTTCTTTCATTATATTTTTTTTTATCTTAATTTTTTATATCATCAGTGAAACGTGCCAAAAATTAATTTAACATTCAATCCCGGATCAATACGAACCTAACTCAATACAAAATTCCACCACTCAAATAAATTCATCAGGCTTATTATCATTTTTTCGATATAAATATCAATTCTAATGTCTCTTTTATGTTAAAATTGGTTAAATTATTCAATACAAAATAAAAATGAACAGAAAAAAAAATTTATATTGAAACATTTTAATTTAAATACCTTCTAACATGAGTAGCAAGAACCGAATAAAAAAAACGTCATCATAAATTAAATAACTTTATCCTTCTATTTCACATTTTTTAAAAAAAAAAGTTGAACAAAAAATTCATGATATAAAATTTTGAAAATTAAATCATTGAATTAGTATTAATTTTCTTTTACTCAAATCAAATCTGGTTTATACCGAAAAATTTAAAGTAGAAAATCGTATCCCTTTAATATATTGATATACGAATGCTTTAACACCGTAGAGGCTCGTCATAGCGATAACAATAAAAATATTGCGTATACGCGTTTCTTACAGTTATATTTATAATATAAAAAAAAAACGAGACAGGAAAATGTCCAAACAAAAATGCCATTAATATTCGGTTATATTTATTTTCGTACGCACTCTTTTTTCGTTATCAAAACATAGTCGTATGTCTACGCATGCATAAAGTGAATAAATTCCAAGGACAAGTTCAAGGAAAAATAAGTTGTAATTTATTTTATTTAATGTTCACATACAAACAAATAACATAGAACAGCTGATTTTTGCGTATGTGCGTGATATTTATGGTCTACGCATGTTTAATGTGTAAGGAAATTGTTGAATTCAGAGTATGAGTCATGGTGATTTCTTTGTGTACGTTAACTGATAACAGGAAATGTAACTGAAAATAACGAAAAGAGAATTGGCTGTAAAAAGATTTCGATTCGCTCTGAGAATTTGAATACACGCACATTGCGTATAAGTTATTTTATTGTTAAAAGGATTTCGTGTCTGAGCCATTCCATCACAATTGAGAAACTTTATTGTCATTGTCTACGATTTTAAGACTCATCTCCCTTTTTCTCTTTGTAACATTGAAAAGATTTTTTCGGCTCAAGGTTAATTTGGTTATGCGGTGTTCTGTGTATGCATTGAACATGGTTTAAAATTAAAGTTAATCTTATACAAACGTAGGAAGGGTATTAAAAATTATGGGTATTTCACCGGTTTTGTCTCTGCAATATTAATCAAGGTTAAATTTAGTTGCTAAAAAAACCTTAATTATAATAATTAAAAAATTTGTGTACAAAATGTGACTAGACATTTGTTTGTCAATTAAAATTAGATCTATCATAATTATGTGAATGTTTTGGTAGTGACTTAGATTGTGTTGGACCTTTTTTCGTGGTGATGAAATATACGATGAAAGGAAAGTGATCAAAATTTTTATTTAAAAAAAAAACAAAATGAATGGTTTTAATTCATCATAATTACTTTTAGTTAATTACTTATGGAAAAGGACCAGTATTATTTTTTTTTTCATTTTCAGTTCCTCGTGATAAAAAATAGAGGAAATGGGAGTGTTAAGATAAACAGACCAAAGTGAATGTTTTCTTTTAAAGGTAAGTATAATTGTTATTTTAATTTGAATAAGGCTTCAACACCAATTAAGCACCCGCAAATATAAATATGTAATCCTTCACTCGAATGAAAGCTTCGATTCCGTTCTTGGGCACCAGAATCGCATCAATTGTTCAGTCTCAATTGATTTATGTAAAAGGATTCTCAACCCTATCAGGCCCCAATGACCATTAACACATAACACTGAAATAAAAATGCCAATAAAAAGTTTTAGCAGGAACACACTCAAGTATCGTCAATCGTCCATTTATTTTAGTAGATAAATCACTCAAGGGACAAATTTCTTCACAAATAAATATTTAATTCACCATAAAAGATTAGTGTTCACAATTTAGCGACGATCGTCATCAAAGCAGACATGAAATGGAAAAACATGCAATGTCTCTTTTTTGTCCCTTTTTTTATTTTTTTATCAACCAAAAAAAAGTGTCTGAACGTCTCAATTTGTTTATAATTTTTTTTTATTCCAAACTAACTTTCTTCATCTAATCTATCAAAGAGAAATGATAATAATCGTCCAAAAAATAAATCAGACACCACACACACACAAACAAAAAAGTTAAAACAATTGAATCTCATTAATCAAACCAAAATCACGACACAATTTTTTTATTTATTGTATGGGCATTCAACAAATTCTCAGATTGAAATGTCTATTTTTTATTGTTTTCTTCTATAGAAGACATTGCAATAAATTAAATTAGATACAAATTCGCGCTTCATGATAATGACAGGACATCATTTTTTCGTTCAAATTTTCTTTGGACACATTTTTTTATAAATTCTTTAACAAGCAAATCCTTATTCAAATCCATTACAGCTCATAGGTTAAGTAATGTCATATTTTTTTTTTAATATTAAATTAAAGGTTCACATGAATTATTGTCATGAAACATTTATTTTCATTTTGTACAAACTCACAAATCTTAGAAGATGTCATAAAAGTTTTTTGTCAATTTATGCGAGAAATCTACCATTAGATAAAGATTTTTCACACACATACACACACACATTTATAGATAAAAAAATGTGTGCACGAACAGTTGTACAAAAAAAAATGCCATAAATAATAAATTTAAAATTATCAGAAAAGCGTTTTCTTTTTCCTTTCTTTCTACTTTTTTTTCAATATTGTTTGCATTTTCATTCACGTACTTTAATTTTTTTTATACACTATTGAATCTACATCGTTATAAAGTTCAATGGTCTAAAAAAGCGATAGACCATATAATATAATGGCAGGATATCGACTTTAATGTTTTTCTCGTGTGTTTTTATTTTCTTTATGTATGTATTTGTGTGTGTGTGTGTGTGTGTGTGTGTATGCAAAATATGTTTTAACTTTTAAATTTTCCTTTTATTTTTGTTTTGTGACCTGACCTTTTCCTTGAATATTTATTATTATTGTTCAATCAGGACGGTAAAGCAATTTTTATTTGTCTCGTGTATGATGATAAGAATAAATATATTGGCTTTTCTTGTCTTTTCAACTCAATAAAAGTAAATTATGTGATATTTTTTTTGTGTCAAACTGTTTTTGTCAGATGCAAATTAGTTTTCAAATAATTTTTATTATTTTTTTTTGGGGTATTCTCATGTTAAATGATGATAACAAAAAAATCATATTTCTCATCAATTTAAATTAAAATTAATGTTTTCAAAACAAATAAAATAAAAAAAAAAACATTTTGAACGGAAATTGAATTTCATCATCATTGTTTATGATGCGAAAAACATGACACATGATGCATTTATCAAAAAAACATGAAACATACACAAAATTATTTTTCAGAAAAAAAAATATAAAATATGCATTATTATTAATTGAAGTTGAAGTCACAACATAAAATAAATAAAACGATAAATCATGAAAAAATATTAATTTTAACCGAAAAATTGTTTGCAGATGCATGTCAAAAAAATGTAATTGAAGCATCATGTGGCTTCTTCTGAAGTTGTAAAAAATTATATATTAAAATAAAGTAATTATTTTAAATTGAAATTTTTTGTTTATGACCTCATGTTATTTTGTTATGTCTTGCATTTTTGTGATACATTCGATCTTATTTTTTTTTAAATAACAACTTTAATGTCAAAAAAAGGTCAAAAATCAAATAAAAATTAATTTTTCGATTTTTTTGGTTATTAAAGGTCGTACTTTAATCCCAAACAAATTCTTATTTTATTTTTAATTGAAGTTTGATATTTTTTTCTTGTGTGTAACTAAATGGTGTGTAATTAAAACATTTTTGTTCAGCAGCATTAGACTCGGTTTTCATGGACCATATAATTAAAGGATTAACCCTTTTTTTGTATATTTTTCTCTTTTTTGGTCCGATTTTTTTATCCTTTTATTTATCAGTGAACTTAATTAACACATAACGTGCTTCAATTAAAGAACAAACAGTGAAAAGAGTCAGATTTTGTGAAAATGAGATCCAAAAAAATTAAGAGTAAAATCTCGATTTTGACGTGATCCGATAACAAGGATTGTAATCAAAGGCAGTTATTAAGAATTGTCGTTTAAAAGAATTTTCTCAACGAAAACGAAAGAGGTTAATTCATTCAATATTTTGCTTTCCTCTCACTCAATTAAATTTAATTGAATTTTCATTCACTTTTCCTTAAAAAAATTAAAGGAAAAAAAATATATCCTTTATCTCACAAAATAAAAGAGTGATAAGCGTGAAAAAATAATTTTAATCGTTCATTTACCTTTTATTTCACTACATGGTAAAAAAACATCGGATGTAACACTCTTTCTCTCATTCCATTCGATTCATTATCCTTATACCTTTTATTTTATTTTTATTCTCATTGTTGTTGTTGTTGTACTTTTTGAAATTTTCATTCATTTAATATATATTGAAACACACACATCCTCGAAATATTTTCACATCCTTAATTGAATTGAAATGAAATGTTAGAATGAGTGTGTGTGTGTGTTTGTAATCGTACAAAAAAAATTAAATGTCTGACAATAAAATTATGTGTGAAAATTTTAATAAAACACATAAAAATACGTGATTTTATGTGTAGGTTCTGAACATTATTATCATCATCATCATGAATATCTAAAATAAAATTAAATGTAATAAATATATTTTCCGTTTTATTTCTGCTTAAAATAAAATGATAATAATACAAATAATTAGCATTGAAAATTTAGTTCCAAGTAAAACGGGATGACGCGACAAAATCCCTTTTGGTACAATGAGAATATGTTTGTTAGTTAAAAAAAATTGCAATGCAAATGACAACGAGACGTGTTTTGTCTGAATCTTTTTTTATTTTAGTATTATTTTTAATAAAAGTTTGTATTTTATGATAAATACACATGTAAATGTTTGGATGGTTGTTTTATTTTGAATTTAAATTTAATTTCACACTCATATGAAATGGAAAAATAAATGCAAAATTTTAATGTTATTTTCTATTATGGTTGTGTTCTGTTTATTTTTTTTATTAAAATTTAGGCGCTATTCATGGAAACATATGAAAATTTTTTCTATGAACAGCACAACAAAAGTAAGGGAAAGTTTCATTTTTTTTTTTTTGTAATTTAAAATTAAAAAATATATTTTCCATACGTATTTAAATGAAATGAAAATACAAATATAGTGTTAAAATACTTTTAATTTCATGGTACGTTAAATTTTTTTTCACATTCAAATTCAAGTCTTAACTGTTTTAGATAACTATTTTTTGAATTTTATATTTAAAATCTGGTAAATTTTGTGTTTAATTTAATATTGTATTTCGTATTAAGTCTTAAATGTTAACTGTCATACTTTGATAATTTTAGCACATTATAAAAGATAGGAGAATTTTAGATTTTAACTCATTAATCGCGAGCGTTGTATTTTTACAACGCCTCTTTGAAGTCACTTTTCTCGTTCAAATCAAAAAAAATCTTTGGCAATATTTTTTAGAGTCTTAATTTAAGATGTTTTGTATCAAATAGTTGAATGGTTTTTGAATTTAAACCAAAAATTAAAAAATTATGAGCTAGACTTTTAAGAAAAGTCGCATTTTTTTCTCTCTCGTACAATTTTTCTGTATGTATTTGTGTAGGACTTATACGTATTTTGTTTTGGCTCTCCTGTAAAATTTTTATATGAAACCTAAAATATTCACCGAAATGAAAAGTGTTCATTTTTACCTAAAGAATAAATCATAGAAGAACTTTTTGTTCAAAAGTCAATATTTTAGGAGCGGCGGTTAATGAGTTAATTTAAGCACTATTATCATTTAACTTGATGATCATTTTTATTTATATAAAGATTTTATATTAAGAGATCAAATTACATACATGCATGAAATTAAAATTATTGAAAGAAATTTCTTTTTTTACATTTTTGATAAGAAAACAATGTTAAAATTTATGGCTTTTAAACTTCCTTCGCAAATTTTTGATAATTTATGACTTTTTATTTAAAAAATTAAAATTACATTAATTCACATCTGCTCATGTTGCACATTAATTTAATATAATCATCATATATCATTTAATATCGATAAACACCATCATTTAGACACATTAATAATCAGTTCCACAAATTTTAATGTCAAATTTTAATTTTAAAGGTGAGTTTTTTGCATAGTGCCTTAATATGAGTTTTTTTATTTATTATTTGAATTGAGATACAAAATACAAAAAAAATGTATGAAAATAATCATTTGTTTATCTTAGATCTATGAATTTCTTTCAGTGATATATGATTAATGATGCTCTGAATTCAGTGTCTTACTTTTGTCGCCTGTTTCTTATTCTACTGATATTTGCTGTTAGAAAGTTAAACAAAATACATTTGTTAATATAAAAACAAGGATTGAAATAATTATCACCATATAACATTTCCGTAGACAATTAAAGACACTTGTTTTATTCTTACCATTTACTTTAAAGATGCAACTGCAACTCTTTAAATTAAATTTCAACTCAGCTCTCAAATTCATCATTTGCCTGCCTTAAAAGAAGTCTCAACATTTTATTTTCAAAATGACATTTAATCCACTTGAGAGAAAAAGAAATACAATTTCATGAACATAGAAATACTTTTAATGAAATGTGATTGTATCGATGGGAAAAAGTTCATTCAACTAACATACACTCACACAGACACAAACTTCACATGTTTTATTCAATGAACCGATAAATTGATAAGTTTTTGATAAAAGATCAGATCAAGATATTTTTCTCCTTTTTTTATTATTATTTTTTTTTCATTTCTTTCATTGCTAGTATTGCATACTATCAATCTTTGTTCGTTATTTGCTTTTGATTTTTGTTTTTTATTTTATATTTTAAAAAATAAAAGAAGCAATGAAAAAAATTTAAGTATTAAAAGAAATAAATAATATTCTGATCAAAGGAAGATTCAAATATTATGTTATTGCCACAATTTTTTCATTTTTCATTCAGCTGTATGCATTTTTTGTTTGTAGAATTTCGTAAAAAAATTTATCCATCAATCCTGATTTATATTTCAATTTTTTGTTTATTTGATTATTTTCTCTTTTTTTGTGTGTGTTTGTGTGTGTGTGTGTGTGTGTAGATCATGAAAGTCAAATTTATTCGCACTATTGCACTTATTATGGTTTTACAATGTCTGGATTTTTTTATTCTCTTATTTCAATAGTGTTAAAACGAAAAAAAGAAAATACAATTGAAGGAATAAATGTAATTTAAATGCTGTAGCAGATATTTGAATGAAATGTAGAATGAAAAAAATGAAGATAAGCCCAAACAGATTTACACTTTGGTTTATTCTATGAGTTTAAGAGTCATTTTATCGAACCCGTCACACAGAATAAAAGTTAGGAATTTTCAGAGAGTAAAAGGACGATATCGCCCAGAGTCGCTCTTTGAGATACAAGTGATAACGTCCTAGGATCATCTTCAGATGGTCTTGAGTTTTATTGGTCACAATCTATATTCAGCCTATAAACAGAGTTAAGTTGCCGCCAATTCCATAAAGGAAGCGTAAAATCCAGAATATCCAATTTTTGTGTTATCATTATATTCCTTTGCATATTCAAATCTTTTTAAGTATTAAAAAACAGAAAAATAAACAGACAGACACCATTTTTTCATATTCAATGCATTCCTTCAACAATGAATGTATAAATCAAAACCGAACCGAGATTTATTTCTGATACATATTTAATAACATTTTTTGGTTCATTGCTTCCTTTTTTTAAAATAAAAAAAAAAATCTTATAAATATTCAACGTCTGATAACTTTTTTTAATATTTAACATTATTTTTTGCAAACATGTGCAAAAATCATAAACATTAATAATAATTCAATTTTAAAATTTCATTTATCATTGTCAAACATTTTCCGTTTTCTTCTTGAATTTTATCGATTTCACACTTCCTTTTTTTGTCTGACTTGTCTTGGATCCTCTTTTCATTGTAATTTCATCATAAATAATAATGATTTTTATTTAAAAAAAAAAAAAAAATTAAAATAACAATAACATCAGGTGATAAATTCAAACTTCGTTATGAATTTTCTAATTGAACATTAAAAATTAAATTTGCTTTAAAATTCGATTTTTTGTGTATTTTCTGTTTATTAATGCGTATTTTTTTACTCTCAAATACATGAGATAAGATACGATGCAAAAAAATATCACTTTGCTTATTTGTTTATTTATTTATTGTAACACAACATACACTTAAAAAAAATAAACAAATGTTGCACATGATACACATTGTTGTTAAATTCAATTCAAATCATTTTTTTGGTACAATTTTTTACTCTACCACTTCAAATCTTGTGTGATGAGAACCAAAACAGATGTTTTCTCTAGATTTTCATTTCATATGTGTTTGTGTGTGATGTGCGGTAATTTGAAGTAATTTCTTTTTTTTCATTCTTCAGATCAAAGTTCGAAATTGTCGCGTTTGTGTGAGTTTGATAAAAAAAATAACATAAAATAAAATAAATGTGTGAGAAATTTCAAAGCAAAATAGCATAACAAATTGCAAAAGACAAACAAAAAAAAATATTTTATATGTATCGATATTTTTTGAGTTCTAAATTTTTTTTTTAAGTAAATGCAAAGAAAAAGACAAGATACAAGAAAATCCCTGTTTTATTTTGAAATATAATTCGGTAAATGGAATAAACATGTTCTCATGTTTTTAATTCTTGTCTTATTCACATGCATGGTAATAATATGTGAAATTTTTGTGTGCCCCCTCTCTTTTTTTCTAATGTGTTTATTATCGATATGTGTGTTAATCTTAATAAACCGACATGCATATGAGAATTTTTAATTGAAATTAAGAAATAAATCAATTCGTGAGATAAAATGTTAAAAATAAACATGATTTTACTGAATATGTGTGATTATGTGAATTTGATATTATTATTATCAGTTTTGCAATCAAATCAAATACAATCTAATTGTGATAAAAAAAATCGAATTTAAGTCAAATTTAGATTAGATTCTAATGATATGCTTGAACCTGTTTGCTGATTAAAATTCAATATGGATTTGCAGTGACCATGTTTTCAACTTTAATTTTTTTCATGTTAAATTTTATTTTTGAATTTAACTGTTAAATATTTGAAGTACATCGGTAAAGTAGTTTATGCCATTTTTATGAAAATCATGCTGAAAATTAACATTTTGCCCTTCAAGGTCACCAACCGGGTCTAAATCTATCATATTGACAATATTGAGCCAAAAAATTTCCAGATTAAATTAATTTTTACTAAAATCCACTTTGAAATATTTTGATCTGTTTTATCGATGAAAATTCAAAAATATAACCGTTAGAACTTTTTCGTATATTTAAATGGAACACATTTTTATGGATTTGTATCCAACAATCAAAGCTTTAACCATGAAAAAGAAAATGAGAAAAAAAGACAAAATTGAAATCAAACGAAACGAAAAAGTTTTTCCATATCAATTGATTCACTCGGCTTAAAAGTGTTATTTCATGTTCTTTTTCCTTTTACTTCACTTCTCAATAACTATCAAGATTTTCTGTCTATATTTAATAATAAAAAAAAATAATAATAACGAAAATATTGTGTTAGGGAAGTGTGTAAGCCTGGTCAGTTTTGTGTCAGATTTTATCAAGTTAAAGAAAATATGTGTGTGTAAAATCGACGCCATCCACTGAACAGCAAAAAAAAACATAGATAAAACTAAACCGAAAGAAAAAAGAGAAGATTTTGTATCATGCTCATAATTATTTTAAGTCGATAAATAATCTGAGCGTGTCAATAAAATTAGTACAGATTATCTTTTTTGATAAAACTTTTTCCTTTTATTATGAATTGAAATGAAACACAAAAATATTTCATTTTTGCTTAAATAAGCTGTGTCATTCTTTTAATTTAATAAAATTGGTTATTTATGGTTTTTTTAATCAGGTTTCTAGAAATATCTGATGCATAAATAAACTGAAAATTGACATAAGAAATGTCAAAATGAATCAAAAAACCACGAATAACATTTTACATTTAGAAGACGATTCCAAAAAAACCACAATGAAACCCAAAAATTACAAAATCAAGCTACATTAGTCATCAATTTCTAAAGATCTAATTTAAACCACATCATTAATAATGGAATAATTTGTGTGACGTAAAAGTACATGTTGATTCAATGTTATCACAAGCACACACACACACACACACACAACTCTTGAAGTAGCCATTATCCTTTTAATTGATTTGGTTATTTCATGATAGCAAAACATAAATTAATGGTAAAATAAGTGGATGTTGTCTGGCGCATGAACTACAACTATGCTTTGTTTTATTCACATATATGATGTTTGAAGGATGTCTCAACACTAAATGCATGTTTTGTTAAGAGAGCGTGCAACTTTAATCGATTACATTTAAAATTTATTCTTTTATTTTACTTTTTTTTTTTTAATTGCAATGTCAAGCGATACAATGAAAAAAGTAAAAATTGTCTAATTGCTCATGATTCCGATATGTGTCTTGACTTTGATAAGAATTTCATCCATTTATTCATTCTATTTAACTTTAATTACCGGCATCACTGTCGGTATACTTTAATTTAAAAAAGAAAAAAATATTTATAGAGAGGCAAAAAAGGATCTCAGTGGCGGTCAATGGCATGACTTATCATCAAAGTAACTAACGTCTTATCTTGAAGTTTGTAATAATAAATTAACTTTTTTTTATGCCTTACTTTGTCTTTTCTTCTTATAATGATTATGATTTTATTTTTCTTCAATTTTCTATTTTTTTGCTACTGTAAATGAATGAACAAACACCATAAGATAATATGAAAAAAAAGTGTATTGATAATAATGATGTATAAAGACAAGTCAATAATAATGTAATAGACTTTCAATTTTCTTTTTATAACTTTTCCTTTCTTATAATTTTTTTTTTAGCATTTTTATTATGAGTTTTTTTTAAATCTAATTTTTTATTATTCTATTTTGTTTCCTTTTTCCTTCCGAAGTAATGAAAAATTTATTGTGATAGCAATTTCATTTGATATTTTTGATTGAAAGTTGAAAATTCATGGGATGAAATTCAAAATTCATGGAAAAACTGTTAACTCGTACATTAGGTTACCTAAAAAAGATATCCGAATATTTCCTGACCCAGGAGCGACTAAAACCTGGTAATTTTCTGTTCTTTAGGTAATTAGAATTATCATTTATTTTGGCTCAAACTGGCCTAGTGTTTGAAAAAATTATGAATTCCTTCTTATGACATGAAAAGGGCTAATTTTCAAATTTTAACTTATAAAGAAAAATATGTAAATAATAAAATTTCATTAAAAAAACTGCTCTAATCTTGTAATTTTGTGTTAAAAGCAGTGAGTAGGTCAGGTATACGAATACAAAAAATTCATGAAATTTTCATAAAAGACAAGATGAGAATGAAAAATGATGATACTAAATGCCTAATTAAAGCATCAAAAATGTTTCATCGTCTCTAAATATAGAATTAATTTAGTGTTTTATATCTTATTTTTCTTAATTTTTTAATGGAATGAGAAGATAAACACATTTAACGTTACATACCTGTGTGTCTTTGAATGTATTCGTGCATTTGTGTACTTAAGAGCACAAAATATGATGATCTGATAAGGAAAAATTATGTGCACAAGTAAAAATTATGGTGAAAGTTAAATGTCTTTGAAAATATGAAACCTTCTTAACTTTACATGTGTAGATACAAATTTTTTGGGCCTAAGAAAACGACACTTTTCAACTTATTTTTTTCCCACATTATTACCACAAGGTTAAGCATTTTCTTGGTTTTGCTTCGTTATCGTTTCATAATTTTGCTCCTTGTGAACCAAAAATTGTATGTGTGTGTTAAATCATTAGAACATTATGATTTTTATGTAAATTTTTTCTTTAAAAACACCTTTTTTGTATTAAAATATATAAATTCGTAGAGGTTGCTCTAGTAATTTTCTTTTATATTTATGTATTGAAATAAATTTTCTTCATCAGTCGTTGAGTAAAAATTCCGGATTTTCTCATCTTTAGCATACAAATTGCTTATTTAATGAACAAATATAGAGCACAAACAACTCTCACACAGAAAAAAAAACAAAAAATATATAAATTTAGTAGAACAAGAAAATGAAAATAAACAAGGGGATGATAATGTCAAAAATATATAGCATGCAGAAGAAAAACCTACCCTAACCGGAGAAAAAATGTATTAAAGTCGTAAAATGTAAAGTAAAAGTAAAATTTTTCGTCCTTTTTCCTTGTGGAAATGATTTTCACTTATATAAATTTTTTGTATATTTTATGTGTACACGAGACGTCGATATAATCTTGTTACGCAATATCGCACACATCTGGGTTAACCTTGAAAATGAAAATAGCTGTACATGGCAAACATTGTGATTGTGATAAAATTTTACTACCTGAAATTTTATGATTTTTCTGTCTGGGACATTTTCTGCCAATATGAAAAACGAAATACAAAACTAAAGTTTAAGAATGTGGAACAATTTTGATGATTTTTTTTCTGGAAAATAACTAAAATCATTTCATCAAATCAGAAATCATTGAAGGAAAATCCCACATAAATCTCTTAATTTAATACATGAATTCAGATAATTAACTTAACAAACATTACCTTACTCAAACTATTAATTAACTTTTATCTAAATAAAAATTATATATTGTTTCAATATTAAAATCCCATTAATACCTTCCTACATTAAATTTAAAATAATAATTTTTAAGATCAAAAAGATCAAGACCAGTAGCTAACTAATGTTTTACTCTCAAATTATATGTTTTTTGTACAACATTAAAAATAACTAATATTTGCTTGTATTTCCAATAAAAACGCCCTAACATCAAATTAAAAGTTATTTTAATGAAAAATCTTTTAATATTATTTTTACATGAAAATTAAAAGTAAAATTTAACCGCCTACAAATCTTGAAAATTTGCTTGAAATGAGTAAGACTATCGCGAATTAAATCAAATTACATTGCATGAATTAAATTGCGACTAAGGTTGATATTAAAATAGCATAATTTGTAATTTTTCATACCAAGAAGTAGAAATGGAGCAATTAATGGTTTATTGCTTTATTATTTACCGTGTAATTAATTTGAAAGGTTGGAATGTAATTTGAGAGTTATTTTAGGTGGTTTCTTGCATTGGTTTAAGGATCTGATTGAAAACCACATCAGTTTATATGCGATTTCATTCAAAAACGTGTCTCGAAATTTCAAAAAATTGAGAAGCGTAACAATCAACCAAATCATGACTCTACGAGTTTTTTTGAAGTATTTTTCATCGATCTCAAACTCAAGCATAAGCAGGCACGTGCAAAAGCAACCCATTTTACTGATAAATACATACAAAAAATTCCAATTTCAATAATTGAATGAAAATTAACTAATAAATAACCCAAAAATTCATGAAAAAATGTGTCCTTTTTCTGTTACATTGAAAAGTAAACTAATATGACTTCAAAAAGTATTTCAAAAACTTTATTTGAGAAAAAACTTTTGCTTTCTCTGCTAAAATTCAGAATTATTTAAGTTACATTTTACACACGCACACACCCTAGACTAGGCCAGACGGTTAAATACAAAGCAAATTCAAAAAAAAAATAATAAAAACTTAAATATTCTTTGGTAATTGATTGCTTATCGATCTCATGTATGTATAAAATTCATTGAAAAATATCATGCAGTTAAAAACAAAAAAAAATATTGAATAAGTTTCACAGACTCATCATTTATAATCTCAATTCTTCTTCTTATTTCATACCAAAACGAATATTATCAAATCACATAAAAAAAGTTTTGCTTTTTAAAAACAATATTTTATTCATTTTTTATATAAAATTTTTTTTTTATCATCGCATCCTTTTACCGAGAAGTTTTCTTTTTTTTCGTTTCATTTCATAGATACACATATTAATAAAAAAAAATAATAATAATAAAACAACATCATTTTCATGTAAAATCTTATCCGGAGTAGCAAAAAAAAAATTGACATTGAATGGGAAACAAGTGGAAAAGAGGGCGTACTAAAACTTGTATGAAACTGCAATAAATCACTTGAGTTAACGATATAATATTGAGACTTCGTTTTCATTTTGGCAACAAACTTAAATCATATACACTTAAAATTATATTTGTGTGTGTATGTGTAAGTGTGTGTTTGAGAAAAAAAAACGAAGAAGCAGACAAAATCCTGAATGTGCTCTTGAAAAAGTGCTTATGATTTGAGTAATATCTGTGTGTGTGTGTGTACATTAAATGTGCTTTCACTTTGAATAAAATATGGTTTATGCTTTATGGCTGAGTAAAAATAAATCGTTTTTTTTTCTCTCTGGTGCTTGATCGTCTTCTTTTCCTAATGCAAAAAATTTATATTACTTTCAATGTACTTGTACTTGACTTGACTTGAGATCAATGAGATTTTTTTTTGTTATTTATTGTTCATTATTTATTTGTGAATTACATGATTTTTTGATGTAATTTTTACATGTTGTTGCATTAATTTTATGTGATTTTCGATACTCTTGTCGGTCACTTTAATAAAAATAATAATGGTCATGTTGCGTCATGGTCAACTTTATTTTTGTGTTTTTAAATTGAAGTGATTGTATTGATTACGTTGAATTCTGGTTAAATGATAATGGCTATAGATTATGTCAATTTATGGAATTTTTCGAATATTTTATGCATTTAACTATAAACATTTAAGAAAATGGAATAATGAAGGGCAAGTGCAAGACAATATTTTTATTGGACGGCTGTAAAATCTTCTGCTATAGGCTTTTATTTGGGTTTGAGCTCTTAGCTGTGTTGTTTTTGTTTGGAACTTTAAGAGCGTTTTCGAGTTTTAAATGCATATCTTGCCGATTTACGAAAAATTAGTATTTTGGTCACTCAACTGGTCCGCATGGTTAATTTCCGAATCATTTTAGCCTTCAGTCACACTCATTGTCACACTTTTAAATCATTAAAGGACCCGTTCCAAGCAGTCAGCGACTTAATTTTACCTCTGAATCAAAAAAAAGCAACCGTAAAAATCTTGAAACCCGTAGAAGCGTGCATGGAAGTGGGTCTTCGAAAAAATTCCGAATTTTACCATTTCATGTTTCAACAAAAAAAAATCAAATTCACAACTGTCAATTCACGTCCCTGTAATAATATTTCTTAATGCACAATGTCAATCAATTTGTAAAACAAATTAATTAACCTAGAAAATTTTAAATATTATTCATTTAACATGTATAACAGAATTTAAAAATATCTCATTATAATGAGTTTTTAAATAATTTTATTTGCAATAAATATTTATTACATGTTTTATTTTTTTTTTCATTATTATTTTTATTTTAAATAATTTAATCATGCCCCAGCTTTATTGTTTAAATTAAATTTTCTATCTATTGTTCTATTATTATAATTTAATTCATTTTTTATATTTTTTTTTGTATAACAACAATTTAAACATTAATCAATATTCAATGCAACGAACAAAATTTCAATGTTGAGTTGAGTGTCACAATTAATCTTAATCAAAATATGCAGTTTAATGTAAAAAATTAAATATTGAGAAAAGAAACTATTTTTTTAATATGAAATAAAAATTCTAAGTGGGCAATGTTGATTTTTTTTAATTTTAATAATAATAAATTGTATTAAAATTTAAAATCATGCTTAATTCGTTTTTTAATATGTTTAAATACACAAAATTAAACATATATTTACATGATGTAAGTTAATTTTAAATATTGACTGGTTGTCGCACCCAGATTTGACATTAAAAAATATATAAATGCAAAGTCATGTCAAATGCTTAGAAAAATTGATATAAAACACGTTTCTTATGATTTTTTGTATCATAATTGATTTTATAACCTATTTTTTTTTTATTTTAAATCTTAAATTTTTGTGCTAATTTTTTTTTATTTGATTCAATCCAAAAATCATTCAGCATACCATAAAATTAAATTTCATAACAGTTCATAAAGACAGAATAAAGTGTTTTTTTTTGGTTGATCACCCAATTTTTCGCATCTAAACACAATTCCACCTCCTCCGTCGTAAAAACTAGACGTCAATTTCCTGAATTCATTTTAAAACCTAATAAATTTCACTAAAAATAGACATTGAACAATATTGTTAATGAATCAAGTTGATTCAAGGTTTACATTGAACAAAAAAGAAACAACAACAAATTGTTATTATTTTAAATTATTAGACAAAAAAAAAACAAAATTAAATCAACCCGCGAATGATAATTGGCATTCTTGTATAAATACAAGTAATTTGAGACACAAATCATGCACGAAACGCGCCACCACCAACGTAAATAATATTTTTTTCTGTACAATAAATTAATAATAACAATAATCGTTATAAAAGTTCATTCAACTCATTATTTATTAACGCTTTAATAATATAAAGCTAATAACTAGTAACAAACTATATGAACATTACCTATTTAGCCTATTAGCGAAATGTTAAATATTTTTTTTTTATTAATATGATTGTGTGTACTGCAGTAAGTTGCTGTATTTTGTATGAACATTTGATATTTATTAGCATTTTGTGATGTAGGTAATTTAATATGTTTTTTTTTATTATTATTATTATTTGAATTTTATTTAGCGTGAATATGTGCCTAATATGAAGTGTGTTTAATTATCACACACACACACACAGTGAACTGATCAAACAGTAACACTCGAAGTTTTTGTACTATAGGATTTTTTTTTGTGTTAATGTGAATGAGGTCATTTATACAATGTTTTACTCGGAAAGGCACTTAATAATATTTTTTTTATTAAAGTACAAGAATTTTCATGCTTTTCTTGGAATTTAATGTTAAAGAAGATTTTCATAAGCTCCGAACATAAACGTGCTATCTTGATATGGTTGAACTTTATTACAAAGACTGTAATTTTGTGGTAGATATTTATAGCTGTAGCCCCGGATAAGAAACACGGTTACTTGCGAATATCTCAGGGTATGCTGAAAAAGGTTTACCAGCCGCCTTGCATTTCTCCACACAGATTAACGAGGAACCACAATATTCGTAAAATTTTTAAACATCTGGAAACACATCTGAGTTCCAAGCCAGTTAAAGTCACTATTTAGAAAAACCAACGTGGCCTTACCACGTTAGTCCACTAACCATTTCAGGATACCACCTGATGATCACACACATTCAACTTTTATCATAATATCCATTTTAAAATGGGTGCGTTCTTAGATAAGATGAATATCAAACAAACTGCAATCTCATATTTTTTTACCATTTAAATATAGGATTTAGTATTGTGTAGGTCAGTTACAATAAAATTCATAATCTAGGCATGTCAATGACTCAAAGAAACACAAAATACCAGTCGTTTTACATATAACATGAATATACAATAAAAAAAATTCAATAGTAATAAAAATATTTTTTTTAATATTATGTGATAATAATATAATTATTATTATTTTTATGATTATGCGAGTTCAGAAGTGAATAAAATTTAGAAAAAATGAGATAATGATAATTGTTGTCTGAATTGGAGACTATAAAACATTTTTCTATGAATATGAGTGTGGGTTTTAGTTTTAATAGATTAGAGTAATTAATGTTTGTTAAGTGTGTCCCGAGGGTATCTTAAAAATGTAGAGAAAAAATATTTAAATACAGGTGAATTGTGTAATTTAAGTTAAATTAAGATAACGATAAATGACGGTCATTTTATTACACTAAACTACAATCTATGAAAAAAAAATAATTGAAATGAAACAATGAACTAGAACAAAGATTCCTTATGATATCTGTATATTTTCAACGTAATTGTAGTCATATTATTATTTACCTTGATTAACTTTTAAATTTCAATGCATGACAAGACAAAATTTAATGAATTTTTTCACAGTAATTTCAATTTAATGATGTTAATTATTAATTATTTTTAACTTCATGCTTTATTACAATAAAAATAAAAAAAAAAATAATTTAATGTTCAAAATTTATTGTCATTTTTTTCTTGTTTTTACGTAATTTATTGTTGTATTTAAGAATCAAATATCTTGTTATCTTGTCTATTTATTTAGTTACGTTAAATTGAATTGAAAATCAAAGGGGGACAAAAATTTAACTTGAATTGTAATAAATTTTAAGTTTAAATTGGCTTTAATCATACATCATTTCTTACAGATGTTGTATTTTAATGTTTATTTGTGTCTTTTTTATGTTCTGTTAATAATTAATGATCATTTTTAAAGCGTCTAAGATGTCTGTTAATTAGGTCGAGGATTGGAAAAAATTCCAAACAAAGTTCTTTTAATTTATTTTTTTTTTTTGAATGACTTTTCACAGTCATTTCATTTTAACAAATTATTCATTTTAATTTTCTTTGTCTCAGTACGTTTATTGATGGAAAAATGTCATTAATGTGATTTTTGAAATGTAAATTACATCACATAAGTAAATAAATTACAAAATAATGTGATCAGTTTAATGTTAGAAATGTATATTAAAGATTTAAATGAGCTTAGAGATGGAAATATGAGTTTCAATTTTTTTCAATTTGGAAAAATTATTTTATGCCAACTTTTTTTTGATTAAAAAATATATTCAAAAAAGTAAGGAATTAGCTGCCGCAGCAAATCCATAGTTTTGAGTGCGTGTTCATTTTCATAATATTTTCATCTATTTTATTTAATAAATATTTCATATTTTCATTGAAAATTGCTTTTTAACGGTTTTTTTTCAATATTTCAAATCAATTTTTATTTTGACAGCTCGAATAATCTAAATCTAAATCGGAATCTGAAATCTGAATCGGAATCTGAAATTTAAATTGTGATGAAATGAATGTATCACGTACCCTGTACAGAATATTTTAAATTATTATATTTTTAAAACAATTCAATTGATGTAATTGAAAAATGTAATTAAAAATAAAAACATTTAAAGGTGTCCTACAATTCGTAAGTAAGTTTTCACAAAAAACGTTTTTAATAAGAAAAATAAATCGGGTGGGACACAATGTTCTATGCAATATACTAAAATATGTTAAAAATATGCGAAGTAAAACCCTTTGTTTTGACGTTTCACTCAAAACAAAAATTATTTAATTTAGTAAATTAAGAATGAAATTGAAAATTTTTAATTTAATTTAACATAATTTTGATAATGGCTTGAATCAATTACATTTTTTTTGATAAAATAATATTAATTTTAATGTTAAAATTTAGAGATGCGCTATAAAATTTAAAAGGATACGAAATTCAGAGATGCAGATTTTGCTTTTAGCATTTAAATCCCTTGTGGGTTGAACTAAGATAAAAGATTCAACGATTTGATCTTTGAAGCGCACTATGGGATTCATTCAGCGTAAATGATCAACTAAACACGATCTGTTATATTTTTGATGTTTGGGGTAAAAAATCCTTCTCCAAAGTGCCGCTGCAAAGGTAGATTGGCCATACAGGCAATCTGGCAAATGCCAGAAAGGTTGCAGTCGATTCCCTTGTAAAAGTTAAGTTAAGTTTAAATTTTAAAGAAAATCAAAAAGAATGCCATGGTCGTTTTCAATCCGTCCCCACCGCTGCACCCTTATTTAAGCTATGAATTTACAAGTCTAATTTTTCCTATAAAATCCTCTTAAATTTACAGCCTATCCCTAAATAATAATAATAATATTGAAATATTCATAATAAAAATGACACAAATTTAATATTTTATTTTCCCATCGTTATTATGTCAAATTACTTTTATTATTCAAATATTACATTTTTTGTCATCAAAAAAAGATCGTTTTACAAAAAAAAATTAAAATGAAGTTTTTTTCAATTAAATTTAAAAATATTTGCTTTGATATATCTAAATATTGAGTGTATTTTCCTATTGATGTATAAATTTCATAATAAATCACATTGAGTTCAAACGCTCGAAAGTTGCGTAAAAATTTTTTTTATTTTCATATTTGCAATTTTTTTTCTAAAAAAGAAACATTTAACATACACTTCAAATATGTGATTGATATAATATGTAACTTAATACAACCAGGATTGAAATTAAACTAATATTAAATGTAAAATTGAATACAAATAATTTTTTGGATAATAAACATTTATTTTATGATTTGAAATTTATCACTATAAAATTCAAAAATATTGAAATTACAAATATTTATTTTATTTTTTACAATTTATAATCATTAAATTTATTATTATTATTATTATTATTCATTTCATTAAACTGATATGATTGTCATTTTGCATTAAACAAAATAATAAAATTGAACATAAACAGTAGTGAGCAGAAAATAACAAAATGCTTTTTTGATTATTTTCATATCAAATCAACTACGCGAGTCATTAATATAATCATTCAAACGTACACACTAACATTAATATTTTAAGTCAAAAAGTTATCACAATACTGTTATAAATTATATGATTAAAATTAAAATAAGTAAATTTACAGAAAAAAAATTTATATATAAATAAATTATGTGAACAAGATTAACACAAATGAGAATTGACATTGCGTCAATTTTAAATATTAAATCCACTTATTACATGTGACGCTTTGTTGACCGATAAATATATAATAATGTTAATATTTATGAATTTTAAAGAGAAAAAAATGAAGAACGTGATCGTGAACGTTATTTACGAGTGCATTTCTATTCAAAGAATTTTGGCCATTTGGGAAAAGTCAGCCATGGATTCGCTATTTTTGGCATAACCTGCGACTTTGTAATATCGATCCACGATTATCCGCGGAATTGAAAAAGTCAGTTTATTCAGAAAATTTCGCAATTTCGTAAGTCAGCCATTTTGGAAAATTCGGCCATTTTGAAATTGACACCGACAGACGACATGACAATCCTCGCATTTTTCTTTAAAATCAACGAGAAATGCGCTAAAAACACACAGCAGCATGTAACATTATTAAGATTATAATGAGTGTAATTTTTAAAAGGTGGTAATTTATTGTGGGATTATCATCATGATTGCATTTAATAGAATTTCTGTGCGTAGGATTCAATTAACACAAATAGTGCATAATTATGTTAAAATAAGTTAAATTTATCAAATTACAGACCATTTTATGTCTATTTGAATTGAATTTAATTAAATCATCATTAAATTCTAATAAAATTTTATGTGATATTACTTTCTCCAACTCACACATTGACTTGTCTTTATGTATAATGAAATTGTCATTTTATTAGCAAAATGGACGTCATTTATCTTCAATTTCAATGAATTGCATTTAAGTAACTCATTCAAAAAAAATAACTAAAATAAAATAATCCTAATGTCATTCATATTTGTTTAACATTCGAAGTATTTACTTCATTTTCGTTTGTTGAATGTGAATGTGATAGGAAAAAAAAACAAGACAGATAAAAGTCATAAAATAAATGTAATTGAATAGAAGAATTTTTTTTTCTTATCATCAAATAAAAGAGAAGAAAAGTCCTTCTTTCAATTGAATTGAATTGAATTGAAGATACCCAGACTCTTAAAAAAAAAAGAAAAAGGTACACCAGCTGCCCATGAAAGAAATGAATTACCACATTAAATGAGAAAATAAATTCATCCAATGGGATTCCAAAATATGCAATTTTGTCTGTTTTATTTTCCATTAAAGTTATTTGTGTGATGACCAGGCATGTGCTTTGTTCGGTTTATTGTGTATTGCAGACATATATGACATGACATTTTTTTTGTTGCTTGTTAAGAACGTGCTCAATTCAAGTGATAGAAAGAGCATTTTATTTTTATTTTATTACATGAAATTAGTCTGTAAAAGGGTAATTTTTTATCAATTTTTTTCATTGAAAATAAAATTTTGGACTCGATTGCAATGGAAGTGTGGAAATATGTGATGTCATTTATCATGGATTCGTTTGGCCTCCTCCGAATCTTCATTTCAAAGCACCTAAATTGACTCAACTATGAAAAATTGATGGTATTGAAGCTTCCAGCCACGTAAATTGGCAATCCGTAACTTCAGTCGGCTAAAATTTCCCTTTTTACCGGGAAAAATTTCAAGCCAGTCACTAACGGTCATTTACCGAACCCCTTCATTTCTTTGAATGTCATCACAAAAAGTTCTCTTTTTCATGTCAATGTATAAGAATTTTGTATTAATGTCATTGTGATCAATTTACAACACCATTAAAATCCTTAATTTCGACATAAAACACATTTAAATGGAGATCAATATCATAAAATGCAAAAATTCAACAAAATAATAAATAATTAAACACCTTGACGTTGAAAGATTTATTGATTTATGATAAAATTTGCATATTTTACGATCCATTCATTTTTTTTGTGTTCAAATTCACGTTCATTCAATTTCAAATGATTTGATCTATTTAAATTATATTTCAAATAAAAACTCCTTAATGTTTTTTTCGTGTGTTGATACTGCTTTTAGGTTGTTCAGGAAGTTAATTACATTTATAACATTAATTAAAGTTGTTGTAAAATTTGAATAAATTCAATTTAAACTTACCTTAATTGAATAGGAGTTAATGCGAGACTTGGGCAACACATTAAATGACGAAAAGTCCAATCGACGTGAAAATATTCCGTTAGCACCTGATGTTTGGCTGTAAATAAATCAAGAACAAAGAAATGTTCATTAGTTAAAATGTTTAAATTTAAATGAATAATTAAGACAGGTGATAGTAAAATCGTTCAAAGTATAACAACAAAAAAATTGTGTGCAATAAATCACATTTTCTTGATATTATCATGAAATTTCACGTATATCATAAAATTTTATTTTAGTTTTTGATTAATTTAAATTTTTACTATGATTCATCAAATCACTGAATATTAATTTTTTCTGTACATATAACAATGGCTTAAATGTTTGTAGTAATAATAACAATCAAAATGAGGTAACCGTCAAAATCTGTCTTAGCACATTATATTCAAATATTTACAAAATTGAATTGATTTAAAAAATAAAATAGAAAAAACACCGTTTTTTTGTATCACTTTTTTATTGTAGTTAAAAATTTATAATGTGTAACAACGCACGCATTAACAATAAAATATTTAAATCATGTTATTAATAAAATTATATTATTTGAATAAAATCTTTGAACCGCGTGTGTTCAAAGTAAAGAAAAAAATATATAGAATTGATATAAATTAAAGTGAATATTTATTGTTATTTATTTATATGAAAAAAATCCATTAAATTTTGATGTTTAGCAGTGTATCGACTCACCATGCTTAAAATTTTACATATGATGATTGTTTATTTTTATAATTGAATGATATAAATTTTATAATTTGTATTCCATTAACTTCATTAAAATCTATGAACAATGAAACAATAATAATAATGAGTAAAAATAATTTATAATGGAAATTCTGAGGAAACGTGAGGATTTTTTAAAAGTTTTAATTTCTTGATGACTGTTTACATTGATTTTAAACAGTTGAATTTAGAGAGTGGTCGAGAGCGAATTAGAACAATTCTGCGATTCAAGAAAATATCCGGGGTTTAGAAAAATTTTAGGATTAAACTGTTTTGCAAATTTCTGCTAATTTCTTGACACATAAGCACCCACAATGTTGGCATTTCTTGAAATCGACCAAAAGTCACAATTTGAAAGTTAAGAAATTAATGGAAATTTAGAAATTCCTCATTATAATGTTCCATCAAAATATATATATAGAAATAAAACGAAAACAACATTTTATCACCATTAAAAATTTTACATTCAAAAAAAACATAATACAGACTTCATTAACTTAAATATTCAAACTAAAATACAAACAAATCCATATCAAAAGTTCTACAAACACTTAAACACAATGAAATACACATCATTACATAAGAATTGACCTTCAAAAGTGTATTTTTGCCAAAAAAAAATATTTAAACAGTATACAATCATAATAATAAATTTAAAAAAAATTCGCACATACATTCAAAGAGCGTGGTCGTTGAATTAAAATTATTTGCTTGACTTTTGTTATGTATAATGTTTTTTTTATAATATTTTTTTTAATAAATAAAGGTAACAAACAACATGATGTGTATTTTTTACGAATTGAATAATAAGTTATACAAATAAAAATAATAATAAAATAAGCGTATTAGTGTGTCAATTCAATTTGTAATGTGTATTCAATTCACATATGATTAGTTAATTATATGATTTTTTTTTTAGTTTTGGGCTAAATTTGGAATAAATTTAACTTAAATGTGTTCCTGTTTCTATGATTCATATTTTTTTGGTTAGTTTAAATTCTTTAATGACTAGTGTGAGTGATTGTCGTTAATTAATGCGTATCATGCGTCAATTCTTAACTTTTTTTGATAAAATCGTGCCTTTTAACACATGATTTGTGTTAATTTTTTTATAGCTTTATTTTTTTGAAGTTTGTTTCATTAAAATGTTATTTGAATTTGATCAAAGACTGTCAATTTTTTTGTCATTTCAAATTTTAGAGGAAGGCACACCTTAATATTTTAATAGTTTCTTTAAAAGTAATCAATAGTGAGAATCAAACAGAAGCTTTAATTTAAAATTAGTTTTTTTATTAATAAGATTTGTGAGTATTTTACATCGATTTTGAAACATATGAGGATTTTGTGGTCATATTGCTGTCTGTCTGTCAATGACAAGCCTACACAAGCATACGTATTCAAAATGGAGTTTTTGGATCCCATGTCTTTGGCAATGCCGAAAATGAAGAAGGTGACAGTGAACGATATACACGAGCGCATTTCTATATATAGAATTCACCCTTTTGATCGCTTAGTCGGCCATTTTGAAAATTCCACCATACGGGACTTTTTTAAGACCCACGACTTTTTCAGCAATCTTTAGCAAAAAATTTAGGTCAATATTCAAAAAAAAAATAACAATTCCAATCAAATGAGAGCTGTTCCAAACTACAGAACCAGCAATTTTGGGTTAATATCACATTTAACCTTCATGGATCAATGATTTGCTTAAAAAATTCATTTTCTTGACAAAAAAAAGCTATTACAAATCATAAATTATATAAATAAAATCAAAGGATTATCCTTAAATACATTACCATTTAACATAATTAAACAACAGAAAAAAAATAACATTTGTATTAAAATTCCCAGACAAAATATTTCTCCATACATTTAATATTATTTACAGATCTAAGCTCATGATACTCAAAAATTGAATAGGAATTCTTCTCATACAATGTTGCATTGGTCTGTCTTCGTAAATGAAATATAATAATAATAATCTTGACAATGAATTACATTGTTGTGAGCTTACTTCACTTTAACATACAAATACAGTTTATGGTTTAT
This sequence comes from Culicoides sonorensis, assembly GCA_900002565.1. NCBI lineage: Eukaryota > Metazoa > Arthropoda > Insecta > Diptera > Ceratopogonidae > Culicoides > Culicoides sonorensis. The sequence goes on along the minus strand of LN483397.1, from coordinate 634,398 downwards.
TATTCAATCAACAGTATCTTAGATTGGCTCGTGTGTGAGATGGAGAACGTTATTAACCCACATGTAATATCAAAAATTAATAAATAATACAATTAGTGTGGGTGTAGAAGATGATTTATTTATTTGTTCATAAAAGTTTTTCTTCTAATTTTTTTTTTTATTTTTAATTAAAGAACGTATCAAAATTTCATATAAAAGTTCTTAATAAAAAAAATTAATTGAAACCATTTCATGAGGTCGATTGAATGATAAATTCGCTAAATACCATGAAAAATTGAACAAAAATCCACATACACATAAATGAAATGAAAAAAAATTGCGTATCTATTTTTAGAATTTCAAGCGAATATTAATAAACAATTTTTTTTCGTATAATTTTTTTGTCTATGTATGTTTATTTACGATGATTGTTAAGGTAGGTTATTTCATGATTCGTTATTTGTGTTGGTTTAATCGATTTTATTTTTTAGATACGCAATTGCTCTTGTTTTTCATAAAAGTAAATAAAAAAAAATGAATGAATTTGAATTGAATTTTTTTTCTTGGAACTTGACATCTATTTTGATTATTTAAAGAGATTTTTTCATATTAAATATTCAACAGTGACATTTATTATCCGACAAGATTCTGATATAACAAAAAAAATAAAAATGTAATCACTGGACTGAAACAATCTCACGTATCTAAGAAAAAATTCCAATAAAAAAAAGATTTTTTTATTATCCATTTTTTTCATCATCATCATTCGTTCAGCAGTATCTTGACGAGTCAAAGAAGGATTTATTCTAGTCACTTTCTAAAACATTCATACAGAGACTGATAGTGAGAGAGAGGAACAATAATAATAATCATTTACACACCATTCATACACTTTATAAGTCGTTTAAAAATAAAATATAATAAAACATGGATAGGTACTAAACGATTGCAAACCACGACTTTTTGGCTAAACGTGATCTTACTTTGAAAGCAGAATTTATTTTTACATCAACTAAAAATCTCAAGAACTCAAGCAATGAAGAAGTGTTGTGGTGTATCTACTCCAGAAGACTATTAATCAACTTGAGTTGTGTTTAGTGTTGTGTTATTTTCAGTTAAATTGTAAAATAACAATTTTTTTTCTTTTTTTTTTATTTATAAGAAATACTGAGAACTATGTTGTGTGTTAATCCAATAAATCAACCAGTAGACCATAGACCATGATTTTAAATGAGAATCAAATGTTTTATTTAGATGGAGAGAATTTTTGTTTTTGCATTCATGATACACTGTGATTTTTTATTTTTGAGACAATTTTGGTTTTTGGGAACATTTGGAAAAATATAAAGAAACGAAGCTTTGAGCAGAATGTCAAATTTGAGATATCCTCCCAAATTAAGTTGAAATTTTAACTTTAAGTTAAATTTGGCCATAGCATAAATCTGAAGAAAATGCCTGATAACGTATTCCATTAAGAATTTTTTAAATATAAAATTGTATTTCCCACTCTGCAGAATTCATAAAAAAAATCATAAAATAAAATTCAATGATTGGAAAAACTTTTTCCATTTCAATTCACAAAATATTCGAACTAAATTATAATACTAAAGAAAATAACATCAAATCATCAATTTTTATCAATTCAAACTATCATTTATATTTATTTTATTTTCGATTGGTTTTTTCTTCAATATGAAAATAACATTATTTTCACTAAGAAAAAACACAGAACCAAAGAAAAAATAAGAACTCTACAAATATTAAGAGAGTTAACATCAAAATGGACACATTATCTTTCTCTTAATATTGAATTTAAGCGATTTCATACAATAAAAATTTATATTAATGAAAGTTAATGTTTTCCGATTTGACGCCGGTTGGAGTATCCTCTTCATTTTGTCCAAATTATATCGATAAATTTGCAGTAATATTAAAATCATGTAAAGAAAAGAAGAAAATTAGTCATGTTTTGCATTGAAATCATTCACAAGTAACTAACAAAGTGAATTTCCTTCCTTCTTTACAGTTAATGTTAAAATTAAAATCGCAAGACTTGACATTAAAAAATTTTAAATTATGTTTTTTTTTGTACAATGAAAGTTAAAGTGAAACGTGTCAAATTCAGTACAATATTGAAAAAACATTAAATTTCTTGTACATTTATTCTCACTTGTTGCCTTCATATTCTCAAGATTTATGAACTCAATTTCATTTTTTTTTTATTTTAACTTATCATTTTTTATGTGTGTGTGTGTGTGTTAAAAGTTTTGTTATTCCAGACGTTTTCTGTTTTCTTTTTCATAAACAAACAAATAAACAATTCATGGGTGTTTTGATGGCAAGGTGCTGTGAAAGACTGACGTGACATCCGTTTATATTTTTTTATGTAAATATCACTCTAAATTTCATGATCTCAATTCATTCACATTTTAAAGTTAAAATTTGAAATGCACTTCAAATTTCTACACTTAAAATTCCTATAAAAGCAGAAAATTGTAATTAAAATTCTGCATTCCTTTTATTTTTTTAATCAACACAAAATGATAATGGGAAATAATATTATCCAATTTTCATATGCATTTATTATCATTATCATTGTAATATGTGATGATTATAATAAAAAAAAAGAATATCCTTATCCATTCATAACATTTTTTTTTTATTTTCAGGGCATTATAAACATTTTTTAACATTTTAACGGTCACATTGTCATATCATTTCATCTCAAATCCAAAATATCATATCATATCATCATCATAATAACAGGAGATAAACATTAATTTTCCGTTTTCAACATATATGAACAGAATGATTGCATTATAATACATTTTAAAACAATGATCATTTGATATTACAACGATAAATATGCAGAATATGCAAGGAAAAAAAAAGAAAATGAAAAACAATAATAAATTGTCTAGGTTTTTTTCCACTCATGTGATTATAATTTGAATTTCAAAAGCATTACAAGTTAACGTACGTACATAAAAATGTTTTAATGGAAAATTTTTCGAAAAAAAGTCATCACATATTAACATAATATTTAACTGTGAGTGATGCCTCGACAGAGAATACCCAGTATGTGGAATAAAAAATTATGAAAAGACATTACAAGGAGGGAATTTGTGAAAATGTGATCTGTGTGTGATGTTTGCTGTTATTTCACAGACACAAAATGCATTGTTTATTATTTTTTGTTATTATTGTGATAAAATTTAACAATAATCTCAGTGTTTAAGCAGGGAATGGCTCAATCGGAAAGTGCTTTAAAATTATTTTGAAAAATCTCTTTCCAATGAGACTCCAATTTGAAAAGTTATTGAATATTCAACTGTCAATTTAAAATAACGGTCATTTTTCAAACATGACAAAAATTTTGTGACACCGGTTTTAAGCTTGTTTTCACATCGATGTCTAAATTTGAATCAATTCTGATATTTTAAGGTAATTTAAGGCCAGTTACAAAAATTGAATTCAATTTCATCACATCAGATTATGTGTTTTTTTTATGTTTATTGACTGTTATATCAAAATTATATGCGGATAATAATAATAAAATGTTTATTTTCTCTTATAATGTGGCTTGAAAATTTTATCTTCTCACACATGCTTCACATGTTCACATGAAAGCTTAAACTTTAAAAGGAAAAGTCAAAAAATTATGATTATACTTCAGGCATGAAAAAGCTTTTTTATGATATAAAAGAACGACATTTGAAATTGTGTGAGGATCATAAGCTCATCACCATTATATTTGTGTGTGTGTGTTTTTTGATTTTTAATGTTATTCACGTAACATCAACAGAAATTGTGGTAATATAATATGCTAATAAGGAAAATGATCTATTATTTTAAAGTTAATGTGTCTGGAAAGTTTTTTTCCTCTGTCATTATATAGTAGGTGTGTGAAATTCTTCGTGTTGCATGGAAAAATGATTTTTTTTGTCATTGATTATTCTTAATTGAATTTAAATTTAGATTTTTCATTTTCTTCAATCAAAATGACACAAAAAATCACACCTTAAATATTTCATAATATGCCTTGATATTCAAATGAAAAAACAAATAAATTTAAATGAAAATTTCACAATAACTTTTGACTGTCACCTATATATTTTTTTTAGTTTTATGTTCCTTTTAACACTAAATCATTTCAAATTACTTGCCATAAATTTTCTGGACGATGCCATTTTGATAGAAATGGTCTGTTGCAAAATTGAAAAGTAAATTTCATCTCATCTCATTTCGTATAGTTTAAATTTATTTTTATACAAAAAAAATAATAATAATATGAAAATATTTTTATCATAGAAGAGGAAAAGAGTGTTGATTTAGATTTTTTTATATCTTAGTTATGTAAATTAGACCAATAATACACATTTTATTTTATTGTATTGTTTATTTCATATCATATTTTAACACAATACAACAACAACAAGTGTCATATTATGTTTAAATGTAAATATTTTTTTCATTTCACACCCAATTTTTGTCTAGAATTTATCTTGTTTCTGATATTTTATTATCTTTTTCATCATATTTTACTTTTTTTCCTCTAAATCTAAATTTTATTTCACTTTATTGTCATATCATTTCATAAAATTCATATCCATGTATTATTATTATGTAATTTATACATCATTTATTTAAGATTTTATTCTGATTAAATTTTTATTGTTACTGTTATTAACTGTGAATTGATAAATTTTATTGGAGAATGTATGAAAATGAGGAAATTTTCTATTTTGATTCGAAGAAAAAAAATAAAAGTCTTTACACATTTTTTTTTATTTCATTCTAGTACTCACTACTGCCCTAATTTAATTTTTTTAAGTGGAACAGCGATAGCAAGCTAGAAGAAATGTGAAAAATATTTATATCAAAATATAACACATTTATAAATAAAATGATTGTTTACTAAACATAGAATATGAATTTTAATATAGAAGATAATATTTTTTATAATCAAAGCTCTTTTATTCAAGAATTTATTTATTTATTTAGTTTTTTTTGTCTATTTGAAAAGCAACAATGAATGCCTTTGACTTGAATTTTTTTGCGATGATTAAATTTCAAATTCTTGTCTGAGTCTGAATGTAAATTTATTAGGTTTTGAATGAAATTTTCGTTAAATTCATAAAAGAACTCCCAGTAAGCGTTTTAACAGTGTTGTCAACTCTATGTTTTGAAGAAACTAAAATTATTTTAATGGATCATTAAGGTTGACTCCGAAATTCAAAATAAATCATTAATCAGAACATTAGACAACACTGTATTTAATTTAAAAAAAAAAAAATAACAGTCTCGTTCAATAATAATTTAAAAAAAACATTTCAACTTCTGACATTTGACATTCACTTCAACAAACATAATCACTTGACTAGACATTAAAAATCCCTAAAGTTGACTTGAAATTTAGACAAAAAAATCACAAAATTAAATCCTATCAATATTTTTTCACATTATCACCATTTCTTCGCGATTCAACAATATTTTTTGTGTACTTTATTTTTAAGTAATCCCTTGAACATGACTTTTTACCATTTTCACGTCAATTGTAAATAAATAAATAAATAAAATAAAAAAAGCAATAACAAGTGAAAAACAGACATGAATCTCAAAAAAAAGTATCATGAAGAAAAAGTTAGATTTTGTTTAAAATTACATACAAAAATAAAAAGGAATAAGATTCCTTGATTCGATAGGAAACGGTATTGAACTTTCAAAAAAATAATAATATAAATTTCGAATGTTATATAAATATATAATAATAAAATGCAAAAAAAAACGAAATGTTTTTGTAAGTAAAAAACGAGTACTTGCCAAAACATATTGATTGGAATATCGATATCTTTGGTAGAAATCAGAGAGACGACGACATTTTGCAATAACTGAGACATATAAATATAAAATAAAAGAGAGGTGTCTTTTGTCTCGATATCAATGTTAAAAAAAGGAAAAAAAAAATAATAAAATCAAATAAAAATAAGATGGATTGGGTTGTACTTGAAAAATGTCTTTGCTTAAAATAAATATTGAGAATACAAAAAAATGGTATTACAGACAGATTCGTGGCGATAGTAACGATACCTCAAAATAAATATATATCAGAACTTTATTTAAGGAGGAAAAAAAGAGAAAAAATAAAGTCAATTCATGTATTATTTTAAATTTATTGTGAAAAATACACACACATTCAATCGTAGAACGAATTTCAATTTAGCTAAAAGCTGATACGTGAAAATTGTTTGAAAAGCAAATCATATAAAAGGACATTTTATTTCTTCTTCTGCTTTTACATCACACAGTTACTTGATCTGATAGAGAAGAACAATAAAAATGCATGAGTAATGTAACAACAAATTTCAATCTAATCTAAATCTTTACAATTGCCTGTTTTGGTCTTGACTTGAATTGAAAATTGAAATAAAAGAAAAATAATAAAGCAACAACATGCCAACTAATGGTGTCATTTCAACACTACTTTCTTTTACTTTATGTGGATATTTCACAGTGTTGGAAAATTAAAATAAAAGAAAAAAAGATATAGAATTTGGAAGGATTGAAACATGTTGCTTTGAGTACAATAATAATTACGATAAGTTTTTATGCTAATTGTTATTTTGATGATTATGAGGCGATTTGTATAATTATTTATTTGAAGTCATTGAAAGCCGCTATTAGTAAAAAATGATTTGTTCTTGAATTTAATTTATACATTTCATCGGAGAGTCCTCGAGGTCTCCACACCGAAAACCTGAGTCTACCGACCTAAAATTACAGTTTAATTTAAAAAAAAAAATTTTTAATAACAATTTTTTAAAAATAATAATGTTGTCAATATTCACTGCTTCCAGGAAATATGTTGTTTAATTTTTTTAAAACAATAATTCAATTAATACAACTTTTAATGTAACTCAAGGCAATCAAAGTATCAATACATAATAAAGCTATTAAATAAAGTGAGAGAACATCAAAAATTGTGTGCATTAATAATGAAATTAAAAAATTTCGTTACAGGCAATCACGTTTTTAATCACACTTTATCATCATCACTGTAATTTTTTACTTCATTTTTCGCTGACCACATTGAGGCAAGTGTGTGTCAGAAATTCTGGGAATGAAAATTCAACTGATTTATTTTAAAAAAAAATTAAAATAAAAAATTAAATCAAAATAAATATAAAATTACATAACATCATATTATTAATATTAACCGTGTAATATATTTTTGTTCCACCTTGGGCGATCAACTTTTATCACGTCTTAAAATTCTTGGTAACATACAACAAAAAATGAGACAAATGAATATTATTTTTTTTAAGAACCGCAAAATCAAAATAAAAATGAACAATAAGATACTTAAAAAAGTAAAATATAATAAAATAATAGTCGTGAGATTAGCCCATAAATATCCATATCACACTCGTTACTTATAAAGAGAAAAAAAATTATATGAACCACGATCCATGTCGTTAACGATGAAGTCAAATTCTGAAGTAAACACACATTTCATTTAAAAATAAAATAACAATAAGAATAAAAAAAATGTAAGAACATTACCAAAAAAAAACACCATCAAATCGTGATTCCATTAACTTAGTCACTTATCCGTTTCTTGACATAATATTCCATAAAATTCATTAACAATTTTTTTTGTTGTACACACATGTACATGAAGGTACTTATGTAATATTCTTTATAACATTAACTTACAAAAATAAAAATGATACGATTCAAGGTCACTTTTAAATGTTTTTATTTTAAACGAATATAAATACAAAAAAGTAAGGAATTAGCTGCCGCAGCAAATCCATAGTTTTGAGTGCGTGTTCATTTTCATAATATTTTCATCTATTTTATTTAATAAATATTTCATATTTTCATTGAAAATGTCTTTTTAACGGTTTTTTTTCAATATTTCAAATCAATTTTTATTTTGACAGCTCGAATAATCTGAATCGGAATCTAAAATCTAAATCGGAATCTAAAATTTGAATTGTGATGAAATGAATGTATCACGTACCCTGTACAGAATATTTTAAATTATTACATTTTTAAAACAATTCAATTAATGTAATTGAAAAATGTAATTAAAAATAAAAACATTTAAAGGTGTTCTACAATTCGTAAGTAAGTTTTCACAAAAAACGTTTTAAATAAGAAAAATAAATCGGGTGGGACACAATGTTCTATGCAATATACGAAAATATGTTAAAAATATGCGAAGTAAAACCCTTAGTTTTGACGTTTCACTCAAAACAATATTATCTACAAATAATTCATTATCATATTAAAACAATAAAGCTTCTTGTTGCTGGTATTTTGTTATTTTTTTTAAGTCAAAGTGACATTATAATATTAGCAGGTAGCTTAGTAAAAAAAAAATTAAAATAACACAATGGAATCGCGAAATTAATCGTCCATTTTATTGTATTATGATTCTTTTCTATCCAAAATACAGAACGAAAAGGAAAAAAAACAAGATTTTTATTCAAAACATTCAAATACGATAAAAATAATAATCATTTAAATGCAAAACAAGTTTATTCAGTTTAAATTTTTAAATTTTAAAATATAATTTCATTTAAATAACGTCCTTGATAATATTCTACATAACATAATATGATATAATTGTCATATGTTTACACATTTTTTTTTTCATCAAATCAACACATTTCTGTTTTGAAAATGTGTGTGATACAAATTTGTTTGCAAAAATATTCATTTATACGTGTATTTTTGTTGTTGAAGATAAAAAATAAAATTTAAATGAAATTTGTGTTATGAAATAAAGTAAACAAGGAAATATTGTATACAGATTATTTTTTTTTAAAAATTGTTTGAAAAAAATATAGAATTTTGATTGATTTCGTTTCTGAGTTGATTTTTTATGTTAAATTTTGTCAGAACGCGTAGTTGCTTCAATTGTTTATTGTTGTCAGACAGATGAGTCTCCCACGTAATTAAATGGGAAGTTTGTCGTATTTTTTTGTGAAGAAGCTTAATATTAGTGGTTGTGAACGAGTTTATTCGATGTTACAATAAATGAGAGACAAAACAGTTTTCTGTATACTTTGAAGTTAAAAAACAGATGTTTTATTACGGAAATAACTATTTCTAGATAGACGCCTAGTAAAAAAAAAATATTTTTGGTTTGAATTTTTAATTCGAGTTGAAGTTTTCGACGGTTTTTGCACTTTTCCGTCTCGTCAGTTTGAGTTTAAAGCTAGACAAGGTGGCAACAGCTAGGGATGACAGGATTAGGACCCTTGGATGATGATAATGAATAACCACAAGGAACCCTACTAGTCACTGACTAAAATCAAGATTAGAACACAACTGATATGACATGCTTCTGCCAAAAATATGATTTCCAATCACTTAAAAAGTCTTATTTTCAACTTTTGAGTGGGGAACGCTTTAAATCAGAATTCGACCTTAATATGTATGATGATTCTAAGTAGAGAAAATGATTTGTTATGAAATTCTGTGAGAATTTTAATTCAATTTCCACTTAATCATGCTCCATTTCTAATCAATGTCCATTTTCAAGGTCGTCCATAACATTAGTGAAGTACGTTCTAATTGAATAAACAATTTTACACAGCTGATTCAATTTATATCGTTACATACAAAATTTCAAGAAACAAGAAAAAAGACATGAAACATAACTGGGTTTGGCCTGTTCTTATTCCAGCAGTCACTGTGTGTTACTATGTCAAATATGTAAAGTCCATTAAAATAAGCAAACAAAAAACACACACACACACTATGAATTTCCATTAAGCTCATCATAGGACGCCTTAGTTTTTTTTTTTAATTTTAGTCCATATTATTCTGAATTAAGACCATGAAAAAAAATAGTTCAAGGACAAATTTCTCCATTCACATTTCCTTTTAAGAATTTAGTCACCATCCTGTCCCGATTCCAGTCTGAATTACACTTTTGCTTAATATGAATTGAAAATACATGATAATCATGCGGTTTTATATTGAAATTACGAATTGAGTCAATGTCAAGGTCAAACACGTAATGTATTTTAATCAAGTGAGTTAAATGTGTATAATTTTTTTTTCCAATTCTCTTCTCTATACACATTCATTCTCATCGTTATATTAATAATAATAATAAAAAAATTATAATCATAAACAAAAATATTTTATTTTATTTGAAGAACATTTACACACCCGGTTTTTGTCTAGTTTTGAATATTTTATCAAACATTTTATTATTACGTACATTTAAACACGTATTCATATTTTCATATTTTTTATTGTATTATTGCAAAACGATTTCTTATCTAATAAATATTGAGTTAAAAAAATTACACTCTGAATTAGTGTTAAAAAGTGATGAAAAAAATTGGCAAAAACAACCAGAAATAAAATTGAAGGAAAAAAAATTGTATAAACAAAAAGTTATCACTTTAAATTGTATTTTTGAACTTTTGTACGAACATGTTTTTTTAGTGCATTTCGTAAGAAAAAATGCACTATTACAGACGGTTTGTCCGCCGTCACTCCGTAAGTCCGTAAGTCTGTAAGTCAGTAAGTCTGTCCGATCCACGCATAACTTCGGAATGGTCCATCGGAGCGAGGTCAGGTTTTTTTTATTAGACAGAGGAGGTCTTAAGGATGATTTTAAACTCATTAGTTTTGAGATTGGGCTCCAGAGCCTCCGAAGCCTGAAAAACCGTTTAAAACGGTTAAAATTTTAAAAATATTTGTTTTGTTTTGTTGGGTGGAGAAGTTTACTAAAATGAATTTTAACTTAATGGCTCTGAGATTAGGCTCAGGAATTGGGCTCAGAAATTGGGCTCAAGGATTAGGCTCCATAGCCTGAAAATGTTCAAACACCCAAAATGTCCGTTTTTTTCAAATATTTTTTTTAAATTTTCAAAATGGTGAAAGTTTTTCAAAATGGCGGAAAATTTTCAAAATGGCCGTTATTTTCCAAAATTACCGTTATTTTTAAAATGACCGTTATTTTCAAAATGACGGTTATTTTCAAAATGGTGGTATTACTATTAAAATTAAAACTTAATTTTATTCAATCAAACGAGTCCCATCGAAATGCACTTTTCTAAACCGCCCAGTGGTTAGAATTTCCCATTTTTTTATTATTATTACGAATATGTTACACATTGTACTATATCTATTTTTAGTCATCATCATCGTACAATAAATAAATAAATGGTTAAAAGTGTTTTTTTTTTCCTCACATATACAAACATGAATTTTACCGCCCGGCAAACTGTACGAAGATAGTTAAAAGTTTGAATGTATAAATAAACAAAAAATGTTTGTTTTTTGATAACAAAAGTCACGATTGGAATAATTTTTTTTTATATTTTATTATAGAGAGTACATGTGAACTTAAACGTATAATGGAATTAGAGGTTAATTGTTTAATTTATGGATGATTTTGAGAAAAATGTTTATAATATAAAAAATCAGAGGACTGGATTACATCAAAAATGACTCAATTTTTAAATGAAATTCAAGTATGATGAATATTAAAATAATCAAGGGCACAACGATGGGTCGAGCTTCTCTATTGTCCCAGAATATCTTAAAAAATATAGCATTTGCACGTCGCTGGGCTTATAATGGTTTCATTTTAAATTCAAACTACAGTATGAGTTGAAACGTCTCGCAAACCACTCGAAAATCGTCACACAAACTACTCGTCTGCTCGAAGACTTTACCAGCACTGCCTTCAATTTTAATCACCCAGCAGTGCGGTACTGCTCACCATTTAGTTTTTAGTTGAATGTGTAAATTTAAAACAAAAACAAAATTTTGACTAATTTGTTCCCAACAAAAAAAACACAGAAAAACCAATAAATTAGAGAAAGGTTATCAACAAACTTTTGGTCTCATTACTCAAAAATGTTGGTCTGGATTTTATTTGAGTTCTGTTTTTTTTTGTTTTTAGAAAAATATTCTTAACTTGATCTGATTCTACTTTTAAATCAACTTCACTTAGTAAATGCAAATATTCGTTTTAATTTTGAAAATATTTGAAATCGTAACATCTCGTTTTTAAATAAAGCTAAAAATAATTAAATTTTTGACGTAAGTGCATTCAATTTTTTTTCTAAAATATTTTTTGTTATATTTTTGTTAAATTAAAAAAATTTCATTTTCTTATACAAAAAAAATAAATTTTGTGACCCAAATCTTATGACAGACAACAAACTGTCCTTCACATTGCATTTTAATACAAATTCATTTGTAAAGTTATCTCAAAGAACAATAAAGCAAAATAAATTTGTTAATCAATTAGCGCACAAAAAAATATTTGTTCTGAAATTATTTTTATTATAAAAATTAATCAAAAAATTTAAACAAACTTATGTCAAAAATGTTCTTTTGTGTATTTTTGAAAGAAAAAGTTTTTATTTTATTTTAATAATTTAAAATATTTATTTGAATTTTGCTTCTTTTTCTTCACCTTCATCTCAAATTATTTGTCTTTTATTTCAAACTTCAATTCTTCAAATGGTTTCATTTTAATTCTCAGTAAAATATCAGTTTTTCTTAGAATTAAAATCAAATTTAAACAAAACAAAAAAAATATCAAATATTGCTTTAAAAATTATTACTACAAAGTTAATCACTAGGAAAATGTGTGTTTACACAAAGCTTGCGGGCAGCAACAACAACAAAATGTATACAAATTGTGCGTTTATTTTACTGTTTTTCAGCATTTGAGTTTTTGTGTGTAATATTTATAAAATCGAGTAAACATTGAAACAAAATGTATAAGACAAGAAAAAAATCGTGCGTTTCTAATTGATAACAAACCGTCGTCGTTTGATGAATTTGCCAAAAAAAATCTATTTTTGAATCATCGTGAAAAGATATAAAAAAATTTATTTCCATATTTTTTTGCTTTGAATTGGCCAATAAAAAAAACTATGATATTTGAATTTTATCAGCTGAAATTCGAATACAGTTAATTTGATTGATTGATAAAACATTTTATTGATCAGTATTTAATTTTATTATCAAAAAGTTAATCCATCATCAAATATTTTTTTGTGGACATATTTATTGCCAACTGATTGTTATTCGGATTAAAAAAAAATACAAAAAAAAAATAATAATGACGATAAAAAAAAAACAAAGTGGTTAAAATATTAATTTAAATAAATTAAACGATTACGATACAAAAAAAAAGTGCCGGTAGATAGCCTTGAAACCAAAAAAAAAATGTTTAAAGATAACCAGGCACGTGTGAAGATGATTCAGAAAGTTGACATTTTAGCGAAAAATCAGCTGGTTTTTATTTTTGTGATTCAAATTTTTTTGTATACCTTTATTTTTGTTATTAAAATTAATGTTAAACAATTTTTTTCTCGCGTGTATTCATAAATTTGCTGTTAATAAATCAAGAGAATTTTTTTATTAAAATATATTTTATGAGAAATTTGCCGTTCTATAAAAATTATGAAGTAAAAAATCACACGTGTTGGCTTCTGATCAAGAAAAATTAATAAAAAAAATTGTTTTAATCGAGATGTTGCATTTTTTTTGTAATAAATTTGTTATCACTTTGAAATCAGTGAGAGAGTGAGAAATGGCGAAAGATTTGTTTTTTTTTACTTTTTAATTTTTGAGTATGAATGAAAAATGAAATGAGTTTTTTTCAGTGCCTTTTGCATCAGTTTCTAGCCGGACATGAGAAATACAAGAAAAAAAAATCTCATGATAGAACAAAAAAGAACAGAAACATGTTCCATAATAAACTTTATTAGCCATAACATAAAAATACAAAAAAAAATCAAGTTAAGAAATGTGTCACACTAAATGAGAATTCTACTCGTTTTATTATTATTTTTGTTGATATCTGACACAAAAGTTGGTCTTTTCATTCAGATTTTCTTTATTCTTTGTTTCAGTTTAGGGATAGAATGAGAATGTTTTTGTCAAACTTAGAAAACTTCAATAAAATAAAATCAATTTACGTTCTGATAGCAAATGAAGAAAAAAAAATTCAGTTTTACATTTCAAGGAAACTTCACAAATAAAAATAGAGAGCATTAACCGACTTTTGACTGAAACTGATTTCAACCATCGAATGTGTCATGTTTGTATGCAAAACATTTTGATTCATGTATTGTTTAAATTAATGAAATTAATTGTTGGTTTAAAATAAAAATGCACATATCATTAAAAGTTTATCTCACTTTTAATGCACAGATGCCATTTATATACATTTTTTGTTTGGATATCAAATGGAAAATATTAAGAGGAAGTACGAAATATTTAAAAATACTTTATCAAAATTACAATTTTAATGAAATTTTTCTACTATGAACATTTTTATTTTTTTTTAGTTCTAGAAAGGGCCATGCAACTACCCATCGTGAGGTTCTTTCAAGCCAGACGATCGTTGTGGCGTGGAATGACCAATAAAAGAGGTAGATTGGTCAAGTAATAACTAATTTTAGAGACCTTCGTTTTTAAAATTGGCAGTCAGTAGCAAAAGATCAACCACCCTAGAGGGCATTCTGGATTTAATCAAGTTCAAACAGAGATGTTGCGCTCTGAATAAAAGTAAGTTAATATCCATCGTTTATTTGAAAATCTAATTGACAGGAGCTAAGACATCTCTTCAAATACAGCAAGAAGACTCAAATCAAGAAATTCACCGATTCAACTGGCTGGAAGTCTCATTTAAATGGTTTCTTTCGAAATCTTGAATAAATTATGAATTGGATGATGTTCTAAAATTGCTGACTACTCATATATGAGCTTCCAATCAAGTAAAGGGGGTGTTATTAACATGAAACATCAAAGTTCATAAAAATTCAAATTAAAAAAAAAAAAAAATAATAAACAAGAGCAAACAAAACAATATCATGATTTAGCACATTATTCCTTCAAATAAAATCATATCACGGTAAAATAATTACAAACAACAAAAAATAATCATGTATTTTTCATTGTAACACCTCTTGACATTCGAAACACTTTTAATATGGAAATTTATTGCTCACACAAGATTAATTTTATTTAAATTATACTCAAAAAAAAAAGTGATTGGTGTCCAAAACACAATCTAGTGAAATAAACTCCTAACACACGTTCATAGCGCGTTATGATGTTGACAACAAAGCATCGCGATAAAATGATTGAAAATACCAAAAAATAATATAAATAATCGAGATAAGAAGTGAATGCGCGTGAATTAGGGGAAACACAAGCACACACGAAATTGAATACTAATCAAATATATTGAAACCTGAATTCATAATTAATGTACTACCAAATTATTGCAATTTGACACATTTTAGAATGTATTTCAGAAGTGACTCCTACAAAAAAATGTTTTTTCTTTTTTTTTTGCCTCAAGGTATTTTACCAGTCAATTAACTAACTTTTTTTATTTAATTTTTTTTAATGTATAATATTGATGAATGGATAAAAAAAAAGTAAAATAAATAAATAAATACAGAATAATTGAAAAATTACATTGTTCGAACACGTAAATGAGAGGAGAGATCAAGAGAAACAAAAAAAAATGTATGTGTGTCCCTAATTTGCATTTTAATTGAATTGAATTGATAATGTATGTAATTAGAGATATGACAGTTTTTTTTACTTCAACTGAAATACACGCGATTAATATTTGTGTGTGAGAAAGAAATACGAGAGGGATTTAAAAAATGAAATAAAAAAAAACTTTAAAAAGTATTTCCTGTGTCGTCATCATTCTGAATTGTAATTATTTTTTTTATTTTTTTTTTTTTGAAGAGATGTCCCTTTATGTGAATTTTATCACAACAAAAGGAGGATTATTTTTTTTTCTTCTTCAATTGAATTGTTTTTATATCATCAATTTTTTTTTTAATTTTATTTCATTTTTATTGAAACTTTTAAAAATTTTTAAACGAATAATTATGAACTGAAATGTTGTTTTGATGTCACAACCATATAATTTTATTTCATTGCAATTCGTTCACCAAAAAATACATTAATTTCAATTACTCAATCGAACGTCCTTTGTATGTATTTATAATTTTTTTTTATCTTTTCACAGCAAAAATTTTCTTCTTTTTTATCTTTTGCATGAATATTTGATCAAAATTAATTTGTTTTTAAGTGCACCCTTGAGGCCATGAATTTTAATTAATATTGGAAGTTTTTTTTCATATCTTTTATGCATATTTTATATACAAACCCAAAAAAATAAGTGTTTTCATCTCTCTTTTTGTGTGTGTGATGCCATGGTGGCCACTAAACTGCATTTTTATTATAATAATTAATAAATTAATTATGAATTCTTTTATTCTTCTCGTTTATCTCCATTATCATTTTATTTTATTTTTTGTTTTATTCTTTTTTGAAGTTTGAAAGATTTTTTTTTGTAGCATGTGAAATTGTAGCTCAATTCGAGTAATGGTCCAAAAAATGTTAATTAAATAATAAAACAATTCAGTTTGACGTAAAAAAGTGAATGTCATTGGCATTTTGGTAATTTCTGAGAAAAATGATTTAATAAAGTAATAATAATGCATCATATGTGAAGGGATGTTGTGACGTATGTGTCATTTAAACATGTAGGTACAAAAAAGCACAAGGACATTTAAAAATTGCTCATCAAATTTTGGTTGATTGGATTTCAGTTAAATTTTGGATTCTCTAGCATCATATCCATTTAGAAAGAGAGTGCTATTAGCAATTTTAGATCTCTTTCAAATGATCGTCAACTTATCTCATGAGATAAATCAGACTTTATGTGAATCAACCGCAACCGTCACCCGGAAACATTAAAAGTCAGTCCTCATAACTCAAACCAACCTGTCTTGTCTGAATCACGTATCAAAATGAACCTTATAAATACTCAGCTCAGGCAACGACACATTGAAAATGAGGTCGAGTTCGTGATGTAAAACAAACAAAAAAAAAATCAATGGGCACTAAAAACTCATATTAAATCCAAACACAATTGAGAGCGGAAATCAAAACGTGATACGAATATTTTTACTTGTCAACATGAATTTCTTACCATACAAACGGCTAATAACAAGTAAAATCACTTCACCTTGATATGACACCACCTTAGGTTAAAATTTAAATACACATACATGTGATGATAAAGTTTCTCTATTGTTGTATTTTGACATTCAACGAGATGACACGTGTAAGAAATTTAAAATAAAAAAATCACAAAATTGAATTGCATCACAAAAGATCAAAACACGAAATTTACAAATCAAAAACCACACCCAAAAGCAAAAAAAATTACATTAAAATTAAAATCGTTTAAAATTTCCCATGAAATTTCACATGTTGATATCAATTCAATTCAATTCAATTAATACCAGAAGCGGTCATGTCTTGACTCGTATTTCATTTAATTTTTTTTTGAAATTTAATGTTTTGGAAATCACAAAAAAAAAAATAAATCCAGTCACAGAATCTCACACACATAACGATCCCTTTTTTGCTGTTAAAATTAAAATTTAACGAATTTATATTATTTGTACATGCACTTTACTTGTCATATCATGCAATATTGCATGTTGATATTAAATATTTATAATACAAAAAAAATGGGAGAGAAAAAAGTGAATTTATATGCAAAATAATCGTTATGCTCTAATTATTATGGTTAATTTAATTTTTTTATTAAATAATGAGACAGTGCATCCTCATTGTGTGTCATCAAGAGTTTTTTTTGGATTAAATTTCATTTTTTTCTTCTCTTATTTTGAATTAAATCATTATTCTTCGTGCATTTAATTATTCACCCTTTAATATTCCCTTTTGTGGAACATTAATTGCCCTTGATATGGTCAGTCATGGTACAAATCCTACACTGTTGATATTTGAATGGAGCTTAGTCAGGTATTTTTATATCATCATCAGTTTTATTATTATTATTATTACATTTTATTTTATTTTAACACACATCTAATTGTCTGAAGTGGTAATTTGTTTTAATCAGGTAAATGCCACTACTACATTGAGGCTTAAAAATATATTTTTTTTTGTCTGTCTCGCTTATTTTACAATTTATGTGTGAGTGTATGTACATATGAATATGATTTTATGGTCTCGTGAACATTAAAATAAAATAAAATTAAATCTCATAGTGTATGTTATGGGTGCTTTGTTCTAAAATTGTAATAAAAATAATAAAGGTGTTGTTCTCTCTGGCGGATTCTGAAGATTATTTAATGGATTTACATTGTGTCTGAATTCCTGTGTGTGTTTCAGTGTGTGGAAATGATGTGAGCTATTGTAAAAAATCAGTGAATGTATCCAAAAAAGTTCTGATGAAAAAAAATCAGTAATGATGAGCTTCTTTAATTTCAGACTTAGTTTGAAAGATTCATGGCTTTAACTAAGATTTCTATTTGAAAAAACTCTCATTGACTAAAAAGCAACATACCCAAGATTAAGACCACACTAGACCTGATTCAGTTCAAGAAAATGACTTCGGTGACTTTCTGACTCAGATTTGGGATTGATTTGGACTAAAAATCAAAAATTTCGTAAAAATTTCACCAAAACTTGATACAAAAAACCTTAAAAAAATAACCCATAAATTACGAAAAAAGTGACAGTTTTTGATTCAAATTCAAAATAAACACAGATACAGGTAACAAAAAATATGACTCTAAATTAAGGTTTCCTCAATTAATTTTAAATATTCAATCAAATTCATAGATCCCCTTAATTAGAATTAATATTCCATGTGAAATATCAAATCAAATATATTTCAAATCAATGCCTTTTGTATTTCTTTTTTTTGTGTTTTGTCTTTAAATTATTAATTATAGATACAAAGACCGTCAACATTAACCGTCATCATCGTTGTTTCAAATCTTTGTTTAAATCAACACGGAAATCTATTTTATTTTTTACTCATGGTTTGATTTGTGCGTGCTTCTACTTGAAATGTAAGAGAACATAATTATTATTAAACCTTCTCATTTGAATAACACATTAAATGAAATACATTCAAAAAAAAATTGTACCATTTCAGTGATATATAGCTTTTTTTAATATTTTTTATATCATTAAAGTACTTTGATTAATTTGGATTGAGGTAAATTATGGGTTATGTTTAAATTTTCAGGTAAATTTATTTATTTTTTTTTTGATAGTTGGGTCACTGTTTAAATTTGCACATGTGAATGGAGATAAGATCATTTATTTATATGTTAATGACTTGAACGAAATAGTTTCGTCAAGATTTTAAGAATATGATATTAAAATGATATGACATGACAACAGCAGTGTAGTGTGATGATTTGTGATTTACTTGAAATAAATTTTCATTAAAAAAAAATAAATTAATTAATTGCCAAGTGATGATAAAGCAACACAAATTTGAATGTGGGTAAAGCATATTAATGAGGAATTGGTTTCAAGGACAACGATATTTGGTTTAACCCATAAATGAATGTTAAATTGAAAGACCTTCATTATGATGAGAAATTGCCAATCATAGGGTTAAAACATTAAATGGAATATTCTTAACAATCAAATTCATTGTTCAAGAATCGTCACAAACACCAAACAAACAAAATTAATTCACATACTTGAACATAACTTCCCTTGAAACATTGATGCATGATGAGAATTTGAATAGAGAACAAAATAAAAAAATAAAATTATATAACATTTTATATGTGTATGGCAAGAATTAGGCAATCAAATTTAAAAAATATAATAATAAAAATCCATAAAAAAAAGTATTAATTTATATCCAGAATCACGTGTCCATAAAGATTTTATTTATTATTACAGCTGTCTAGTTTAATTTATTTACCGACAACGAATGCTAGAATTTAAATTTGAATAGTAAAAAAGTTGATTTGCCAAAATGTCTAAAATAATACAGCTATGATGATTTTCAAAAATATATATTTTTTGAAACTTGTTGCTTCAATGTTTAAATGGATACATAAAACTTTGTATAAAGCCTAGAAAAAAAAACTGTGTATTAAAACGAAATATTTTAAATAATGATAGAACGCTCCTAATGAATCCGAGCGAAACTTAAATTTCATACATCGATTCTAAGGTTTTAAAAAAAAAATAAAATTGAATTTCTGTGACTTACGAACTTAAATGCCATAAAAAGGTCGAGTTAATTGAAATTTGTTTGGATACATACCTGAAAAGAGAAAAAAAAAATAAAATGAATTAAAATTTTTATTTATGATCAAAAGTTAATAAAGTGAGTAAACACATTTTCCAGTTCACACCTTTATTCGAAATTAATTTCAATATTAAGGTCCAACTTTGTACAAAAAATGTATGAATATGGTACCGGATCGAGAAAACTATCAAAAATCTCTTGGGTCATCAAGGTTCTTGTCATGTTCAAAACTCCAAGAAGCCTCAACTCATGCTGATTGGTAAAAAACGAGCATTGGTCACTTTCAAAATTTCATCCAAACCACCTGTGTAAGTCCATTTCACGATTTCAAGTCAGTCAAACGAAAAAAATTCCCTTACAAACACCAGCTTAATGAGTAAAATTTGACATAATTAACATTTTCTAGAGACCCACTTCTGTGTGTTCCGTCATTTTCAACTAAAAAAAACTTATAATTTTAATAACAATCAAAATAAATAAACACACACTGTCATTTAATTGATATGATAATGAGAGGAATTTTCAATACATATTACACATAACAATATACTTGGACACATCCTAACAATAAAAAAAATAACAAAAAAAAATGAAATAACACACACAAAAAAAAATTTAATACTAATTTATGTAAATTACATAATCATTATAATAATATAATTAAGATTGATATGCATGTGCGGGAATTTTATTGTCCAAAAACAAAAAAAAATAAAATATAAAATAAACACAAAAAAAAACTGAAATTATTATTTAATTTAAGTAGCAGTTCTCTTTTGTTAACATACATTTGACTGAAACTCTTTGTTTTAGTTTCTCATTTTCAGTTATTTTGTAATGCGTTAGATACTAATAAAGTGAATATCAAAAAATTGATATTATAAAATTTTATCAATTAATTTGTTTCAAAACAAAATATTTAAATTAAAATACAAAATAAAAATATGAAGAAACATGAAAGGGGGGAAGCAGATGCGTTTAAATGTTAATTATTGTTAATCATATTCAGGCTTTGCTCTATTTATTTTTTTTTTAAATAGAAATGTTTGAATTTTGTAAGATACGAGATAAAAGTTACAAGTTTATTGACAAAAATAAAAATGATAGTGGTTAAATTAGAATGCATTTTTTGAATATTATGTTTTTTTTTTGTTTATGATTAGGTTGTTACATTAAAAAATAATTAATTGAATGGGTCTTTTAAATTTTGATGATTAAGAATGTTTGGTTTTGTTTATCTTTTTTGTTATAATAATAATAATAATAATGATAATTTTTTTAAATTTAAATAAATGTAGACGAATAAATGCGGGTTGATATGAAAAGTGTCAGTTATGAGAAAACTTATAGAGTCGCTTTATCAATGTTCTAAGGTTTTGATTAAGTGCATTGTCCAATCGATAATTTTTACAACTAGCAATTAAAAATACGGCATTAAAATTCCAAGGAGGTCGCAAAGGGTCTTACAGCATTTTCACTATTTCTAATAATATTTCATGATAAACGTCAAGCCTTCAGCCTGAGCGTAAACGTGGCACTTAGCTTTCATATCGTCATCTGAGAGCAGTACGGTCCTAATTCGAATTGAAGTCATTTATCAAATAATCATAAACATACTTCAATTTGCTCAGTTTTCCTCATTCAATCCCACGTCAGGTTAAAATTTCAATTAGACTACGACAAAATCAAACAGGTACCCTTCATATGACTTATGAAAATTTACTTTCAAAAAACCATGAAAAATAAATATTATTAAAATTGAGTATACAAACAACTTAAAATTTAATGAAAACAGGAACAGATAATAATAGAATATAATATTACATAATAATATTAAACAAAAAAAACTATATCATTATTATACACGTAATAGTTATGAATATGTATGTTAAAGAAGAAAACGAAGAATACACAAATAAAATGAAATAAAAAGTATATAATTTAATTTTTTTTTCTTTCAAACTTGATTTAATAATGTTTAATATATTCTTTCAATGTTACATACAAATATTATGTAAAAAGAAAAAAAAATATATAAACATGAAGAATCCAGTTTATATAAATATATGTAAAATTTCTTTCTACTTATTATTATTATTATTTTATCATTAAATTGATCATGTGTGTATACTTAGTGAGAGATCGTATAATTTATAATAAGAAATTATATTCATTTATGGCTTCGTTAATTTTCTGATTTTTTTTAGCAATTTTATTAGCACACATTTACACTGCTGTAGTGCTATACATTTTAACTTTTTTATTTTTATTATTAAATTTTTGTAATCGTGACTCGTTTTGTATCTCGTTTTATGATGTTTTTTTTAATTTTATTTTTTGGGATGTATAAGTGCTAAATTAGTGTATTTTGATAATATTTTATACTTTTTATTATAAAATGTTATCGCGATTTTTTTAAAATATATTAAATATAAAATTAAACAGGTTTTTTTTTCATCATTTTAATGAGATTTTAATTATGTATGGAATTATTGCATTTTTAATGTTTAAATTATGTATATTATTTTTTTTCTTGATCAGTTTTAAGAAAACGAACAATAACAATTAACATTTAATCAAAATTTGATGATCACAGGCCAAAAATGAGTCATTTTTGTGTATACTTTAATTTGTATTAACATCATATTCTTATATGTATTTATTTATTGAGATATATAACAAGATCATTTTAAATTAAATTTCAAGGTTAAATGAATTTTTGCTTGTATTCACGTATGATTAGTTAATATACATACAAAAAAACTCATATATCCAAATATAAACATGTATAAAAAAATTAAGAAGTAATCCATTAAATCATATTTGGTGCACGATTTTGCTAATATAATTTTTTATTAATAATAATCATCATAAAACGTGCTGTTTATTAAAATTGACCATACATTCAAATATAATTTTGTAAAATGTAATCATTTATTATTATTATTTAATTTATTATAATATATCAACTCTTTCATTTCAAGTCTTTCATTTTTACATGTTATAAAAGATGCAATTTAAACATGAATTTTGCAATCTTCGATTATTTTATTATGATGGTTATTATTTTATTAAGCCATGCCGACATAAGAAAACAAGTATCATTAATAATAAAAATAAAAAATAAAAATCTTTAAAATAAAAATGTAAAAAATAAAGCAGATCAAATTAATAATCGCTTGTAATGCAAATAAATTACATTAAATAATAATAATAATAATAATATGGCTTTGAGCAAGGCAAACATCTGTAAAATGTATTTTTATTTTTTAAAATATTTATCAAAATATCACGAGATGAGATTTTTTTTTTTTGAATAAAATTTATAGTAATAAAAAATGAACACCTACAAGTTAAAATGAAATATTTTTTGGTTAATGAAATTTTTTTTTTATTGAAAGTCAGAGGTGGAGATAAGAATTCAATAAAATTTTTGACGTAAATTTAATTCATGCTACTTTATTTTATTAAATTGAAGCTCAGATTAACGTGCTGAGATGATTTACATGTTATTTGAGGGTAAAATGTCGTTTACAGGGATTTCACCCTTAATGTCTTGGTCTGAAGCACACAAAATGGTTTGTTTTCCAGATTTCTTACAATTTGGATCCATTTTTAGGTATAAATGAGCTTTATTTTTAAAGAAATGGCTCACAACTTGACTTGAAGTTCTCTTAAACACTAAGCAACAGACATCGGTAAGCACCCCACAAAAGTCCATCAACAATGAATTGAAAAATTGCACGCTCCTGTCCACTCATTTCATTTCGAAATTAATATTAATTGAAACCATTTATCGTTTTAACACCGATTTTCTTTTTTTTATCGTCGTTTTTATATTAAAAAAAAACTGCATCAGAACCACACACGAATCAGGCCAGGTAAATTTTTAACAGGTTTTCAATGAAATGTTCCCAATTTATCATTAAAAGTAATCCTTTTAAGCTCATATTAATCTTCATCTGACCAGTCAAATCCAAAATAAATAACGGTCAAGGACTTAAAATTACAGAATTAAAAATGAACCAATGAATTAAAAAAAAAAAATTGCAAACAATACCGCATCTGTTCAAATAAAAATGTGACGCAATTACAGCTGATAACATTCTTTGTTGACTTAATATATAAAAAAATATTAAAAAAAATCTCTTTTATCGCAAATTTTTTGTTGATATTTGATTAAAGAATTAAAAATATAAAAAAAATCCGGAATGTTCATAATTAAATTATAATATTTTATAATAATAATAATAATAAAAAATTAAGGAAATCTTAATTTGTATTCAAATTTTTACATTTTAAACACAATTAAAGAATAAAATTGTTTCGATATCTTAATTTGGCTTTAAAAAAAAATGTGTATTATAAATTTATGAGATTAACTTTAAAATGGAATGAAAATGAAATTCATACAAAACAAATTAACAATCAAAATAAATTAAAATTAATTTAAAAAAAAAGATTAACACAAATCAAAATCAATTAATCCAGTTCAAGTCAATTTTTATTAGTTTTTTAATCAATTTCAAACATTTTTTATTCGATTCTCATTCTTAAAATAAATACCTAACTATTAAATAACATTTAAACATAATACAAAGAATGACACAGTCTTCCAAAAAGCAAATATTTTTAACAGCTGAATTTGTGTGTTCAAAATCAAAAATAATCACAAGTACATCCATTCAATGTTTGTTGTTGCTGTTTTTTTTTTAAATTTAAAAAATTTTTATATTTTTTGTTTTTGGGGTTAATAAAACTTGAGTAAACTCAATTCAAGGTGACTTCTATCATAATAAAAAAAAAATATACATATAAAAATGAATTTGCGAATATTTGTGTGTATGCATGGAAGTGTAAATGGTTGTATGATGTACTTAAAGTGATCGACACACTTATATTATATCATCACCCATATGTGGCTTAATCATGTGTGTTTATATTTTTTATTTAAGTGGTATTTGTTGCAAAAAATAATAAAAATTGATATGCTAGATTTGAATTAGTGATACTTGTATCATGAACTTCAATCATTTAATATTTTAAACAATTGTCTTGATTATTAAATACAATCAATCAAGTTCAATCGTACTACAGGTGATCATAAAATTTGTATATACGAAAGACAATCAAATTTTTTTTTCACATCATTATCGTGCTATTTTTAGTTGAAATATTTTTATGTCCATCATTATGTGTATTATCAGCTTTGTTTATCCGAGGCAAAAGATACTAAAACAAGAAATTCTCATTTATTTATAAAGTCAATACAATTATAGTTTTTTTTTTCTTTTAACAATATATCGTTAATGTGTTATCAATATACACAAATTTTATTTAATGTTTATTTTTTTGGTGTTGTGTTGTTTAAATAATAAAATAATAATGAGAAGAAAAAATATGTAAATAAATTGCTAAAAAAACAAGACAAGACGTGCATATTGATAAAATCAACAAGTATGTTGTATTTTTTTTCATAAATTTTTTGGTTTACCAATGAAAATGTGGTGGGATTCGGTTATCATCACACATTGTCTTTTGTTTTGTTTGTTTTCATTATTTGAAGGGTTTATTTATTATTATTTGCAAACATTGCACACAAAAAAAAATTATTTATTGACACAGTCATTTAAAAGAGTAACGTTTCTGTTCAAAAAATATTACTAATTGTAATGCATCACATTGACTTTCATAAATTAAATGTGATCGAGTCATAAATTTGAAGGTAATGTTTTGAGCCACTTTACCAAGTTAGGTGAACAAGCTTCGGCATACCATTGACTTTAAATCCATTTTCAGGCGGAAGGAGTATAATGTCAAAAATGAGAGTGCAGTTTCAAAACCTTAGATATCTTTTTTCTCTTTTAACACCAGAATTGTAAAATTCGCTAATGCCAAGTGCGCCAAATGCCAAATGCGCCAAATTGAAAAATGATGTTTTTCTTGCCAGGTGACCTGACTTCCCCTGTTTGACACCCTTGAATTTCATTGGGCTTGAATTCTTGGATTTAAAGCGATTATGTTTTCGGTGAAACATTCATTTGACCTTCAATTATGATCCAGAACTCTGGTATTACAATTTTCAAACAGTTTAGTTGCTATTCCAACTCTCAATGAAACGAAATGTCCTTGAATAGTTATAAACTATCATAAAAAAAAATCCTTTTTATTTATACCATAAATAATAAAAATGTTCAAAACACATAAAATATTAATCCATTTTCCTTTCACATTACACACATATTCCATTACATCAATAAAAAATTTGTTAATATCATATCAGAAACTTTTAACAATGATAATGTTATCCAATAGATAACAACATTAATATGAGAGACAACACACAAAAAAAAAGAAGAAAAATCATGAGAAACTTGTGAATCGAAATAAACAATTTAAATAGATTTGTGACCATAAACAAAGTAATAATAACTTTCAATAATGATATAATGCTGTTTTCACAAGCATTCGATTCACAGACTTTATGTCATCAAATAAGTTGTGAATTTATTAGTATTTTAAAAGTATTTTATTTATTGTATAAATTGAAAAATGATAGATTTTTATGATGGTTTTAATAGATTTGTGTCATTTTTTTCCTTCTTTCCTTTTCATTTTGATATCCCAAAAAGAAAAAAAAAATAAATAAATGTTTTTTGTGAAAGTACTCAAACAATTTAAAATGGTAAAACTTGTGATATCATGACGACATTTATCATATTTATTACTGTGTCCAAATGGATTTTTAAGTGTATTTATGATGGCTGAAATGTTGTCTTAATGCCTGGTAATTGTTATTCGATTCACGCGTAAGATTTATTGTGTGCAGACATTGAACAAAAGATGTTTTGTCGCCATATGTGATGATGACAAAATTACTTGGTCAATCTTGATAATTTTAGTTATCAAATTGTGTTATGAAAATTAAATTTAATTTTAAATCATTTGAATTCAAGTTTATTGAAGTAGAAATGTGGTCATGATCACATAAACGTTACAAGTCTATGACATAAATCACACAAATAATTTTCATTTGCAACATTGTTGCATTCAACTAATTGTAAAAATCACAACGGGCTAAGTAAATAAAAAACCCTAAATAAATTAATATAAAGCAACAAATGTGTACACACAAAGACACATACACACTGTACAGATGCAAATGTCAGACTCATGTCAATATCAATGTCAAATTGAAGTCAATAACCGGTAATGTTGTGCCACCTTGAAATTACAAATAATTTTTATGTAGTTTTATGACATTTTACGCTGAATATATTATTAAAATAATTATTTGAATGTAATTTTTTTCTCTTTGAAATTATATTTACATGATTTGTGTGAATTGACGGCATTCGTACACAATTATGACATTAAAACGAAAAATGTATTCGATAATTGGGTAAATAATGAGATAATGCAGTGTTACTTTATTTGTCATATTAGATAAGGTGTGTTATTTTATTGAAATTGAAATTTTTCAGTTTGGATATGAAAAAAATTGCTGATTCACTTATTATAACAATAAATAAAAATGCAAAAAACAGGCTTTTTATAAACCAATCAAAATGAAACCGAATTATTAAAATTAGTTTTTTTTTTAGAAACGGCAACTTTGAATTGAATTGAGAAGTGCAATCGTGTCAAATATAATTTCATCTAACTTTTCACTCTCTCGCTCTCCTAAAACTTGCTTAACATGATGGTAATTTCAATTTAGAACGATTTCAATATTTTGCTTCTGTTTCTACAACTTTGTGGCATGTTTTTTCTAAACTACACACGGCTCAACTTCACCATGCTTTAATGCATTTCGATTAAATTTGACCACTTAAAAGTCGTACAAAATTGATTTTCTTGAAAATTATAAACAAAAACCAAAATAAATTACACTGTAAAACCTGAATCAATATGAAAAATATATTACTTATTCTGCTCTCAATTATATTCTTTTTCAGTTCAAATATATCATTTGAAACACCAAGCAGCAAACTTTTTGGAGGTGTTCCTGCAAAACCTGGTCAATTTCCTTATGCGGTTTCATTACGAGATCTTAACGGAACGCATCAATGTGGTGGTGCAATTTTGAATAATAAATGGATAATAACGGCCTCGCATTGTATAGATAATGAGACGGTGGACACAGTAAAAGTGACCTATGGAACGATTTACAACACTGGTGCAGAGCCTATGCATTCTATTTCCAAGCTGATACAGCACGAAAAGTGGAGGAACATGTTTGATTTTAAAGTTGATATTGGTTAAATTAAGGTAAAATGTCCAATAATTTTCAATGCATATGTAAAACCAATCAAAATTTACACTGGACTTATAAAATCTGGAGATGAGGGGGTAGTAAGTGGATGGTAAATTGATTTTCTTATGTAAAACTCAGAATAAGCTTTATTATTGAAATATTTTTTAGGGGGTTGGATGGTATATCTTTTTGGCAACCTAAAGTTCTGCAATATTTAAATGTTCGATTCATATCTTATGCACAATGCAGAAAATTTGAACCAAACTTATCTAGAACCATTGTTTGCACTGAAAAAAAATTTGGATATGGAACTTGTTTAGCTGACTCTGGTAGTCCATTAGTTAAAGATGATAAATTAGTAGGACTTGTTCTTTATTCACTTGACCTACAATGTGCACATTATTTTCCAGATGGTTACTTATTTGTTCAAAAATTTATTAAGTGGATCAAAAACAATATTCAAGGGACCCAATTGATTGACTGAGTCCAGCCTTAATAATGAATTCAAACATTTCGTTTTTCTTTACAAAAATCAGCTCTTCTTCTTCTCAATCTATCTTAGTCGGCTTCCTTTAACAAAAGCATCATTAAAAAAATAAAGTTTTCTTATGAAAAGAACACAATTTTGTATAGCTGCATTTTCTAATCCTCTTTCACTGAGTAAAACATTTTTTTAAAAATTATGTCAAATTTTTCGAATGTTATGTAATTAGTTTTAAGTTTAATTTAGAAAAAAAATATTTTTAAAAATATGTTGATTTTGGCTTATTTTAAAATGTTTAACCAGTAAAAAATATTTTATGGATATGTGAGTAAAAATATTTCCTCATTTACACAGGGCTCAACTTCACCATGCTTTAATGTATTTTAATTAAATTTTATCACTTAAATTGATTGATTAAATTGATTTTCTTCAAAATTATAAAAAAACTAAAAAAAATCTACATTGTAAAATCTGAATCAATATGAAAAATATATTACTTATTCTGCTCTCAATTTTATTCTTTTTCAGTTCAAATCTATCATTTGAAACACCAAGCAGAAAAATTTTTGGAGGTGTTCCTGCAAAACCTGGTCAATTTCCTTATATGGTTTCATTACGAAATCTTACCGGAACGCATCAATGTGGTGGTGCAATTTTGAATAATAAATGGATAATAACGGCTTCACATTGTTTAGTAAATGCCACAGTAGACACATTAAAGGTAACCTATGGAACGATTTACAATACTTGGGAAGAGCCTTTGCATTCTATTTCCAAACTGATACAGCACGAAAAGTGGAGTGACTGGGATGTTCATGACTTTGATATTGGTTTGGTTAAGGTGAAATGTCCGATAATTTTCAATGCATATGTAAAACCAATCAAAATTTACACTGGATTTATAAAATCTGGAGATGAGGGGGTAGTAAGTGGATGGTAAATTAATTTTATAATGTGAAACTCAGAATAAGTTTTAGTATTGAAATCCTTTTTAGGGGGTGGTATAATACATCTTGGAAGCAACCTGAAGTTCTGCAATATTTAAATGTTCGATTTATTTCTTATGCAGAATGCAGAATATTTCAGCCAAACTTAACTAGAAACATTGTTTGCACTGAAAAAAATTTTGGATATGGAAATTGTTATCATGATTCTGGTAGTCCATTAGTTAAAGATGATAAATTAGTAGGACTGGTCATTTATGCGCTTGACCGAGAATGTGCAGAATATTTTCCAGATGGTTACTTATTTGTTCAAAAGTTTATTAAGTGGATCAAAGACAAAATTCAGATGTTTTAGAGTCAAGTTATCCACTGATAAGTATATAAGGGGCTCGAGTGATGGAAACACTTTTCAATTTTCTTTTCAAAAATCGGTTCTAATCTTCTTCTTCTTTTCAGTCTATCTTAGTCCACATCTTTTAACAGAAGTATCATCAAAAAAAAGGTTTTCTTATCACAAAAACACAATTTTGTATACCAGCATTTTCATATCCTCTTTAACATTTTTAATTATGTCAAATTTTTCGAATGTTATGTAATTAATTTTAAATTAATTCACACATAAAATTAAAAGGTAACTCAAGTTAAAATAATCATAGTGGCGGAAATCATTAATATGTGATGCTTTTATTAATTTAACTCTGAAACTGTTAAAGAAATTTAAATAAATGACAAAACTAATTGATTTGATAAGAAATTTCGTTATAGTTAAAATTACGAAAAATAACGTGTTTGATATAAAAATTCACTGGAAAGTTCTTCTTTAATTGAATAAAACTCACCGATATAAAAAATAATTTTAATTCATATATGTCTGGTCCATAATCCTACGCAATTTATTTGCATTACTTTGTGTAAAATCAATTATCTGAGAATAATGAGAATAAAAGGTAGACCACACCACAGTACATATTTTTTTTTTGAATAAATCTACCTTGGAAAATTTCAATACTCGCCTCTTTCACAATTCATTCATAATTATAAGAGAAAATAGGATTATTTACTCAGTAATTGCTTTCATGACCTATGTACTTCTATTCATTAATAGTGTGATCGCGTGCAAAAACCCACAAAAAATCTATTACAAACAGACAAAAGTACTACTAAACCAGATCCACGAGATTATGTTGATGAACTTGTCTATGAACGTACTTATACACACATCGATTCACATGCTCATCATACATTTTGCCGGTAGAAATTGTTCAATTGAATCATTACTATGCGCAATCAAGCAAATAAATAATAATAACAATCACATAAAAATTTTACATACTTAAACTGATATGCATGATACCTTTATTACAATTTTTTTGCTTGTATCATATCATAGCACACAGCTAGTTTCAAATTCATATTTCATTTTTCAACTTTGATAGTTTAATCATGAATATCATGTCTGAAATATATATAAAACTTTATTTTTCTAGTGTAAACAACACATAAAATTGAAAATATGTTCATTTCATTGTCTCGATGTGATGTCTGTTCAAAAAGTAAAGTGAATTTATTGATGATGATGACGATGCCTAGCATAGAAACACACAAATAAGCAAAAAAAAAGAGTTATATCATATAAAAACGCAATCACAATCATTTTGTTATAATATTTTATGATTATTTTATTTTTATACACACCGAGAAAGTAAAACTTGTGTGCTGTATGGATACGAAAATAATAATAATTGTAATAATAAATGTCTTCTTGTGGTAAAGAACATTTTGAAGGTATATCTTATTATTATTTGCATAATTGTAATTTATATGACATTTTAAATAAAATTTATAAACTTTAACCACAAAAATATATGTACAAAATATGATTTTCCATTGAAAATAGTGTACAAAATATTAATGTTCCTTTTTTTTCTTACTTTGATTCTCAACCCACACACATACACACACACACATCTTTTGTCTGTCGCTTCAATTTCATACATTTCACGCAATTCATCATCTCATGTATTTTTGTTCGTTTTTTTTGCTTGCAATATTCTTGTATTTATTTAATCAAAAAAGATTGTCGTGTCACGTCTCGCATTTGTATATGAAGAGAACAAGACAAAATTGATAGGAATTGAGTTTATAAGTACATGGAATGATATGGAGACGTGACATATTGTTGAATGTGAGACAATGTAAAAAGTTATCGTTAAGCCAACGAATATGGAGATAAAAAAAGTTTTAATTGCTTGATTATGTTTAATTGAATTCAAGATTTTTTGAGGTAATGTCAGAACTTTCACTAACCAAAATTTCAAATCAAAATCCACATTTACAAGATCAAGGTAAAATAAAATTTGATTTGATTACAATGCAAATGATAAATCACATGAATTGTCTCATAGCATTACAAATCGACAACAAATGAATTACATTGAAAAGACAACGAGAAAGGAGAAAAAAAAATGAAGAAAGAGAATTACAATGAAAGTATAAAATTAAATTAAATTGATTGAATTGCGTAGGAGGAAACTCATTCGACTTCATCATTATCATCGTCATGATCATCAATAAAATATACCGCACGAACTAAAATCATGAAGATAGATGTTTATACGAGAAATTACGTTATTTTTTTTTTAATTGAGAAAAAGTGCATTAAATGTGTTTAAGTTGTCTTTGTGCAAATCATGAGGTTTTTGAACTCAAATCAGGAGAAAAATGTCGTTTTAATGGGATTTTGTTAATTAATAATTGATACTGACATTTAACTCTTTAATTTCATGGATTTGAAATTAATGTATATGAAATGGCATTAAATCAGATCAAATTTGTAGGGCGGCTATTCAGATTGCACTCAGACATTCAGTCGAGGCCTTTGTGCATACTCGTTATCATCATCCGAAGGACTTAGCTTTTATGCTGTCATCCCTAGCAGTCGCCACCTTTATCTAGTCTTTTACTCAAATTAAGTAGCCGGAAAAATGAACATTTGAGATTGTGAATTTTAATGGCCAGATCAAAAATCGAACTGCTAACCCAATCGACCAAAAAACATTTAGCTCTCACCTGCACGTGCCAACTCATCTCATCAATTTCAACTTCAAAAAAGCTCATTATGTCACAAATTCTTTTTCACCTTTATTTAATATTTGACATTAAATCCACCGATTATTTTACACAATTCCCTTAAACGACACTTAAAAATGAAATAAATGATTATCCGAAATATCAATGGCATTAAATTCAATTTACTTACTCATTGTTTTTCATCTCACTTTCATGTTATTCGCAATTCAATACAATTTGCAACAATAAAACACATGTCATTTACAGTCCCATTTATTCATTAAAATTTTTAACATTAATTTATATAATTTTAACATTTTTCTTAATTTTTATTCTGTCAAAAATTAAAAAAAAAAAAATCAACATTGAAACGTTCGTTAATGAAAATTATTATTAATGTAATGCAATAAAATTCATTCATTTTCAATTTTCAATTTGTAAAAATTACACTTCACTTTATATTACATGCGTGTATGCAAAAAAAAAATTCAAGTTGATGAAGATAATTTATATTTTATTAATGTAACTTTAATTTATTCGACATTTTGTATTTTTATTTTTGACTGTCCCTGTCTTGTCCATCTTGATATGAGTGTGTGTATGAGTGTATATTTGAATTTTAAATGCATTTTTATTGCATCATATATGAAATACAATGGCAGACATAAAACGAAAAAAAGGCCACCAAAAAAGTGCATGTGCAATAAAGTATAATTTTTTTTTTGGCTGGTCATGTTTTCATCGTCCGTTTGTTCACTTTACAATGTGATATGATAATGATGATTATTGTCAAGTGAATTAAAAAAAATGAATTGAATTGAAATGTGTGGGTAGAAAACTTTTTTTTTATTTATATTTTTATTCTTTAAAATTTATTTTTTTTGTGTGGTTCCAGTTTAAATTGATGGTAATTCATGTAAAAAATTGCACATGTCTTTAAATTATTATCATGATGATGATGATTAACGTTAATTATCACCATTATTGTTACATTTTTTTAAGTTTATGAGTGCCTCATTAAAAAATAAAATACAAATTATTTACTTTTAGCTTGTAATTGACCATTCCAATGCTAAAAGCTCAAGAGGATCATATTACAGTTAAAATAAATCCCCTTAAAGTGAGCTGATTTGTTCTTTTTATTATTAATACACATGTCTTTGTGGCCTATGATACCCACCTTAACATTAAAATAATACTACTTACATCTTTTCATAAAACAATGCATTTTAAACAAAATACCCAGACAGCACTGTCCCCATTCATGCATTTCATTGCATATAGAATTACAATTTAAGTACAGAAAATTGCACTTGAAAATATTTTTCATTTAAATTAACCAGTGCAAAATGCAAGAAGACCCAGAAATAAATTTAAAAAAAAAACGAGTATATGCAATATTATATAAGAACAAAGCAGTGATTCCAGACACAAGTAATTAAAAGTGGATTTCACATATTCACTGTTAATTTTAATCCATGTCCAATGTGAATTAACATTGATTACATGAAAAACAGCGTCTGGTTAAATAAAAAATGTGTGTGATGCAATAATTTAATGCACTTTGGGACATGAGTCATACTGCTAACAAAAAATTTCAAATTAATTCTAAAACTAAAATTTTATACCTAATTAAAATGAAATTAAAACTAATGCGTTGTAAAAAATTAACCAAAAAAATGAAATTTAATTGAAACGACCTTTCAAAAAAAAAATAATTTAAAACCCAAAATAAAAAATAATTATATTCTATAAATTTATACGGAAATGACACAGTTATACGCATTATTAACCTTATAAATAAATCAAAATTTATGCAAAAATTTTATTAAATGTACAATGAAATTACATAAGACCCAAAAATAATAATAAAAATGACTTTTGTGTGTATAGAAATTAATTTGAATTGGTTTTGATAAATGTGCACTTAAATTAGTTAAATTGAACCTATAAAAAGAACCAAAAACGCAAAAAAAAGAGAATTAATAAAAGAAATGCTTTGAATAGAGCAAAGATCAACGAGAAATAATACATTGACCAGTGAGTAAGTATTAAAATGAAATTCGTTTTGTGAGTTGTAGCTAAAATCTATACTTTGATTTTGGTCTTGAACATGGATCATGAAAATATTTTAAGCAACGTGAGCCTGGCTTGTTTGAAGGATGACAGTACACTCTCAACTCAAAATCAGTGGAGTTTCCCACTGGTGACCAGTAAGACATTTGAACCAGTGGGAAACCAATCTGAGATCAGTGGGACACCAATGGGAGATCAAACACCAGTGAAACCAGGACCACACAAGCACCTTTTAATGTGTCTTGACAAAAATGACTTGTAAAAAATAATTCAATTGAGTCCATTTCAAGTTTCAATTGTATGACAATCGCTATTTCACACATTTCTTATGCCATAAAATTCCAGGAATTTTTAATAATTATTATTTTTCATGTTAATTAATTTAAAGTTTTAAGAGACCGTCAAATTGTAAACAAACAATAAAGTGAAAAAGAAATTAATAATTATCAATTAACAAAATAACATTAAATTTTAAATATTTATTTCGTCGTTCTCTTTATTTTTTAATTAAGAATTAAAACTAACTGATTTAAATGCATTTTTTAAAGATCTCTTTCATTGTTTATTTTACATCTTAATCATCATCAAGTTAAATATCATCATTTATTCGCCATCATAAATAAACTTACACACATTGTAAGAAAAAATCACAGTCCAAAATGTAATGAGCTGAAGTAAGTGAAGTTTATCAACTTCAAAAATTCAAGTTTTCGGAATGTGAACACAAAAACATAAAACAAGCGAAAAAATTCAAATCTGATATTAAAATTTTCCATTTTCCCGGAAAATTTCGGAATTTTCCACCTGGTCACCCTATTTTTTTGTATGGACACCCTATATTTTTTTGATCCATAAACACTCCCACACTGAATA
Source organism: Culicoides sonorensis (assembly GCA_900002565.1). NCBI lineage: Eukaryota > Metazoa > Arthropoda > Insecta > Diptera > Ceratopogonidae > Culicoides > Culicoides sonorensis. The sequence continues at coordinate 598,585 of LN483397.1, read as the reverse complement.
CGAACATAAGTCTAGAACATACTTTGGGTCTCAGATGAACCGTTCGGGCGCTACGCGGTCTTAAAGAAAATAGCGTAACAGCAATATAAAACTTGTAATAAGAGATGAATGTGATGTGAATGAAAATTTTATGTTGTATGAAAAAAATTTTTCCTGTACGACTTAGATATGGGGTGTCTTAGGCAAAGTTGTTCAGAATTATGAGAAGAAAATTTTGGCATGAAAATTTTCCATTTTCCCGGAAAATTTTGGAATTTTCCACCTGGTCACCCTATTTTTTTGTATGGACACCCTATATTTTTTTGATCCATAAACACTCCCACGGTGAATATGAACATAAGTCTAGAACATAATTTGGGTTTCAGATGAACCGTTTGGGCGCTACGCGGTCTTAAAGAAAAAAAGCGACTGCAATATAAAACTTGTAATAAGAGATACATGTGATGTGAATGAAAATTTGTGTTGTATGAGAAAATTTTTTCCTGTACGTTTTAGATATAGGGTGTCTTAGGCAAAGTTGTTCAGAATTATGAGAAGAAAATTTTGGCATGAAAATTTTCCATTTTCCCGGAAAATTTTGGAATTTTCCACCTGGTCACCCTATTTTTTTGTATGGGCAGCCTTTTTTTTTTGATCCATAAACACTCCCACGGTGAATATGAACATAAGTCTAGAACATAATTTGGGTTTCAGATGAACCGTTTGGGCGCTACGCGGTCTTAAAGAAAAAAAGCGACTGCAATATAAAACTTGTAAAAAAGAAGTAAAATAACTTGTCCTTGAGACACAAGTTAAACATTAAAATAATAAAACTTCTTTTCATTTTACTTAAATTCAATAAGAAAAAAAAAATTATACATTTATTTTTACTTTTATTTATTTATTTACTATTTTAACGTTTATTTTATATTGGTGCAATAAATGCCAGACTCTTTTTTTTAGTTTAAATATATACAATGTGTGTCTTCAGTTATTTTTATTTTTTTATTCTATTTATTGAATGTGATATAGAGAAAATATTATTCTTACACAATTTACATTAAACATTGTATGGAAAAAAGTATCCATTTATATATAAGTTGGATAATAATTGAAATTAAATGGAATATCTTTAACTTTTTTTCTTATTTTTAACACAGAAACATACATTTACTTTGTTTGGATTACATTTTTTTTCATACAAATAAACACATCATTGTATATCTTTGCTTGTTAATCATTACAAATTGAATTCACGTTCTTTTCAATGCATTATGATCGCATTAAATTCAAAGATGCGTTTCTCTTGTTTATTTTTGAATGTGCAAGAATTTCAAGGACATGTGATTTTATACTACTTTTATATTTATTTTGATTCACGCATTCATCCTGTTTTTCTTGTTCTTATTTTTATTTATTCTTTACCTTCTGTATTCGTATTTTTGCAACTTAATAGAAGTGTTTTTGCAGAAAATATAGAATGAAATGAGAAGAAAAGAAGAGAGAGAAAAAAAACAAGTTTCAACCAATTTCAGTGATTCTATAATTGAATGTTAGAGCTAAACAAGTTTTATAATCATACTAACTCACTGCTCCATTTCTTCTGTTTTTATTTTTCCTTGTATTCTTCTTGTTTTGATTATCACATTTACTTTACACAATTTATTATTTTAATTTAAATGGTAGCCATATCTTGCTATGCAAGTTTTTTATTTTTAATTTTTTTTCTCTTATAAAAATGAAACAAGAGCGTCATCTTTTAAATGTTTATTGTTATGTAATATGACTGTGGAATGACATGATTAAGAATGCAGTTGGGTCAGGGATAATTGGTTTGTTTTTTTAGTTAACTTGTTTCTGCTCTTCTTTTAATTTATTTTTTTTTACTTTTTTTATTGTGTTAAGTCAGAAGGTAAATTTTCAGCGTCAATTGTGGAATCCGTATTTAAAACTTCTTTCAATGTCCTTCATTTTACTTAAGGATTATAATTAAGTTATCAAGAACCAAATTCAAAACAAGGAGTAAATACAATTAAACGTATTCTTGCAAAAAAAATAATCATGCATTTCATTAAAATGTATATGCAATTCATGAGCAAGTAGGTCATCCATATCAATTAAAAATGTTAAATAAAATGCAACATACATTTTCAATAATTATAATGATTATTTTCATTTCATTCCACATCCAATTCTTTTTCAAAAATGTTACATGTTCTGAAATCATCCATATGGAACTTGGTAAAAATTCTTTTTGTTCTTAAATTTTTTTTTTATTTATATAATAAATAATTTTATGTTTGAATACTTTTCTGATTATTTGATGTGTGAATGATGATGATGATTCAAGTTAAATATAATAAATATTTTTTATATCATTTGATAGTAAATATTCAGTATTTGTATTTTAAAAGTCATTTAAAGAAAATTTTCATTTTTTTAAGCTCAACGATTAAACAAGTTTCTGATATTAAAAAAATGTCTTAGACCTATTTTTACGTACGCAAGCCCTGTTATGGTCAATAAAGCCAAGTGCCACCTCATAGAACCACAACGCATTCAGAACCAAATTTTGAAAATGATTTAATATCTGCCCAGATATATAAGCACACAGGAGCTTCATGGATTTACTAAACTGGAAATGGTATCAGACTTCATACAGCGGCTAAGAGATCGGTTGATGGAACGAGACGATGGGAGCAAATTTTTTCGAGCAAAACTTGTAATGGAACGCTAAGTGGATGGACTCAAGTTGACATTGAATTTTATGAAATTAAACTTCATACAAAGTTTAACCAGAAATTAACTCTTAAATTCTAAAGAATCCTTGAATATAATTCCTGCCTACTTTTGAAACAATAAGAAATTTTCGATTCCAATTCTTTTTAGATATTTTTATGTTAAATAAAAGTTCATTTTGTCTCTTTAGTTTTCAAACACCTTAAAACGAAAGACGACTTACATTATTATTTAAAATTCCTTTTCCTAAATTCTTTCTCTAGAACTTTTTATGACGAAAAACCCCTCATTTGAAAAAAAATTTATAAATATCAAAATAAATTGAGGTCGAATATCGATTCACTTTTCCTTCTTTTTATCATTTTTTTATGACTTGTATGTTATATTCAACAAAACTTAATAAATAAATTACCCTCTCATAAAAAAAAAGTTTTTGGGAAGGTCTGGAAAATCCATGTATTTTTTATAGAATGAAATCTAATGAATAATAATAATAAAACTTTCCTTTAAAATCTATGGTTAAATTTTTGTTATATTTTTTCATCACATTTTCATTTGAATGCATGATTCTTGGATAATAGTTTTTTTTTCATATCAATTTCCTTTTATATATTTTTTCATTTTATTACTCACTCATCTATTTTTATTTTTTCCATTTCATAGAAACCTATAAAAAAGTGTGTCACATACATTTAGTTCGATTATCCAATTTTATTCCAAATCAAAAAAAAATACACACACACACACTTTATTGATATACAAATAACCAAAACGAGATGGAAATAAGAAAATTCATGACATTTTCAGGGTCAAGTCAAATCAATAAAAGTTACATTTTGTACTTTTTTTCATTCAACTTTAGTCATCGATATTCAACTGAAGTGGGGAAAAACATGTTGAGTCAAAAATTCTCTCTCAATTTCGTTTTTTCTTTTTTTTATTTAATTGTAAAATAACAAGGAAGTGTAAAAATGTAATAAAAATAATAATTGCTTTTATTGTAATCATGATACAACACACAAATCCAAAAAATTCTTCACACCCATTCCTTTTCAATTGTTATGAGAGTGTGTCACGAGACTTAGAATTCAAAAATAAATGAACAAAAATTATATTGAATGCGTGTACGCACTTTTTTTTATTTAACATTGAAAAAATGTTGTGTGTGAACGCTCGTTAAGGAATTTATTTATTTATTTTACCTTGACCTACACGCTGCTTTGTGTGACGATTATACGATGGAATAAGATTTTTTTCGTTGTAACATTAAAGAGACAAATAAATAGAGAAAAAAAAACAACAAAAAAGTGTGTGTGAATTTTCTCTTCCGTATCATTATGCTCTTATTATGTTGAAAATTATGTGTGTATGAGAGAAGTTTAGAACATTAGAGAATTTATTAGAAAAGTTGACAGGCGACGGTATGTCATAAAAAGTTGGATTATTCATGGGGAATTTCGGTAAATTGTTATTAAAGTAATAAATAAGAAGATAAAATTTAAATGAAAAAAAAACTTACCGAACACGATCAGAATAAATCTCGGTCATGGTTCTTGGTGTCAAAGGACGATTATTAGCATCAACTAAATTTGCAAGTGGATTCAAACCAGAATGTACTGGTGAAATGCTTTGTTCTGACGATGAAACGGGTGGAGATGACGAGCCATTACTTGATGACAAGCTGTTAGCTCTACCACGTGAAATTGTTGTATTTTCCAACAATGTACTCAATTCAAGTCCCGTCATCTTGGGAGTTTGTTGATTCGGATGATAAATATTATTATTTTGATTAACATTTATCGCAAGTGCTGGTTTCTGGTTACTCTTATTTTTCTTCTTCTTTTTCTTACAATTCTCCTCATCGATTCGTCCAATCAAACTGTTGGGTTGTGGTGGTACCCAATCAAGATCCTTCTTTAAGTGACCTCGACCACACCGACAATTACACGTTTTATAGACTAGATCGTAACCCTTCTTGTTCCACAAATTCTGTTGACGTTGTTTCTCCGACCAGGATCGGGCACGTCCATTCGACTTCAAGTAAGTCAAGACATGTTGTTCCCATGCCTCAAAACATTCACGATGCATGTAATTACCAGCTTGACATGCCTCATTATTACAAACAACACGAACACAATCACTTAAATCATCCAGATTGATTAGTCCGAAATCTGTTGATTTTAGACATTCCGTATTCGGAATGCAACAACGCGTCATATTTGGCTCCATTAAATCGTGACTCGAGTTAAATGATTCCATCAGGAGGTGACTTGTATCGAGTCCGAGTAAATTTTGGACGTCAATAGCCGAAGGACCACTATTGTTTCGACGTGGTGCCATCAGCAATGGATGTAACGAAGCCAGTTTAGTGTTTTTTTTTTATATTAAATTTAATATTCAAATATTTTTAATTTAAATAAATTTAAAATCCCTGAGAATATTTTTTTATCAATTGATTATCAAAATTTAATCAATTAATTTTTCTTAACCAACTCACAATTCAATAAAAAAACTTTTTCTTCATTATTTTTTTTATTATTAATATTCTTTCTTTTTTTTTGTTTTCAGAGTACAAAAATTTATCAATTTCGCGAGTCACTTATCTTTTTGTTACGATTCAAAGTTATCTCATTCATTCACATGTGTGTTTATTTAAAAAAAATAATAATTTTTTTTTCAAGATGACTCGTGCAAAAAAATTGTCAAAATAAATTCACACATTTAATAATAATAATAATCAAGTTTATTATTTTTTTTATTTTGATACAGGAAAAAAACACACACAATCACAAAAAGTTTAATTTTAATGTGTGTTTGTATGTGTTGATAAACGTAAATTATTTATTATTTTTTTCTTATTATATTCTTTGCTTATTCGTTTTTTTTTTCTTTATTGTTAAATTAAAAATTTTATCTCACATATGGTGAAGATTATTTCTAAATTTGTCTGTATATTATTATTTAATTTTTTTTTTGTATTTTATTATATAATAATAATAATTTTTGTATAAAAATTGGAATATTTTTTGAGTTTTTTTAAGTTTTTTCAATATTATCCGACAATTTTATTTTTTTTTACTTCAAAATTGTCAATATTTTTTATTTTATTTTTTTTAATTTAATTTGTAAGTTCCTGAGTTTGTTTTAATGTATTTTGCACGGTATTATGTTTTTTTATTTTTACATTAAATAATTTTCATTTAATTTTTCAATTTAAAAAAATTCCAATTAAATTTTCTAATAAGAATTTTATTTTATTTTTCACTTCAATGTGAGTAATTTGTCTGATTCACTTTTTAAAGTCACTTTACAGTTAGACAATTATTTTTCTATTTCCAGGATATGAAGCATGTCCTTTTTAATAGAAAAAACAGTTTTTTTTAAATCTTATTACTTTGTATAAAAAATGTTCTCTTATAAAAATTGGCGGTACAAAAATTTATTTTTTTCAGATTTTCTGTTTAAACTTTTTTGACACATGTATTTGAATTAAAATCCGGTATAATTTGAACGAAAAAGAAAATTATTTTATATTCTCATATTTTTTTGATAGAAAAATGCAAAATGTGTTCTTTGAATTTAATTTAATTGAATTTTATTTTTTTTCTTTAAATTATTTTCAGTTCTCAAGTAAAAACTACCTATAAAACACACCACTATTTTTCATTTAAAGTATTCCAAAATATAATAAAAAAAATATGTGTGTTTTTTTTTGTATTCTTATAATTTGTTGTATATTTTCTAGTATGCACACAGCAGGGAGCGTGTTTAATAGAATCAATTATAGGTCTGTTTCTGTTGAAAGCGAAAACGAAACTGAAATGTAAGTGTAAGCGGCAACATAACATATACTACAAATAATATGTGTTATGTTATATATTTTTTTTCTGTATATGAATGTGCGAAAATTATGTGTACGTATATAGAAAAATGTAAGTGATGGAACAACATTGAACATGAAAATTTTCATACAGTACACGTGTGTATAAATATGTGTATATTTCTCTCTCAACACTTAACGTGTGTGTGTTATGCTGTGGATTTTATTCCGATTGTATGCGATCGGAATCTTTGCCGGCTTCATTCATATAAACAGACAATATGTATACGAGCGTGTGTGTAAATGTGAGTGTATACGCCGTAAAATGAAGGGGAAAGTGTCCCTGAAAAGTTCAGTGATTGGATGAAAACGAAAGGCAAGGAAAAGCATATATGCGTTTTTCTTTTTTTCACTAGTCACCTTCAAATGTATGAACGTACAGGGAAAATTCAGTGTCGCGCATCATTATAACTGCAATATATTGCATTATTGTAATATACACAGAATTGAAGGCTTTGGTGGGGAGTGAAAAATAAATATATAATTTCTCCTCTTTGTATACACAACACTTGATTCAGTTTGATATCATAGAACAGAAGCTAGTAAATAAAGCTTTTTGTTTGATTTTCACTTTCAATATTTTCCGTGCACACACACACGATGCATGTTACATACATAAAACAAGTACCTGGACATGATATTATATTAATAATTTCTATTTGTATTATTTTTAGTTTAGTGATGATGATGATACATGAAATTCATATAAAGACACCTATTTTTAGCAAAAAATTTATATATATGAAATGCAGTTGCTGTTGTTAGACCACACATAAGACTTAGAAGAAGCGCATGCGTTTATTGCATATAAAAGTGCATATATAAAATAGCTTTATAGCGTCGAGACGCTTATTTGATCCAATGCCAAACCTTGGTTTTCACTATCATTTGCACTTTACTACACTGCCAATATTCATTATATGCAGTTTTTTCATATACAAGTACAAGAAGAAAGTATTTATTTAATATTTAATTTTACACATAGAGCAGGAAAAAAAATAAGGTATATAATGTGCCTGGTGGTAGCAGATTCATGGTCAGATCATGCTTTTTTGCCTTTGATAAAAGTAAATGATGAAAAAGTTTTGTTTTTTTTTATTCAAACTTTAAAGAGCAATATTTTATGTGAATTTTGTGGAAAGTTACTTAAATAAAATTAAATGATCTTTCAAAATTCCCTTCTTTTTATAGTGTTCAAGTGGGTTTAATTACACTTTGTTCTATCTTCGAGTTGGCTTAATTTTTTCTTAATTTCATGTTCTAGAAATTTCAATTTTAAGTTAGTCTTGTTCAAGTGACAGAAAGCTTGTTCCTTAGCATATGTTTGTAAATTTTTCAAAAAAAATTATGCCAACACGCTTAAATGTTATGTTAATATATTTCAAATAATAAAATTCACCTTCACAACAAAAAAAAATAAAATCAGAACAAATTTAATTCAATATATTATTATAATTTCAATTAAAATTAATTATAATATAAAACAATAAATTTAAATTCACGATAGAATAATTAAATTAAAATTTTTCTCTCTCTATGTCAAGGCCCTGCCACACCCATATAATACTTTATTGTTGTCTAGTTGCACATTATTTTATTTTTGCATCATATATTGCATATAAAACACACAATTTTACACCAACAAAGATATTTTTTTCACTATAAATTGCATGTATGCGAAAATAAAAATCAAGTAAATAGAGATTAAATAGAATATAAAAAAAAATATTATGCAGACAACATAAAATGCACTTATATGCATAAATATTGGCCTTGAACATGATCTCTTACTCTACAACTCTTTAACATGACTGAATTTGATGATGTACATTTTCTAATACACACACACACTGCATAGAAAATTCAACATAAAATGTATTTTTATTCAAAGAAACTTCATAAAATCGTGTCGTCGTTCGTCGTAATTGTCATCTTTGAATATGTTTACCTGCATAATAATGTCTGAATACTTTTATGCGCATCAATGCAACTCTTTAGCATGTTTTGCATGCATTAAATGGAGTATTATTTTAAGTATAGAGTTACATGGTTGCAAGTTTAACATTATGCATTATTATGCAAAAAAACACGAGTATACACGCAAAATATGCTGCCTTGATTGTTTTCAATTGTATTTCCATATACAGGGCATAATTTAATGAATTTCATATTGTTAATTTTATCGATTGATAAAAACGAAGTTGTTTTGAATTTGAATTTTGGTATTGAGTATGTTTGAAGTTGGGACGTTGTTATGCAATTCAAATTTTATGTTAATAAAAATCATGTGGAATGAGAAATTTTAATTAAAAATATTGAACTGCAGCTCTCGGTGTGTCATTTGATTTACTCCAAGAATTAGGTCCTTGGTTTAACATTTACAAGGCTTGAAGTTAATTTGCTTATAATGTTGAAAAAATCTCCTCATAAAACTTCTGGCAGACGTGACAAACACAAAATTATTCTAACGAGCTTATTAGCGCCATCTGGTGACTCAGATGAGTTTTTGAGCTCATATTCACGAAAACTATAATTTGAAGTAGATACCGGTAAAAATTTTTAATATTTTTCTATGTTTCGGTCCAAAAAAAATCAAACACACCCAAAAAGTTTACAAACCTATTTATTTTTATAAAAAAAATTACACATAAAATAATTTCAAAGTTAAACTTTCCATTTTAATTGAATAAAATTACATCACATTCTTAAATCAATTAAAATTTCATCTACAAAATTTTATTAAATATACATGCCAGCAAATGTTCTTACTCATACATAATAACACATTTCACTTCTTACTCACATGTACTTTATTTTTTTTCTGTTTTATATCACAAATATATCATGTGATGCCTACACTCATTCCATCAAAAATTGACGCCACATCACTGAGACTACATGAAATTGCCTTAATTTGTGTACATTTCCATTTATATCGGTTTCAGTCTAATTCTCGTTCATGAAAAAAAAAACTTTAGTTCAGTGTGTCTAGGATACAAAAAAGAAAAAATATTAAATGAAAATTCATCACTTTCACATTTAAATATTTTTTTTCAATGTATAATTTAAACGCATACTAATCGAGGAACGACTGTCATAGTTCCTGTAATTCAATAATAATCATCGCCATTCTTCGAGAACTTCAGTGCAATGAGACATTTATTTTAAAATACATTGAGTATGAAGCAGTCAAGCACACACACACACACACACACACACATAAAATGAAAAATAATCCCCAATGTCCCAATGGTTATTTTTGTTGTACTTTATGCTACATATTCCCATTTTAATCCCATAATTATAAGTACACATTGCTTCGTTTTCCTAACTTGCATCATTCCAATGAGTTTTTATTCTGTGTGTGTGTGTTTTTGTGAAAATTCGATTTATTTTCATGTACTCACTTGTGCTTGCAATGTACATTGAAACAAGGAAAAAGAGGAAGAGACAAGGAATCGGAAGCAAAAAGGACGCGGAAAGAGGAATTCTATTTCAAATAAAAAACATATCCTTATGACTATCCCGCGTATACTTCACACAACTGAAAACTCTTCTTCCCCTTCCACTTCAAACAAATTTCAACTTTAATATAAGAGATGAATGAATGAGTGAAACAAATATGTGCAACATTCTATTTTTGTTTCATTCACGTATTTGAGAGAAGTAACAAAAGAGAGACATTATCGTACATCGAGTATGAAAACATAAAATACACTTTTCATTTCATTTTGATGGTCATGAACAACTTGTATGAATATAGCAATAATAATCATAACACATAATAGTCCTATAGAGCGAATTATACACATGTTGCTTTGTAATACAAATGATTTTGTTTCTATAGAAAAAAAGTTTTGAATGAAAAAACGCTAATATTAGTTGAATTGATAAAAATATGATAGCGTTTCATTTATAATTTGCGTTTTATTTGAAAATAGACAAGAAACGATAGAAAAAAAAATTGAAATTTCATTTTCATTTAAAATAAGCTCTAAAAAGTGTTTGTTCCAGAAAAAAAAATTATTAACAAGGATAGTTTTTAATTCAATACTTTACACGTGAAATTAAAACTCAAATGGATGGAATCTTCTCACAATTATTACTTTTTATATTCTTTACTATAAACTACACTTGAATGAATTTGAAAAGAAAACTCCCTACTGTTTATTTTATTTTTTGTTTTGTTATTTTACGTTCTTATAAGAATGATTAAATGAATGAATTCACGTTTACGGTACCGAAATTTACAAAAAAAAGACACTTTAAGTTAGAATAGACTTTTTTCATTCCAAAAATTGATAAGAAATTGCGAATTAAATATTTTATAGTGTTGGATTGTTTTTAGAAGTACTGAAAGCCACTTCTTTTGGGTATATTTTAATGTGACACAGATTATCTGTTTTGAATTATTTCGTTGATTGTCAATTTTTGGGAACTTGACTGTGGTTAATCCAGGATAGATAACAAAACTCTGATGTAGGCCATACAAAACTTAATGCTGCTGTCAGTAGTTTATTAGAATTCGCTCTCCAACTTGTTTTAAGTCTGTTCGTTTTGATCACGCTTTTCAAGGAACTTATTTAAAGTCAATGAACGATCTTAGTAAACACCCAAATATTTTGGACTTAAATTGTGATTATTAAGAATTTCATCTCATTGAGTTTCATGACAAACAGCTGGTTTTGTCGTACCAATTTTAGCTAAATATTTTTTTTTATCAAACATCACCTTACTTTATTAAAACACTGATAATAAACACACGTGTTGTCATACCACCCTAAAAAACCCAATTGTTACAATTTTACAAAAATTACACATTTTAAAGTCGTCTCTGAATTTCCAGGAAAAAAAATAATATTTAAATTGTTAAACAAGTAGTGTAGTTTTTGTTTATCATTGATAAGGTGCTTTTCGATTATAAAAAGTTGAGGTAGTGCTGACTTGCTGTGAACAATAACAAATAATATAAAAATTGCAATCAAGATAACCTAGAGATTCAGAATAATAGAGCCTGTAATCACGATAACAGTCGGGTACATTAGGCATTTCGTTTCATGCTCATAGGGCTTTGGACTTTATCAGGTATTATCAAGCAACCTCCAAGCCTTTAACTCATATTGGGTAGCTTGAAAAAATTACGAAATGAGTTTGTTAAGTTTCATGGACGAATTGCCAACCTTTAAATTAATTATGCTAGTTACCGTACAGTCCATATCGAGTCACCTAAATTTAAATGGAAAAAAATAAAAAAAAAGTCAAAAAGCACCCTATTCAACTATTTGTATTAACACGGAATTTTCCATATAATGTGAAATATGTTCAAATATTATCTCAAGTCAAATATTTTTTTTCATTTAAAGTAAAACAAAAAAAAAATATATAAATTAGATCAAATTTCGTTCACTATCTCATATCACTTCATATCATCACGATTGTAATTTAACAAAAAAAAAATGTTAATTTTAATTCCAATTTTATTTTGTTCATTAGCAGTTCAATCTGCTTCAATTGAATCCCAATCAATTGATTTACGTATCATAAACGGACTTCCCGTTGAAGTAGCAGGACGTCCATTTCAAGTAGCAGTTTACACAGGTTGTCGTCCAACTTGTCGACTTTGTGGTGGCACTGTAATTGCTTCAAATAAAATCCTGACGGCAGCTAATTGTGTTTATGGAAAAACTGCAAGACCCATGCTCGTCTATGCTGGTTCCGTTTATCGTAGTTATGGTGGCGAAATAAGACATGTTAAAAATATTTCCGTTCATCCAAATTTTGATCCTGTTACATTTGATTATGATGTTGCCGTTTTAACAATAAATCAAGGATTGTTGCTAGGTGGGAAAATTAGTTCAATTCCACTTTGGTCAATGTCACATTTTAATAACAGACTACCAACAATTGTCAGTGGATGGGGTTCAAGATCAAGTGCATCAACTGTACTTGAGGATAGATTGAGATCAGGTGAAGTAAGAGCATTTAATAGCACAACTTGTATTCAAGATTTTGGAATTACTTCACTTACCTCGACACAATTGTGTGCTGGAATTGAGTGGGGTAACAAAGATGCCTGTTTCGGTATGGTTTTTACGATGACTTTTAATTTAAATATCCAACTACAATATTTTTTTTTTAATACAGGTGATGAAGGTGGTCCTTTAACCAACAAAGCAGGGACAATATTGTTAGGCATCGTATCAAAACCCACTGAAGGTTGTGGATTAGCAGGAAAACCTCATATCTATACCTGGGTTTTCCCAGTACGGGACTGGATTTTGAGTCAATAGATTTAAATTCATTGAAACCAAGTTCACAATAAGTTTCATTTTTATTTTTGACTTTGACTTTTTTGATGATAAAAAAAAATCAGTTGTGTAAATATGAGAAAACTAATAAAAAAGTTGAATATACGCATAAAATTTTATTTTTTGATATTTGATCTTATCTCTTATCATAAGACATGAGATTTTCAATGTGTAAGATCAAAGTAAACAAACTCATAATTGAAATATGCGAATATGTGAAAAAATACCATAAAAGAATTAAAACTATAATTTCCAAGGCTTTTAAGAATATTTTTAAAATAATTCCCTTACTGATTGATTAACAATTTTTGACTGTCATTTTTTTCTTATAATTCCTGTCAAAAAGTCGAGAAATCATTCATCATACTTTTTTTTCTCTTAAATTTTTTTTAATGTTTGCTTTTATTATAAACACAACTTCAAATAAACAAAAAAATAATTAAAAATTTAAACAAATTAAGCCATCAAAAATGTTGTGAATAAATGATGAAAGTGACATGCTTTTAATTGTATTAAATAACAAAAAAAAAATATTCAACATATCAAACTGTATAATGTTCACTCATAATAATCTCCTTTGTTTAACATATTTTCATGTTTTATTATTATGTTTGTTATTATTATTAATAATAATAATGAAATGGTGTCATATGAGATCTAAGTGCGTGTGTATAGAATTTTTTTTTAAATTTTTTATAATTCCATTGTGATCATGTTTTTTATGTTTTCTCTCTTTTTTTAGAGTCATATCCCATTATTATGATTATTTTTGGGTATTTAAACATAAATATTAATAAAAAATAATAAAAATATTGCTTTATTAACAATAAAATGAACATACGGGGACTAAATGGCGCTAATGTGTGTCTACAGAAATTTTATTAATACAAAAAATATTATAAAATAAAAAAAACTGGACTCTATTCATCTTTTTATATGACGAGTTGTGAAGTTCTTGGATTTAAATATCATTACGATGATTAAATTTAACACAAATGAACAGGAATAAATCCATTTAAGCGGTTTTTCATTGATTTATTTTTATTTTTTTTGAAAGAATATGAAAAAAAATAACTAAGCAATATGGAATTTCACCTGGAAGCGGTCTCAAAATCGTAATTTCAGTGTAAAATTTAAAATTATTTTCATTAAATCAAAAAATAATATGAAAAACTTTTATTCAAAGAAAAAAATCACCATCATATAAAAAAGTTTACAAAAATGTAATTTACAATTCATTTCAAATTCAATAGAAAACCAGTATTTGCTTTTAAATGGCAAAAACATTGGACATCATAACAAAAAAAATATATTTTAATAAAAAAAAATACATTAATAATAGAAGAAAATGAAAAGTGAATTCACCCAGTTATAATAAATTCCTAATAAAAAAAGTATGAAATAAAAAGATGTCAGGACAATACATAAAAAAATTTCTTATAAACTCCAATTGAACAATACGCATTATATTAACTTTTGTGTTGTACCGTGATTCATTTTTTATTTATTTTTGTTCTGATTCTTATTGCGCATTAACCTGAAATTGCTTTTATTATTATTATTATTTTGGTGTCCTTTAAGATTGAAATAAAAATAATATTAGAAAGGGATGTCTCATTATGTGTGAGTGTATTTTGTGTGTGTGTTATTTGAAGAAATTTACGTATATGGTTTAGTTTAATACATTTTTTCTTACGAAATGCACTCTTACAGACGGTTTGTCCGCCGTCACTCTGACACTCAGTAAATCTGACCACTGATCGCTATCCATAACTCCGGAATGGTAAATCGGAGCGAGGTTGTCTCAGGGGCTCCAGCCTGAAAACTGTCCGTTTTTTTCCAAAATGGCGAATTTTTTTCCAAAAACTTTCAAAATGGCAGAATTTTTCAAAAAAGTGTATTTTTTCTAAAAATTTTAAAATGAAACGAGTCCCATCGAAATGCACTTTTCTTAACCGCCCAGTAGTTCGAATTTCCCACTTTATTTATTATTACCTGTTGTTATGAAGTAAAATACTTCATTGAGAAATGTAAATCTCATCCTTGAACACTTTTGCACATTTTAAACAAAAATTCAAAAATTCTATTTTGTTTCAACCCTTGGTTTGACCAGTAACGATCTAAAATTTCAATTGAGGGACACATTTATTCCAAAAGTACAGAATACGAAAAATTTGTTCACTGGATTTGAGGAATTGAGTCAAAAGCAATCAACATTTTAATGTGAATTTCGTGTTTTTTTAAATTCAAAACAACAATTTTAAGCCATCATTTGAAAATATTATTAAAATTTAAGTGGAATATCCAAACGAAAACTTATTATTATTAAACTTATTAATATTCATAACCACATCTGCCTATTTGTCAATACATTGAAGTTATTATGACTAAATAATAATGAAAAAAAAAATAAACTAACGATAATAATTTTAAATTAGTGAATGACTTTCTTTGAACATAAAAATTTAAAGGTGCACAACCTGCATTTCATCATGAAATTATGTTAAGTTTCTTAATGATGAAGTTCATTAAAAATTATTTGAGGTGACATAAAATTGATGTCACATTGTTTGAAAAAAATACTCATTGACTGAAGTTAAATCGATAAGCATCCAATCATTGCTAATAACTTAAGTAATTTGAAGTATTTTTTTTTATTTTTCTTCACACATTTATGTTTTCATCCCTTTCAATTTCAATTCACATGACTCACAGTAAAATCATGGAACAATTCACCTGTAAATTGACTACGTTTGATATTTAATTTAAACGCGAAGTCACGTGCTAAATGACTACTATAGACGTTAATGGGACGCTAATTCTCTCATGTTTGTTAACTAAATTCCCTTTAATGTGTTTTTTATATAAGTATACACATGTCGGACTTCCAAAACAAATTTCATAACACGAAACATGTTTCACCACAAAATTAAAAAAAAAAAAGAATGAATAATAAAAATAATAATAAAAAATAATACAAAATGCATTCAAAGCCTAATTATGTCTGGATTTGAAATGGATTTTAACTTTTTGTAATGTGTAGCAATAAAATATTCATGTGTGTGTGTGCTTACTCAAAAAATGTATCAAAATGAAAATGATTATGGCAGAGTATTTGATATGAAGCACGTTTCAAAATAAAAACTGTAATCAACATGTATGTTTTTAAGTTGCAGTGCGCAATCAAAAAATAGTGAGTTTTTGAAAAGAATCAAGTGAATTTGCATCGTTAAATCATGAAAATTATTTTTAAATGCATGCCAATTAATGGTCAGATTGATAAAATACGAATTAAAATTTGTTAGAGTGCTTTGAATCCCCAAATTTGATCGAATAGTTTTCAGAAGCTCAAGCTAACATTTCATCTGATGTGAAAATTTAAATACAATTCCATTCTTTAATGATAGATTGGGGATTTTATCGCATTCAAATTCTCACTTCAGATAAATATGGAATATTTTTATAAAGAATTTTTAAACAAAACATTAACTCATTTTTTCAAATTTTTTTCAACAGAACTTTTCTTAATAGTTTCATATGACATCCAAAAAAATTCAATTACACAACTCTAAGAACGATTTTTCTTTAAAATAATATTTTAAATTAAACAAACACACACATAAGTGAATAATTAATTTAAAATGAATGAGTTGAAAACTATGATGTATCTTTATTTTAACCGATCTGTCATTGAAATATCATTGATTCAAGTTTTAAAGAAAGAATTTTCTTATAATGACAAAAAATTAATTATTTTCATTTTAAGATAAATTACTAATATATATTTTTTTGTTACGATAATGAAATTTATTTCTATTGAACTTATGGTATGTATTTTCTTTTAATTTTAGTTAGCCAGAATCCAGCTGCGAAGTTCAGGAACACTTGCATAGACTCCTGCATATCCAGCAAGAGCACAGCCATATCCAAATGACACAACACCAGCCAATCCTCCATTTGCTGTTAGTGGACCGCCACTGTCACCTGTTCGATGAAAATTTTGAATATATTTTGAAACTAAGATTAAATTTTAAATCATACCTTGACATGAGTCCTTTCCTCCTTGCGATAACCCAGCACAAATCATATTACTTGTAATAACTGAACTGCCATATTGATTTCGACAAGTTGTTTGTGCAACAATCGGGATTTGAACTTCCCTCAAATAAGTTTGAACAGTTCCACCCATGCTTGTTGAGCCCCATCCACTGACAACAGAATTTGTGCCAGCTGCTGGTCTTGATGACAGTAATCCAATTGATCTTATTTTCGTTGAAAATACAAGTGGTGACGACAAAGTCAATACAGCGACATCAAAATTATTTGAAACACTTGGATTGTATGACGGATGAATTCGAATTCTCGCTACATATCGGATAACGCCTCCTGAGCTACGATGACTCGAGCCAGCATAGATCACCAATTGATTTGCTGTCTTGCCACGAACACAATGAGCTGCAGTCACAATTTTTGTAGTTGAAATTATTGCACCACCACAAAATCCGCCACCAGTGTAAAGTGCAACTTGGAATGGACGTCTTGTGATATCAATTTGATATCCACCTACAATTCTCCCTTTATCAGGGTCCCTTTCCTGGGTATTAATACCATGAATTAGGACTGTTACAAACAGCGTTATTGAAATTATTTCACGAATCATTGTTCTACGTTTGAACTTGAATGAGACTAGACTGAGATAAAAAAGAGCTGCACTCACCAATTTATAAGATGGTGTTATCTCTTCAAGTTGTGTATGTTGATCTTCAGCTATAAAATTGTGATAAGACACTCAGAGATTGCTAATTATGGGTTTATTTTTATATTTGACGCACATGTCGAATAAAATTCTGAGAATTATGGAATTTTAGATGAATTACTCGGAAAATGTGCGTTTTGAAAAAAATATCAAAAGATTTTCATTAAAATTAATTTCAATCATAAAACTGAATTTTTCAAATATATAGAAATTTCATAAAATCCTTGTCAAAAAAATTTAATTTTAAATCGGGGCTTTGATGATCCATTCCATTCATGAATAATTTTTTTTCTTACACACCACATGACCCCAAAAACATTCCAAAACTAACTTTTATATGAAAAACGAGTCAGATTGACATAAAAGATGAATGAATCGAATTATTCTACGATATTTTAATGTGTTTTAGAGAAAAAAAATAAAAGAATTTTTTACTGTCTTCAAATAATATCTCTTAATAAAATGTATACATATTTTTCATTAATGAGTTGTAAAAGTTAAAAATTAACAGTATAAATTAAAAAAATAATGAATAATTTAATCTGATATTATTATTTGAGGGCACAAACAGAATTAACACTAAAATAAGGAACATATGTTTGATTTTAATACTTTTTTCGGTTCATTATAAAGAAATTTAAAGGGGCATTTGATCTATTTTCAATAAATATAAAAATTCTTATTTTTTTTGTTCACAATCATACAAGAATTATTATTTACAGAGCTGTCTAATTAGATTTATGTTTGGGAATTTAAACTGGATAATTTTTTTTTTGTCTTAAATTTCGGTTTAATATTCATTAAAAGATTTATGGGTTGTCTTGTTGAAAGTTTGCGATGTGAACGCCTGGCAAAGTGTATGTTTGTTTTTAAATTAAGAAAAAAAATTAATAGACCATGAAAAAAATGGATGTCTTTGTTTTATCATTGTAAAAATTTTTGAACAACCGAAAATTGGATGATCATTAAAATTTCTTAATTATTAGCTCATTTCTATTTTTTTCTATTTTTAAAAAAGAAGCCGAAAAATAATTAAATTATCCATGAAAATTCAGTTCTACATTGAATGTTTTTTTTGCACAATTCATTCTCATTTCACTTATCATTAGAGTCGAGTCCCAGAAAATGTTGGATTAAAATATTTGACCTTGTCTGATTGTTTTAAAGTATTTCTGGGAAAGAAATTAAAGTGAAAAACAAAACAAAAAGATAAGAAAAGTAATATTTAGATTCAAATCAAAGTAAATAATTCAAAAATTTTTAATCCCAAACGCAAGTCACACTTTTTTTCTTATCATTTTTTTTTAAATCATATGTCAACAATCTCAAAGATACCATGAAGCCAATAAAAACCCGTGAAAATTCATTCAGCGGTCTAGTTTCTCAACTAACTTCATTCAAAATGATTCGCAATATAATTTTTATTACACTTTTTTTAACGGTCCTAATTCATGGAACCACTTCTCAAGGAAGAAATCCTGACAAAGGTAGAATCGTTGGTGGATATCCAATCGATATCACAAGTCGTCCATTCCAAGTTGCTCTTTACACTGGTGGTGGATTTTGTGGAGGTTCCATAATTTCAACTACAAAAATTGTGACTGCAGCTCATTGTTTAACTGGCAAGAGCGCAAGTCAGTTAACAGTTTATGCTGGATCGAGTCATCGTAGCTCAGGAGGCGTTATCAGATATGTATCGTATTTCCGTGTTCATCCTTCTTATAATCCCAGTGTTTCGAATAATTTTGATATCGCAGTATTGACATTGTCATCACCTTTAACATACTCAAGTAGAATTGCTCCAATTGGATTACTGTCATCTAGACCAGCAGCTGGAAGTGATTCTGTTGTAAGTGGATGGGGCTCAACCAGCATGGGTGGATCTGTTGAAACATATTTAAGGGAAGTTCATGTCCCAATTGTTGCACAATCAACGTGTATTAATCAGTATGGCAGTTC
Source organism: Culicoides sonorensis (assembly GCA_900002565.1). Classification (NCBI taxonomy): domain Eukaryota; kingdom Metazoa; phylum Arthropoda; class Insecta; order Diptera; family Ceratopogonidae; genus Culicoides; species Culicoides sonorensis. The sequence continues at coordinate 578,964 of LN483397.1, read as the reverse complement.
AACTATTACGAGTAATATGATTTGTGCTGGATTATCGCAAGGAGGAAAGGACTCATGTCAAGGTATGGTTTAAAATTACATTTCTTTCATTTAAAATATTTTAAATATAAAATTTTAACAGGTGACAGTGGCGGTCCACTAACAGCAAATGGAGGATTGGCTGGTGTCGTTTCATTTGGATATGGCTGTGCTCTTGCTGGATATGCAGGAGTCTATGCAAGTGTTCCTGAACTTCGCAGCTGGATTCTGGCTAATTAAAGAAAAACTGTAAATTGTTTTTCTTATTAATCGTAGTCTTTTAAATAGGGTCATCTGATCATCTTATGAATTTTATTTTTATTTTTTTTTATAATTTCAACAAGAATTTTGAAATAAAACTACAATCATACAATAAAACTATAATATATTATTAGAAACATCTGTCCCTCACTCAATTTAAAATTTCAATTTTTTTATTTTTATTATTTTTTTTATATTCACATTTATTTCATTCACATTTATTTCAAATGAACAGATCTCAATAGAAGATCTTATAAGAAAACGACAAATAAAAACATCACATGTTTCGTTCCTTCTATTTTTCAAAACTATTCCACTACTATGATTATTATTATTATGATTATTTATTTACTACTATTATTATTATTTTTTTCAAATGCTATTCTATTAAAAATTACTATACAAGTTTAAAAGGAAGAAGAATGGAAGCAGAGGAATATATTGCGTAATTTATAATAAAGTTTTTAAAAAACACCATTCAGAATTTCATTATTGTAATAAATGGTTCACATCCTTGTTCAAAATACTTTGTTGATCAAAATAAAATTCTAATGTGATACGATTGTAAGAGAATAATGAAAAAAAAAGGAAATAAGAAAAAAAATAAATAATTATTATGCTGTCATTACTAATATAGGTTATTTTTAATGGAAATATTATGAAAAAATCCAGAATTAATTACATTGAAAGAGTTTTAAAAGTTTATAATAATTTTTCTGTACATGGAACGGGTTGAGATGACAATTTTTTAATTGGATTCTATGTAACTTGGATTCCAAATTTAATATTCTATTACTAGTTTTGGGTTGAAATCACATGATGGCGAACTTTCAAAGGCGTTTGTGTCAAACAAACGATTTCATACTTGTAAGTGCTTGATTCATAGAGGGGGAAAAATAAGGATCATGCGGGGTGGTTTGTGGGGCGTTTCAGCTTACAGTGTAAGACGAATTCAGAGTGAAGAGGATCCATCGATTGCTTAGCTGCTCTGTCATCCATAAATCGAATCTTGAAAATTTCAGTTCTTCTGACCTTCGATGATAGGAACTTTTAAACCAAATGTTAATCATTTGATCGAGATGTCATGTTTTAATTAGTCCCCATTTTCTAGGAAATCCTTCAATCAAATTCAGGTAAATCATCAAAACTTCCTTTAAAAACTGGTTCATTTTTTACATTTCCGAGCGTCATTTTTCTTCTCCACTTAACAGATGCATAATTTAATTGTTATATAATAATAAATTTTATTACAATACAACCAAAAAAAGTAACCTGTCCTCAACGAAACAAAAACATAAACAACTCTTTTCCAGGAAAAAAAATTAAAATTAGCATAAAAGACCGAAAATGTGTTTTAATATTTTTTTTTTTGCATACAATGAAATTTTAAATGCAAAAAAAGAAAATAAGAAACAAAAAAAAACAAACGAAGGAACCCATTGATCGTCAAAACTTAAACTCATAATAAAAAGAAACGCATAACAAAAGAATATCATACATAACATAAATTAACAAAAGACGTGAGGAAAGACGAAACATAATCGCGTAGTGTAGAATTAATAATAAATTTTAAATATAAATTTCACTCACAATGAATGTAAAAAAGGTACAAGACAAAAAAAACTAAAAAAGGGTTGTGTTATGTTAAATTTTATAAATATAAACCAAAAATCATTCCCGTATTATCATAAAATGATTTTTTTTTAATGCTTTAATAAAAAATCTCTATTCATATGTAAATTATCATATTTTTTTTCCTCTTTATAACTTTATAGCTTTAAAAAATTATTATTTTAATTTTATTTGGTTTAAAATTTTTTGCATGTGTCATATCAGTTTATAGTTAGAATTTTTTTTTCGCAAAGTAACATTTCATTGCCAATTTTATGCTAATTTTAAATTATTATGTGTGTTTGTATGAGATTGTTTCAGTGTTATTCCAGTGAATACTGAAATGAAGTTTCGTTTTTATGGTTGTTTTATGAATGTGATTCTATTTTTTTTTGCGAATGAATTGAAAAATTAACAAAAAAAAATAATAATAATAAAAACAACATGAATAGTTATGAAATAAAAAATTGGTAGAAGTGATCGTGAACGATATACAAGAGCGCATTTTTATAGATAGATTCTTGTGGGACAAGTTCAACCAGTGGGATCATCGAAATGCTCGTAAAAATAATTTAAGAAAAAAAAATTTTTTCGAGCTTCTCGATGATGCCAGTAGTTTCCCATTGGGGTCCCTCTGATCTTCCACTGATCTCCCACTGGTTTCCCACTGATCTTACTTGTCCCACTGGGCTCCCACTGGTCCCAGTTGAGAGTGTAAGATTAAAAGTTCAATATCCTGATCCCGCTTCATTTCCGTATTTAGACATCAACTAAATGTAATAATCTCGGGGCAGATGGACGTCGGTTTTTTGGCGACCCTAAAAAAACGACGTGGCAGATGGACACTGAAATCACTCCAAAATAGCATTTTCTATAAAATTTTCTAAAAATAAATAAAATAAATCTTTTCTTCTATTTTTTAATTTATATGGGGAACAAATTTTAATTTAAATTAAATGAGTCATGTGTGTGACATGTAAAAAAAATATTATTGAGTTAAAAAAAGAGAACGAAAAAAAAGTTATTTGTTTCATATTCAATATCAAAATAGAGATTTTAATGTAAAATAACAAACTTCTATTTGATTTTTTGATTAGCAACATTATGAAATTTAGAAAATAAGCACAGGAACTTAGAATATGGAATGAATTTTTCTTCCAAATTCTGATGTGATTCAGCTAGTTTTCAGTTACTAAGTTTTTAACTCTTTTAAAAAAAAAATTAATTGAATTTAACATTTTTTCTTTTCATTTTATTCTATAAACCGATTGTTCGTCATGCGAGACAAAGCAAAAACAAAAATGAAATTATTGTGTGCAAAGAAATAATTTCAATAGCAAAACGCTTACATCACCATTTAACTCCCAAAATTAGAATAAAATAAAAAAATGAACTATAAGAACTTGGATTAAAATTGAAATAAAAATGAACGTTGTTTTTTATTTTCAAAGAAACACACAAACACACTTTTTTTGCATCTTCGTCATCGTCACTCGTTTACATTGTGACATACATTACAAAAAATAAAATAAAATAAGAATAATGTAAGAACTACATAAAAACACTTCTACATGTTCTTTTTTTCATGATATTATGTAAAAATCCAAGAACTTTGGATGTAACAGAAGATAAAAATATTTTTTTTCTTAAGATATTTAAATGTGCAAAAAAAGTTACGATCGCGATGTGTATCCACTTAAAACAATCGATGCAGAAACGAAACATGATGCATAATGCAGCAAAAAAATAATTAGGCAATTCATTTAATTGGAATTGAAATTGAAAAATTGGAATTGAAATTTTTGACAGAAACAGTTATGTAGGCGTATACGTGAGAACTGTCAAAAATTCTTTCAACAGAAAATTTCAATTTCAACAAGAAATTTCTGGTTGAAATAATTCAATTTAAATTTAATTTGTTGAAATATTGACAGTAGTGTTGTCATTTTATTTTTTTCATGCGCGGGATTTAAAATTGCAAGATTTATATAAAAAATGCCTTTTTTTGTCCCGACTTTACTCAAAATATTCTTTTTAAAATAATTTTTACACTTGATTTTCAATAGGGCGTTCAAAAAATAATTGTTGAAATATTATTTTTCAATTTCAATTCTAATTAAATGAATTGCCTTAATAATAAAAAACGAGTTTTTTTTATGTTCTTGAACCATATATTTATAATAACAAGTAAGAGTAAAAGAATGAAGAATTATATAGAACGATAGAAAATAAGAGACATACATTCATGAAAACTACGCACAACCACAAAACTTTTATATGGATTTTCAAAAGTGTGTAGGTACTTGAAATTATGCATTTTACCATTAAATATTGCATGAATGTACTTTTACACTGTATGAAGTTAAAATGCATTGCATTGAAATTTGTTTTTTTTTTTTTGGAGTATATAAAAAGAACATGATGATGGAGTGTGCAAGTTGTAGAGGTTCTTTGTAGGTCAAATTTTGTAGGAGACGAGAATGTTTTTTTTTTAATTCGTTTTTATTCCTTTCTTTTATTTTATTTGAGTTGTATTTTTTCATGAGTATATTGGTGCATATAGTTAAAAGTAAGTATTTTTAAATGAAATTTTAAATTGCGCAATAGAATGACAAATAAAAAATTCTCAGAATTGAACATTGGTTTGGATTAAAATAGAGTTCTATCAAAGGAGTGCCACCAATAAATGTCACTTTTGGATTGAAATTTTTATTTAAGACTAGGTTTGATGAAAAAATTCATAGGAGGTAAAGATATTGCCTCATGTTCGATAACAAAAGACTAAAAGACCTCAAAAAATACTTTAAAAATGCCCTGAAATTCTAAAACCTCATCTCACAAAAAAATTCTAAAGTTAAAAGAAAATTTCAAAATTAAATTTAACACGAACAACATGAAAATTTAATCTTTTATTAGCTCCACCTCTACTCTTAATGCCTCTTTTGTTAAAAATCATTCAAGTACCTACTTTTTCATTTCCTCCTTCTTACTTCTTTGATTATTTTCGGGCATGCTCTAACCAAATTTCAGTTTCATTTCACCAAATATACGCACATTGAATTTTTTCGTACTTTTTTCATGATTCTTTAAAAGCCCTTTTATTTCCATACTTTTGTTATTTCAACGTGAAAATACATAAGGAATCATCCAAACATAAACCCACACTAGAAAGTGTGTTTTATTTATTTATTTGTTGCCAACGTCTGTTGCCTTAGATTGCTTGCCATAAAAGGTCTCGAATTATACTCAACTTGACTTGTAAAAATGAAAATGAAAAAAAATTGTATTTATTTGCCAATTTTTTTTCTTCTTCTATTTACAATTCTGCAGTTATTTTTATTTTCGTATCTTTCAAAAAAAAATAAAATAAAAGTGAATTTTTTTTATAAAAATGATTCAACATGAGCTTCAGTATCCTATTATAGTAGTGTAGTTCTGGTAACACAATTTTTTTGTCTGTTTATGTATGAATTTGTTATGAAAATTTAGAGTTCTGAAAAAAAAATAACTAAAAGTAAGAGAATGAAAATGTGTGTCTAGAGGAAATTTCAAAGTCAAGTGTCTGCGACAAACGAAGTTTTCTTTGTTTTATGTTTTTCCTTTTATGAATGTATGTTGCTTTGTAAGTATTTACGCGCATTAAAAATATGTTTTTAATTTGTGTATCTTCAACAAAATATTACGATTGTGAATTAACAATGAAAATCATCACTATCAAAATTCTTTTGTTTTTTTTTCTTCTTCATCTTCATTGTACTTTCTTCTGCAAATGAAACCACAGAAGAAACAATAATTTGTGTACATAAATCTTTTAATAATATTGTCTTTAAACCAATATTTACTTTGTCAATAAAATCAAGGGGGGTCTTAAAAATAAAAGATATGATGAAAATATATAATCAAAAATAAATTCATATTTATATGAAAAAAATCCAATGAAGGTAAATATCAAAGAGAGTAAGAACCTTAAAATCCCATTGAAATCCATTTACTTTGATTTTATTTGCAGTTCCATTCAATGCTAAGATTTTAATGTCCCTCATTAAAATTAAAACCAACTCTAAAAATCATTCTAAAGCAATAATCATGTCTGACTTTCTCTTTTATGAGCCCACTCAAAAATCTGCGTCTGTACAAATTTAAATATCAGTGATTCGAATGAAACCATTATCCTGGTAGTTTTTCCATTAAAATTGCTACAAAAAAAAACCATAAAAGCCATTGTAGCGCTCATTCAAATTATCATCATTATAAATTATGTCAGCCAGACACACGCGCGTATCATTAGTATCTAGTCAAATATGAAAAACCAAAAAAAAAAGAGAAAATGAAAAAAACCGAGACATGTACATTTCGTTGTGAATTTGTATGAAAATGAATATCAGGGAAATTTTTTTTATTATTAAAAAAAAGAAAATTTTATTAAAAATATGGGAAATTGTAATTTTAGATACCTTTCAAGCGCATTTTAGGACATTAGCAAATTAATATAGGTTATTTAATTTTAGAGTTTTCAAACTGAACAAGTTTACAAAGCAATTGGATTCAAAATTGTTCAAAAGATGGAAATCGACATATTCAAAGGACCATAATCGAAAGGTTTAAAAGGAATTTTAAAATCAATTACAGGTAAGATTTTACATTTCATGGTTTCATTTCAATAAATAATATGTTTAAGGTATAAGTTTAGGTTATTTATTTCTTCATGTGAATTAAGGCTTCATTTCAATTGTTTTACTCCACTGTAAGGCAAACTCGCTTGTAAAAACATATCATAGTGTAATTCGCAGACTATACGAATAAATTACAATTTTCGCATTTTTGTCAAAATCAGCAGGATATACGTTAATAATTTAGCCCTGAAACATTATGAAAAAATCAGTCAATAGAGACGGTTTAGGAAGTGAATCACAATGCGAGTTGGAAAACGAGTTAAGCAGCTACTCTCAATCGACCATAAAAGCGTGTTTTCCTTTCAATAAAAGTTATGTTATACCGAATAAAAAATCATCAAACCAACATGTAAAAAATAGCACACTCACAAAAACAATATTTAATGAAAGTAAAAAAAATATGGTGGAAAATTATAGCGTATTTTTAAATAATAAATAAAAGCGAGCAAGACACATAATAGAATGTGGTCTGAATTTTTCATAATGGCAAAGCCATAACAGTCCGGTTAAAATATCCATTCTGTATGATTTTTGTAGAGATGATATAGCTTTTTTATCTCTTTTCGTACTCCAAAAAAAAATATTTTAAAGAAAAACGATTGAAGTGTTTCTTTCATCAGTTTTTTTTGGATACATGCCAAATTTATCTCTCATGAGCTTTCTTTTGAAAAAAAATCTGTATAAAAGAATTTCGTTCTAAAAAAAATTTTAAAATGTTTCTTTTTCATATATTTTGTACGTTTTCCGTACGTAGTCAAGCGTTGAAGTCTCTCTTGCAATGACACACAGAATAAAACAAAAAAAAAAGATTTTGTCTTTTTCATAGAACAATCGAACAGGAAACCCACGTTTTCATTTTCATTTGTACATTTGAAACTAGAATTCAATGTCTATAAATAATGTTAAAATTAACAAAAAAAAATTCAATGCAACATTGTAGTGACAAAGAGAGTCAAAAACGAAGAAAATAATCAGATTAACATTCACTACCACTATCATGTTTCGATGAATATTTCATTATTTTTTGCACATCAACCGGAATAATGCAACATTACTTTAAACAACAAAAAAAAATATGAGAATTTTATACATTACACATAAACACAATATAAAAAGAATTATAATAACATACTGCATTTCAAACAGCAAACAAAAAATTATATGTATTATGTAATCGAAAAGAAGAATAAGAACGAGAACTAACACTTATGCAATTTTTTAGTATTTTATTTCAATATTGGCAGCCATGTAGAAATTCCAGTTCCAGCTTATATAATACTCGTTTCAAAGTCATGGACAATGGAGCAGGGAGCAACGGGAATGTGACAAATTCTATGTATTTTTATAAATATAGCTACAGAATCGTTTTAGTACTACAACGTTATATGTACATGCAATTTGTAAAATAATATTGAAAGCAAGAGTATATAGAAATTGTACGAGAAACTGGGAATATAAAATCGGGAATAATGTGTATGTATTATGAAAGTTTCATAGGAGCTGCGAGCGGGTGAAGCGGGCAAGTGAAGAGCAGTTTTAAACTTGTTTGTATATCGCTGCTAACCTCCTCTTCGTTATATATTTGTTTTATGTTCTGAAGTTTATATAATCGTTCTGTTCTATCACATATTTTATGGGTTTTGCTGTGAGTGTGTGTTTTTGACGCATATTTATATATAAAATGAAATAATAATAGTACACTGCAGAAGAAGCGAGAACATTTTCAAGGACAAAATTATACATAAACATAGATGTAATATATTATGTTTTCCATATAACATGCGCTATTTGAAATTAAATAAATTTATTATAAGGCCCAGGCATGGCAACATAAAATTTGTTCTACGTTACGTTCATTTAAATGTTGGACGATGAAAATTCAACGCAATTTTTATATTAGCATGGTCATAAAATGATTAAAAAAAAAATCTTAATGAAAGAATGTAATAAAATAAGTGCGAATCCCAACTTACCTTTGTACGATGCCTAATCGAATTCATCATCACATCGACTTAAGTTTCGTCACCCACTTTTGGTTTTGGTTTTTGAAGTTCATCAATCTAACTTTGATTCCGACAATACTGGATCGTGTAGATGGGACAATACTAGACCGTGTAGATGGGGAGAATAAGGATTCTCACTTTCAATATTTTCTTGCAACATCAGCCATAAATAAGAATTCAATTTGGTTCAGAAGAAGTTAGGTGTGCGAAACCGACAGGACACGGACTAAGCAATGATGTGATGTACAAATCAATGTACAGAATGTAGATGTGTTGAAAGTCGTCAAACCATGACGTATACCATGAACTAATGGCTCCTTCTAAAATCAAAATTCAATTGCTAAAGAATAGCTAAGTCGTAGCTTGGACATTAATAAAAAGTTTTTTTCAAAATGAGTATTTTAGCACTTAGTTGGTTTCAACGAACAGTTTTATTATCTCTTGGCAATAAACGACTAGAACATCAACGACCTACAAAAGCTTTAGAATTGTATTTTCAAAATTCAAATTCGAAATCAAATCTTGCCAGTACACCTGTTCATCAAATTCGAGACCAAAATCCGAACATAGTTCAACATGTTTTTTTTGTTTGCCAAACTACATACAAATATATTTTAAAGTCAAGTAAAAGTCACACATAGAATCATGTTGTCTGTGATGCATAAATATAAATTTTCATTTTTGTGTATACCAAACCAAACAAACACTCGTTGAACGCACACGCACATAAAATCGATATTAAATTCAAAAATGTGCATGAAAGGGGTTGGAGGAACAATTTACCAACAAAAACCCCTTAACATTATTTTACAATTATTATTATGTGACAATCTGGATCATATTTTGGCACTGTGCCAGAAATTCACTTAAAGATATTATTATGATTCTGATTTTTGTAGTATTATCGTTATAAAATAATAATAACAATAATTGAATATTGAATGTTTTGCTACAAAATAACAACAAAATGTCTGATTGTTTTATTATTTATTTTTTTTGCAGAAAAATAATCTAATGAAAGTGAAACTACTACATATTGAATAGTAAAATAATAATAAAAAAAACTGTAGTATGAATGCGACATGATATGGATGACTAAAAACTGCGCATTTACTATTATTTTTTTTCGGGTTAGCATCTGTTATTCTACATATTTATACATTTTGGAGTAGGAATATAAGAATTGGAAGAGTCGAAGTCATTTAAACTACAAAAATTTTACGCAACAAAAAATACTTTTAGTTAAATATAAACAAAATTTGTATGAGACGTAACTTTGTTATAAAATTTTTGTATATTACATTTTTTGACACAACACAAAAAAAATTTATATTTATTGTTGAAATTTCATGTACACAATGTTTGAGTGTAAACAACTCCAGAAAAGTTGGATAGAGAACATTTTATGCCATTCTATTTATTTTGTAGCTACTTTTTTTAATATAACAAACTTCGATGTTCTTACTCCATTTCAAAATTGGCACTCAAGTAAAAAATTCAAATAAAGAAAACATGCAAATAAATTCAAAGAAACCTAATAATAATATTGAATAATAAGTAAACATTGAGTTGTATTGCTGTGGTTAAAGAAAAATGAAACTAAAACAAAATAGAATTTTAAATAGGGATGGGCTGATAGACTGATATATTTTAGGCGTATGTTAAGATTTTTGATTATTAAACTTGAATTCTGAAATCAATCACGAGTTGTATCGAAATGTCATTGCAAAATGTAAAGAAAAACACAAAACTCAGTTCAAATTAGAGCAATAAAATAACACAAACCCATAATTTTATGATTGATTAAATTTAAACGCATAACGTACAATTTTTGTTTTTGGACAAAAGACTAATAAAATTAATCTAACATGACAACTGACACAAACCCTAATGAATTTGTTAATTTTATTTTGAATATTGTGTGGCTTTTTATACTCATTATTATTAATTTAAAAATTTAAATTGGTTAAGTTCATATATTATTTAGTGTCAGTAGCAGTAGTACATGTAAAGTTATTAAAAATTCTATAAATTTTATGATTATTATTATTTTGGTTGATCAAGTTTGGTTATTTAATGGTTCATTTAATCTATTAATGATGATAGTAACAATATAATTAATAAAATAACACCAAAATAAAACGATATGAATGAATAATTGCCGATTACACGGAAAATTGTTTTTATGAACACGTATGAACTTGCATTACTCTCTCCTGAACTTGAAACTGTCATAGACTGAAATTACATAGACTAAAATGCTACATCGATTCTTTTCAGAAAAGGTTCAAATGGTCATCGTGATGGGACAACCCTAAAACGAGATGGATAAAAAAGTGGAAAAAAATGTAGAATAAAAAGCTCAGGAAATGGATGTAGGACAGTAATCGCCATATTCAATCTTTTAAAATATTTGAATGAAAATTTAAACTAAATTACATAATTTTTGTACCTCGGCTTAGAGTTAAGTTTACATTGGTAGAAAATCGGAAGAAGAAGACTGTAAGAAGACTATTTTTCAGGAGTTAACTCCTAATAATCAGGAGTTGAGCTCCTGAAATTCAGGAGTTTACTTCCGACAGGGTGTTCCCACTGGTTTTGGGTTGAGAGTGTAGGCATCGAAAAAGTATTTAATTGAATAATAACTTTGAAATTGATGCTTTTTTATTTCAATGGTCCAACAAGATGCCACTCGTCCTATAATTTTTCAGTGTATAATATTCCAAAAGTTTAATCAGTTGTGTAGAGTTATAAAATATTGTAAATTGAATTATTGAAACTTTTGCTCACAGGAAATTATTTAGATAGATTTAATTGGATTTGCAAAAAAATACAAGCGTTATGCTTTTGGTAACATTTGGATTATCATATTTGAGAATTTTAACCATTTACTTGGACATTTTCCTTCGATCACTCACGTAAATTTTTATTGAGTTTAAAAGCAATGCATTAAAAATTCTTGTCTTAATTTCGTATCATTTGTAGCAATCGTATCATCTTTACATTTAACTTCCTTGATCAAATTTCAATCAAAACCAAAAAATTGTTCAAGTTCAAGACCTAATTTTATATCAACTCTCATGGCAAGGCAGCTGATACAAAAATATTATGCAATATTCTAGATTTCTTTTTTTTCCATTTTAATTAAATTCATGTTACGAAAGCCAAACTAAAACAGAATTCAATAAAAAATACGAGAAGAAGAATGAGAACAGATTGTAAAATTGTAGAGAAAAAAGTATTATATAAACTAATACCAGGAAATTTTGTAGGTGACCTTAAACATAATTCATGCGTTTTTTGCAACACACATTTTTCATGGACATACAATCTTATATTTTTCAATATCAGGAGCGGATGTTTTCAGTGTTTTTTTTTAATTCTTAATTTTTTTTCAATTTTTACCGAATTTCATATTTGATGTTAAATTTTATGTGTATATTATGCAACTGTCAATTTTTTTTTTTTGTTATTTTAATAAAAATTTGATTATGTAACATTTGAAAAAAACACTATAAGGGGTTTCAATGTTAAATTAAGGTCGTTTAACAATGTTTCACTAATGTACAATGAGAATATTAGGCAAGGTGTCCTTTATGTGTGTGTTTAAATTTAATTTATCAAATAAAGTTTTTAATTTATAACAAAGGAAACACCTTGAACCCTTTGATTGCACCTTTATTTCGTGTTTTTTTATCTCTTCATAATTATAACCATGCTCGTAAAATGTGCTTCAAATGTATTGCATGCAATTTAAAAGCAAAAATGAATGTTTGGGCAAAAATTAATGATGTTAAATTGCAATTAAAAATGCATTTATGATGCATAGCGTGAATTTTTTTTTTGCAGAATTTAATTTAATGGATTATTTTAATGAAAAATTATTAGTTTTAATTTTGGATGGGTCATTAATTTTTTTTTATTTTACTTAATTCTTTTGAAGTGTCAGTTGAACACCATTCTTAAACAAAAATTTTCTCATGAAATACTTCTTAAAAATATCACATGTTTTATTAAAGGAGAGAATTTTGGGACATAATCACACTTTCTCAATATTTCATATTCTTATCTTATCTTCCCAACACAACTGAGGTCCACATTAATAATAGATTAAAAACTAACAACAACCATTCCATAAAATAAAAAAAAAGTTCTAACAAAATATTTATTTATTATTATTATTATTGCATATTTTTTTCATTTCAACTCTTAGATACGGGAAAAAAGGATACAAAAACCCATTGATTTTGATTTACTATTATTAACATCCGGAGAAAAACGAGAGAAAAAAATAAGTTTTAACTGACCACAATCAGTTTTGTCATAATAATAAGTGAACCATATCCCATTTCAGTAAGGACAATAATCATAAAATAATATGAAAATGATGATAATGTGATTTGATTTTGCATTAAATATTACAGTGTGCGGAGAAACGAGAAATTTCCTTTAATAACAAGTTAAAAGTAATAATATTCATAAATATTGAGATAATATCATCATTATTTTTGTTCCTTCAGGATCTTGTCACAATTTTTATAATTTTTTTCTGCAACTTAGGTTGGTTGGATGACAAAAATATTGTATTATCATCATTTTATTGAGTGAAAAAGGGTAAAAATCACATCATCTCATAATAAAAAAGATTAGTTTGCACACCTCTCATGAATAAAAAACTCATTTAAGAATAAGTTCAAGTGATATTATTACCATTATTACTATGAAAAATAGCAGGAATGGAACAGTAAATGAATGATTTAAATTTTAATAAACTTGATGGGATTTGGTTTGAAAATGAATAATTTTGGGTGCCGATTTACTCATAAAAGCTAGGCAAAGTTTTTAATTGAGATGATGCCGAAGCATGATTCCCAAAGAAAATTTGAAGTCCTCATACATCTTATTGTCGATAATTTTGAGTCCAACTCGGTTCGTTTCTATACTAAAGATCAGCTTGAAAATTCACATAATCGAAAAAATTAGAATTATTTTAATCAAAAATTCCTTTTATTCCTCATTTTTACACGAGTGAATCACCAAATATTGCATCACATTCACAACAACAAAGTTCATCAATGGAAGTATTCAGATGAAAATAAGTAAGTGATCTTTAACAGGACATCAATAATCGTAACAAAAAATTGCAAATCAAAATCCAACCAAGAAGTAAAAAGAATAAGGAAAAACAAATAAAAAAGAAAAAGTTTTGGTCCATATCCTGTGTGTCGCCACATAATTTTTGAAGTGAAATTGAATAACAGTAAGAAAAATAATGAAATGTGTTGGATTGCATGCAAAGTGCTCCATTGTTTGTAATTTTTTTATTTTTATTATTAGACATTATATTATGTAAGAATTGAATTGATATGAAAATATGGGGTAATGGCAGGAAATAACACTCATTTATTTCATATACAAAAGTTTTCTTTCAGTTCATACTTCGCCCAGGACAGTCAATTGAATGAACAAGAAATTGTGTGAATGACAAATAAGATGAAACCCCTTTTATTTTTATTTTTCACTCTTATTTTTCTAATACAAATGACCTGATTTCATCAAAATTGAACTTATTTGGTTTTTGCATGTCCATATCGAATGTGCCCCAGATATTTCTTTACGATTATTATTATTTTTATTATTTACTTCTGGTTTTTTATGTGTGTGTGTGTGTTGTAATATTTGTTTGGGAGAAAAGACATCATGTCAAACAAGCATGAAAGAAAACAAGTGCACGTGTCAAAGTATCATTAATGGAAAATTTCAGTCTCATCTCATCATTCAATTGTAAAATCATCATCGTGTGTGTGTGTGTCCATTTTTCTGTTACTTTTAAATCAAATTTAATTTAAGTGAAATTGTAACTTTTATTTGGAAATGTTTTTTTCAATTATTTACAAGTGGACGAACATTAAATTGGTTAAATCTGTGATTTTTTTTATCATTTTACCCACTTATATCTTTTTTTGTATTAAATTTGAAGTACTAAAGTATGTCAGAGGACAGTTATAATTTGTGTTTTGTAACAATTTAATCCAAATCTTTCAATGTGGTGAAATACAAACAAGGAAACATTTTGTTAAAAGGACGTTGTTAAAAAAAAAAATAAAAAGTTACAAGTACGAGAAAATTGTTGACAAGGATAAACTACTTTTGGTCACTGAAAACTTGAAAGAGGAATGAAAATTTAATGTATTTTTTTGTAACGTTAAATGTTCTGCCTGGAGCCTTGATAGTTGTACAAGCAAATAATGTTGCAATAAAAGTCACTTTAAAACTTTAAATTCATTGTATTTTTCTTTAGAACAAGTAATTTATTTATATTTACTTTTGGTCGTTTAATGACCAAAGGCATAGAATTTAACATGTTTTAAAGTAATATTAAATTTTTATGTTTTTCTTTCCTTTACTTTTCTCAAAAAAAAACTAAGAGCAATTATGTTGCATAAAATATTCAGGCATTAAATGCGTTACAATATGTTAAATTGCATTTTTATTTTGTTTTGTATGAAATTTTGGAGTTTTTCACCCATGACGGACGTTCCACTCAGTCACACATGCAATTTTATATTTTTTTTGGAAACGATAATGTTCAAATAAAAATTCTCATTTTTTTGTATGTGTGTGTGTGTGTTAATTTTAGCATTTAAATGAAATTTATGAAGCAAATTAGTGATGCAATTTGAGTATTCTGAGAATTTTGAGAAAGTTAAGTCAGGAAAATGATAATTAAAAAAGAATTTGATGTGTGAAATTACGATTTCAGTGAAATTGTTTTGAGTTTTTGCTCATTCACGACGAGTAATTTGAATTTTAAAGTATTTTAGTTTGTTTGATCGAATTTCAAGCACTCTGAGGTCTATTTCGAGATGACTTAATATTTTAAGGGTATGGCAACTCAATGAGACCATGCAGAATCGTTGATGAACTTAAGGCTCTTATTACTAAATGCCTCGACGAATCGCTCTTGGAACAAAAATTCACGACTGGAATTCACTGATGAAAAAATATGAATTTAAATCTAATTTTACCGTTGAGAAAAAACCAAATTTTTTAAAGTCTTCATACACTCTCAAATAAAAACCAGTGGGGCACCAGTGGAAACACCCTTTCCCACTGGTCTCTCCCACTGGTTTTTGTTTGAGGGTGTGGAGTGATCATTAAAGCTAAAGGACTAACCCAAAGGCTACGAAACTTAAAGCTCATTTCCCTTTGCGAGTTGACACCATAAGAAATGTCCCGTGTCTTACCTCCATTTCTTAAGACCAATACTCATTCAATTAAAAACATTAAACAGGATATTTAAATCTGATTTATTACTGATTACATCCATACATAAAAAAGGGTTAAAAAGCAAACAACCTCGCTTCACTTATCACACACGATTTTTCTTCATTTTAACACACACTTTCATATTAAGACACACATCTCAATACTCAAGCACAAATGAGAAAAAATCACTCGATGTTTAAACGATTTTTAAATTAAACACTCTAAATATTAATTAAATTCCTTGTTTTATTTGATAACATTAGCGATATAAAATTTTAAGCGTGTGCATGTGTGTTGTTTCTCTTCCCAAATATTATTAAATAAATAACTCATTTGAGTAAAGTGAAACAATCTAAAAAATATACAAAAAGATTATTAAGTGGAAATCATATGTTACATCAAGTCACAACATGTTACCAGAGGAGCAATAAAGAGAGCATATTTACATACATTTAACATATAAAATAAAACAATTTTAATCACATGTTATATTTATTATTATTATCTCACCCCGTTCACTTTGTTACGCAACAATACTTTTCTTTTCTTGTATTTAAAGGATATTTTTTGAGGATATCAATAGGGGGTAATATATGACGATATGTGGAAAATAAATTATTATTAGAAAATTTATTATTATTATTTCTTTAGATCGAAATACTTTTTAAATTAAGTATGTTTTCTTTTTGTATTACATTCCCGAAATTGTGTTTATTTTACATTAATTTTATAAAATCTTAATTAATCAAAAACTTACAACGTTCAGTGAAGAGACTCTTGTAAACATTAAATACAATTAAAAATTGGATACATTTAAATTTAAACGTTTAAAGAGATATTTGAAAGAAAAATTTATCCAAATCCCATGTGAATCATCAAACGCGTGTCTTTAGCTATAAATATTGTTACAAAGTTAATAAAAACGCATTATTTTAATGAATTCGATTTTTGGAATACCAACCACAGTGCATTTATCACCCCTTTCATTCCCATGGACACAACCCATAATAATAACAATAAATAACCACACTAATAAATCAAAATTCAATTCCTGTAATTGTTTATGTGACCATAAATCTACTGTTTTTTTTATTATTTAAGTTTAAATGTATTTAGAGAAAATTTTTAAGCAGTTAAGCATATCCTGAAGCAAAGAAAAGGAAATGCTGGGTGAGCGAAAGTAAAAGTTTTGACCATACAACGCGATTGGGAATAAACAATAAGGGATACTTTTTGATTATCTTTTAATGCTTTTTATTGCTTTTGTAAGCAAAATCAGTGCAATATTGAAAGAGTTGATAAAAAATTCATTGAAAATATTTATAGGTTTATTGAATTATTTGTGATTTTGTTATGTTGAGGAAATTAAACGTTTACCATTCCTGTAAGTGCATTCACGGATGTGTGTCATAAGAGCATGACTTTGGTGCAGTGGCATGCTAGAATGCTCATTAGAATGATATTCTCAAGTTTTGATATTAGTTTAGTTAATTTCCCATTCTTCATTAATTAGTTTGTTAAAAAATCTTTTTTTTTAAAATCAGGTGCGACAATTGGTGACCATCATTGAATTGATTCAGCAATGAAAAGCTTTGTTAATTTTATTTAATATTAAAAATAAAAAAAGTCCTAAACCAAAAAACCTTCCTTTTCTTCTTCTTTTCTTAAAGTAAAACAAAATTAACTTTTCTTAGCTTTTGCTACATAGCTTGATGAAAAAATTACATCAGACTTTAATTGCGGTCTTACAATTGATCCAGCGCAATCTATTTTCATATGCTTAAATGTCTTGGAGCTTCTAATTCACAGCTATCTGAAGATATATGTTTAAGGACATAAACAACACCGTTTAGATTTTAAAGTGAATCTTTCATGGCAATATATAAAGCAAACTTTCAAGAAGTTTGGAGTTAGTTCAAAAAACTTCGAACCCTAAATGATTCAATTTTCAGCTAAGCGCTGACAGAACGTTTGCGTAGTTTAATTTTTAGCTGATTCAGTCAGTCTGAGTTGAAAGAGTAATTTACTAAAAAAACGAGTATTTTGGCCAGGTTAAACATTACCTAGTGACAAGAAACTTATTACGGGAACAGTATTTACAGTATACTAGTGTTAGTTCAAATCAATTGTGGTATTCAATTTCACGTTGACCCGAGCTCAATATATACTCAATATCGCTTTTTTGCTTTCAAAACACACTTAAAATATATCGTTTTTAAAATGAATGTGCAAAAAATATGGTAAACAAACAGAGGAAAAGTAATTCAATTAATACTAAGTGGTATCAATATAATCACTCTCCCTTTTGTATTAAATTTTCTTTTATTATGTAACAAAAGAAATAACATTCAATTCTTTTGATAACCCATTGATAAATAAAAAATATGCTTAAGTACATATTTTTCAACGGTAAACAAAAAAATAACAAAAACTCCTTCATAACTCATCAAAATTATCTCTTTAAAATATTTATATTTATCATGATTATTATTAAAATATAAGATAATACCCCTTTTTTACCATTTAAAAATCCATGATAAGTAGAACAACTTGAGAGTATCATCTCCTAAAACCAAAATGAATTAAAATTATATTTCGATCAGATAATAAAAATTTCAAAAAGTGTTTATGCGTATAATATTAGATAGAAAATAACCCTTTCAATAATTTGATCACATAAATTCTTAGTAAATTAAATTTTCATTATCTCTTTCACTTCTTTTTAATTTCCTATGAATATTGTCCGAGATAAAATGCAATGTAAAGGATTTCTTTGTGTGGTTTATTCAGAATTTTTCGAAAAAGATATTTATTTTTGTTTGTAATTTGTGAACATGTGTAATAATTTATTCCTTATCTCATGAAATAGAAAAAGACCTTTATTTTAGTATTTTTGTTAAATTTTAAAAACTATTACATTCAAATTATAGTTCGTGGTCACTAGTAAATCAGAAGAAAGTATGCCAAAAATTCTTTTGTATCTTTTTTGAATGGAAATTTCCCTGAAATTGAACTGATAAAATTAATTTATATTCACTTGAAAATTTAATTATATTCATTTCGAGCCCTTGAGAGAAACAGGGTAAGAGAGAGAGAACAAAACAAATCCTTGATTATGTCCGGTTTACCTAAAACATTGAAAAACATAAACTATTTCATGCTTATCCTTTATATACGTTTCTGGTCAAGTTACGAAACAAATTTAGATTCAATTTGCTTATTGAGATTTCAAATGTACAATTTTTTTAGTGTGCTCATGATTATGTTGATGTTTAACAGAGTAACAAAAAAGGGGTTTGGTTAAGGAAAAACAAAAAATAGTTTATTCAACCGCATAATAAATTTTATTGGAAAATTTAAATGTTGTATTAGAAATTGTTAAGTCAAGCAAATATTTAAATTGAATTTTTCCGTTTCAGGGTAATGGACAGATAATGAAGATTAATAAATATGATGATGTTAAAATAAGTTGGTTGAAGGAAGTTTTTTATTTGAAATATCAATTTAGAACCTGACCTTATCTGACGATTACGATTAGAAAAAGAAACTGGAATGAAATAAGCTCGAATAGTGGTCTGAAAAAATCGAATTTTCTTGCTATTGGCGAAAAGTGTGACAGCTAACCCTATTGAAAGGCATGAAGGTAATGTCGTTCTGTAGGTTTTCTTAATTTCTCATCAAACCACAATCACCTCATAAATTTATTTAATCGATGTATTTCACGTAATAGTCACTTTCAATTCCCTTTAAAATTTAATAAGAAACACAAAAGTTAACCGTTAAACAATATAACAAATTGACATCATCAATAACGTACCCCCTTAGAGCAATAATCAACTTCAAGACAATTACAAGTCACATGCAAACACATGTCAAAATGTCAGTTAAACATTATTCGGGGCCTCATTAATACTTTACATGGAATTCTATCAAATAAACTAAATCGACAAATGTAACAAAGCACTCGCATGTTAGTCTTTAATTGTTCATTATATTTTGAAATGTAACTGAAATTTGTATTAAATACCGCGAGAATATCTTTTTCAAATTAATCGCCTCAAGTTATGTGATAAATACACAAACAAAACACACATACATCCACCAACACATGAGTGTTATGTAAAATGTGAATTAAAATTGAAGAATAATAAAATGAAATTTTTGTGAAAAGGAAATGAGAAATAATTAATTTTAATTTAGTTTTGGGTGAGGTTTGTGTTTTCTTGCGTGAGTTTTCTTTGATAAAAAAACCATGTGTTATTGACATTTAATGCGTGAACAACAATTTTCATTGATTTTGATACAAAATTACATTCAAAATGTTAATTTACATTCACAACCCTTTAATTTTTTTTATTAATTTACTTAAAAAATATTTATCAAAGGCCCATAAATAAAAATCCTTAATTTCCTTTTTACATAAATCTCATTAAAAATAACATCTTTTCTGCATAACATCAGAGCATCCTGTTAAAAAAATAAAATCTTAGTACTTTTACAGCCAATATAAAACGGAAAACGCATTACTCACCCTTTCATTTTACGATTATTGTATGTTACATGCAATTCACACGCAATTATTTTCCACAAGAAAAGAAATTTCATACCATTAATAGGCAGAAACTCACAATTAAAAATTATAATTGTCATAAAAAAACATTTATCTTTCACAATCACTGAATTTTTGATTTTATTCCATCTGAAATAGAAATGAATATGCTTACATCTGAAAATTTCAAGTAAAATAATTATATGGTATAAGGCTAGAATGAATTGAAATCCAAAAGAAAAGGGTTAAATTGCACACCATCATCATAATGTTAATTATGACAAACGCAGAACAGACTGGTGATATTTTTCTAAACAACACAATTCTAGTTCATGCATCGCGAATATTGCCTCAAGACATATTTTAACTGAAAGAAAATATCGCGTACTATGAAATTATTTTCTCGCTTATGATTTTCTATGTCATATCATAAAAATCAAAGAAAAAGGGTTAAATTAATGCTGAGATAAAATTTATGCTTATTATGTTAGTATGGTACTTAAATTGTGTGTAAATTTCATGCACACGCGTTTAAACACCACATTTAAAGCCAACATTTGAACCGCGAAAATATGAGATTTATGTGCTTTAATCGTGGTTGGTGACATATTTAGAAATAATTTGAAATATTTATTTTAACATATTCTATTGATTTATTTTAAATCTCACGATTTAATAAAAATAAATAGTATCAAATTTTATTGGATTTTAATGGTGTTGAAAAGGTTATAAAACGGACGTCATTACAAAGTAATAAAATTTTTTATGACTTTTCTAATCACTTAGGATTAAAACAATAACTAACCCTCTTGACACTGTAATTTGACACTTCATTTTACGTTTTACGATGTTTTTCTATTATCATTAAAAAAATATTCAATTCATCAATTGTTCAATTGAAATTCGTTTCTCACGAAGTTATTGATCTAACAAGGAATTTAAGATTTTTAGCTGACAGTGATGATTTTTTTTTAAATTTAATTGAAGTAACATCTAGAATATTCAGATATGGATAACATAACATAATGCAATTATAAGTAAAGAAACCAACTCACATTGTGACTTTTCCATGCAAAAACGAGTTTTTTTAATCAAAACTAACGACTATGCTCAATCACAATTTTTTGTTGATAAGAATCACCAAGCAAATTTTCCATTAGCCTTAAACTTGCAAGTCATTCATATAATGCTCTTTCAATCTAAATCTACTATAAAATTTATATCAGCTATACATTTATTTATCATAACGTTAAACTCTTTGGTAAACCCATTTATTTACATCTTGTAACGACCTTGCCTCCGAAAACTCATATTCACGTGACGATTAATCCGTAAAACTACTTTCTTCAAGCCAATACAATATACATCAAGTTCTCACAATTCTTCTGCAAAGATTTATTATGATTATGTCAAAAACGGAATCTCTCTTTAATAACCGGTTTTCCATGTAAAAATAAACAAATAAAGTAAATAAAAATCTTTTTTGAGACAAGCCTACAGTGTTTGCCTAGAATTTCTCAATAAATTTTTTTAATATTATTTTTATGTATATTTTTAGTAAAATTATTTTATTTATTTAAAAGCATTCATTCTTACCTCGATTAGTTCAACTTCTGATCTTGACCTATTCAGACGGTTTCTTGATTTAGTAAAGAATATTTTTATTGCTCATCAACATTTTTGTTAATATGTCTGTAGGATTTTATCGATTTATTTTATTATTTGGGATTTCCCAGATTTTTGTATTCCATAAAAATAGTGTAATTGCGAGTAAAATAGGTAATAATTGTGGGAGCGTTACTTTTGTCAATTTTTTGTAAAAATTTGGTGTTTTTTTTCAGGTCCAATATGTACTTCTGTCTACGCTGGATATGGCTTTTGCGTTTCAATTAATAGGTGCGATAGATTGTATAAGGTTTTTACAAAAGTAATTAATTCCGTTACGTATGCAACACGTGTAGAAGGAGAACTTTTAGATAAATCAAGAAATTTGGTATTATTTTATTAAAAAATATTTTTTATTTATATAAATTTAAAAATTATTTCAATACCTTTACAGTGTAAATCATATCCATCAGATCATGTTTGTTGTCCATTTGATGATATCATAAGTGAATCTGAAACGAGATCTGAATTTTCAATATCTGATGATAATTATGATAAAGATGGCTTCTTTGCATTTGAGTATCCTGAAACGAAGAAAGAGACATATGTAAAATCAAAATTACCAAGTAAAAATGAATGCGGTTTCCAATTATTCCAGGAGAAGATTATTGGTGGTACTGATACAAGACTTGAAGAATATCCATGGGTTGCATTAATTCAATACTACAGATATCGAAGTGATAGTTTCTCATATGATTGTGGTGGGACACTCATAAGTCGTCGCTATGTCCTTACTGCGGCTCATTGTGTAACTGGAGAGATTATTCTTAAGATTGGATCTCCGATTTCAGTTCGTTTGGGAGAATATAATCTTCAAACGGAAGTTGATTGTACGAGGAATAAAACGGAATGTGTTCAAAGTCAGTATTTAGATGTTGGAATTGAAAAAATTACTCCTCATCCCTTGTATAATAAAGGATACAATGCTAAAAGTAACGACATTGCTCTAATTCAACTAATTGAAGATATCAATTTCACTCCATACATTCGTCCAATTTGTTTAACGGAACCATATCATCCCCATCCCTATTCAAACACAAATATGGTTGTTTCAGGCTTTGGACGCACACTCAAAGCAAAATTCAGTAAAATTAAGCAAAAATTACTATTATCGGTATTTGATCACACGCGATGTGTCACACAGTTCAGATCAAATCTCAGTATAAGCATTTCAAAAAATCAAATTTGTGCTGGTGGTAAATTTATGCAGGATACGTGCTCGGGTGATTCTGGTGGTGCACTGGCACAATACAAAGATAACAATTGGTATTTAATGGGACTTGTTTCGTTTGGCGTTAAATGTGGATTATATAACTGGCCAGGCGTATACACATATGTGCCGAATTACATTGACTGGATTGTCGATAATATGCAAAGTTAACGATTTTGAGTAAAATGACGTAGAAAAAAAATCTTGTTTGTGTACGTAAATTCGTTAAGACAACCTGAAATTTTTATCAATGAAACGAAATGTGAATACATCTCGATGTTTAGTTTGAATAAAGAAACCACGACGATAAGAAGAAATTTTTGCATACCTTAAAATAATAATAAAATTTTTATTTATAATTAAAATTTAAGCAATAAAAAAAATCTAAATTTTAAATGAACATGAATTTTAAATTTTTATTTATGACTGTTAATCTACTATTTGTATGCAAATTCACAAGTTGCTTAGGTAAGACATAAAAAATTTCGATTAATATTCATTCAAAATTAATAACAAAAAAAAAAATTATCAGTGTTACCAAAATTACCTTCAATGCAATGTGACCAAATGGAACCCGTGACAGAAAAATGTGTTTCAGACTCCAAATGCAAATTTTTAATTGAAATAAGTGGCAAAACTGCGACTCCATTTAATTTAATTTTTAATGAAGGGGTAAGTTTGATTTTTATTTTCTATGAGAAATTTATTAAATAATTATTATTTTCATTTTACTTTTATAGTGCGAGCCACTGAAGCAAGATTACACAAATTATTTTTGTTGTAAATGATATTAAGTTTTAAGAAATGTTGATTCAATAAAAGACTGATTTAGGATATGAAATTAATATTTGAATTAATTATGGACTCCAATTTATTTAGAGAACCCCGGAAACTAAAAACCAACGAACCACGAGTGCAATTCCAGGGAGCTGGATTCAGTTTTAATTCAAATATGTCGTTAATTTAAGAAAACTCAAAGTTTCGAAAAAAGCTTAAATGTTCTTGGAAGTTTTTTTTGAATCTTTATGAATATTAGATTTAATTTTACAAGTTAAACTCAGGAGGGCGGTATGAGAAACTACGATAAAAGCTTTTTTTTCAAATCGACGGCAATCGTGCGATCATCATAAAATTATCGGTCGGTGGTCAATGCACAGTGGTTACTGTTTCACATAAATGCAAAAATAGAAAACGGTAGTATGAAAAAACATGACAACTTCGATAACAGATTTTGGTTCTTCTTCAAACTCGAAACGGCTGACGATGCCATAATGTAATTAAATTTTAAATTTACTAAAACCAACGCAGATTGGAGCATCAAATATCATCATAGTCCATACGTCAAACATAAAATCAGCGTGCTTTTCTTTAAATAGACACGAAACGTTATTTTTAGTTTTGAGTTTCACATTCCTTGGTTTGTAAACATTCAAGTTCGATTGAGAGTCATTTAAATACGAAACTATATCAGAAGACAAAACAGCTGATCCTGACACGCGACAGTTTTTTGTTTTTTAACATACAATGTTGCTACAAATCGTGTTTTGCTTACACATTAAAAAAGTCGTTACAAATTGAATGATATTCATCCTCAATAAACTTTTGTTTAAAGGTAAAAAAAATTATGAAAACCAGTGGAGCAGGAAATTCTATGGTGACACTTCACTAGGACTGTATAACGAAAAGATGTGTTTTTTATTCAATTTTTCGTTTCGGCGCTAAGTCCAATTCCTTGAAGTACTTTTCAAATTGTAACAACCCGATTTGTTTTTTATTTTTGTATAAGCACAAAATCTGGTTTTCTCAAATTCCAAGAAGAAAAAAACCCAAAATAATAAAAATAGTATTAAGCACGTAGACCATAACAACAGCATTTGAAATTAAAAACGACTAGAATTAGCAACGAAATGTTGCTCAAAAGGAATTTTATTTCAATATTCTTACAATTCATATTGGCATTTTCCGAATTCAATATATTTTCTGCAATAAATGAAGGTAAAATTAGATTTCAAGCTTTTCTAAAAATTTACTGTAATTTAATATTTAATTTCAGTTCAACATTGTACTCGTTTGGACAACATTAGTGACGGATCATGTATAAGTCGTCAAAGGTGCTCACATTTAATTGAGTATGAAAATACCGAAAGTGAAACATTGACCAAATTGATAATTAACAAATCAGTGAGAAATTTTTACGATATTTTCCCCAAAATAATTTAAAAAAAAAATTCATTGAAATTTCAGTGTTTTCAACCAAAGGTAAATCCACTTATTTCGTATGTGTGTTGTAGTGAGAAAAACTTTATGATCGATTATTCAATCTGTGGTAGAAAATATGCCCCTCAAGCTGGGTATGATAGAATTTTTGGTGGCAAGGATGCTGAATTAGATCAATATCCATGGCATGTCCTGTTGATGTATCAAAAAGGTTTGAAAGCAAGTTCCTTGAAAATTTCACTACTTTAACACTATTTTTACTAGTTCGTTATTCTGCGTGCGCTGGAACCATCATCAACAAAAAATATGTTTTAACGGCATGTCACTGTGTTTCACCTGGACTCTTAAATGCCGCTGGAGATATGTGAGATTTTAATTTAAAGTGAAAAATTTGGAACTCAATTTTAAATAATTTGAATAGAGACAGCATTTTCATACCACAAAGTAGTCTCTTGGACTACCGTGGTATTGATAGCATCTCAACATATAAGGAAATGATGCGGAAAAAAATCAAAATCCGTACAGTGATTTGCCATCCTCAATATGATGAAAAAACAAAATTTAACGATATTGCTTTATTGCGGCTTAATGAGGAGCTTAACTTCAACGAACTTGGTAAGACAAATTCAAATTAAATTAAATGTCATTGAATGTAAGGACACAATTTTCATAGAAGTTACTCCAATTTGCCTTCCAAATACGACCTTTATTCCATCCGTGCATGGTGATCGTGTAAAAGCAATCGGATATGGAAAAACAGAAAACGACACAATTTCACCAATTTTACAAGAAGTCGATCTGACAATCGTTGACAATGAAGCATGCTCAAATTTTTATTCAAATATCACAATTGAAGACAGTCAAATGTGTGCAAAGGGTGAAATTGGGAAAGATGTGTGTGATGGTGATGCTGGTGGTGCACTCATGACATCCCAAAATGGACAATGGATTCTTGAGGGGTTAACGTCATATGGTATTGACATATGTGGAATTGCGGTACCTGCAGTATTTACAAGAATAACGAGTTATGTTCCATGGATTTTGTCAATTATTAAATAGAATATTCAATAAATCATTATTTTTTTTGTATACACCACACACGATTCAAAGTTGAATGTTTTGTTTTTTTTTTGGTCAAAATAAAACCAGTTTGATTTCTTGAATATATTTTTCTTTTCTCGTTGGGAGACACGATACCTGATTTTATTGTTAAATTACGATTTTGGACCTAATTTAATGGCTTCATTTCAAAAACTTAATGATTGAATGGACACGGCCAGCCTGCATGTCTAATTTGAGTGCTTTGAAGCTTAATTTTCGGCTTATATCAAAACAATCGGTTTCATGTACTGTTCACTTGAGACGTTGAAGTGATAAAATGTAATTCATTTAAATGTTTAAATTTACGCTTTACTATTTAATTCTATTTGAATTCTTCTTAAATTATTCAAACCATTTTAGTGTAGCACAAACAATAACTTGATTCAAAGTTCCTATGCCAAATTCCATTGATCATGAATCTGAACTGGAAATTTACTTGGATAATTTTGATTATTTTTATCAAATCATCGCAAGAAGAAGGTTCGTGTTTAATTTTTTTTTAATTTTTTTCATCAAAAATAATGTTGTCAACAATTTTCAGATCAGCCCTGTGCACGACTCATTACAACGTCGTCATGCATTGGAGCAAATCAATGTTCATATCTCCTGGAAGTTGTTGAAGAAAAACTTCAACTTCATATTATTGCGGGATCAAATAGTGTGAGACCAAAAAATATTATATTTAATTGAAAAAAAATTTAACCATTTTTTTTTTTTTGAAGTGTCACAAAGTGAATCCAGAAAGTGATTATTTTTGCTGTAAACAACCATTCGCATTTGCACAGCTACCATCTTACGATAATTGCGGATCAGCAGATACGACATTTAGAATTGCCGGTGGAGAGGATGCTGATGTCAGTGATTATCGATGGCATGCGATGTTGTTATATGAAAAATGTAAGTTGAATTTTTGATTTTTACCATTAAATGTATGTATAAAAAAAATAATTGATAGCTGGAGTTTTAAGAAATGCTTGTGGTGGTGCAGTGATTTCAAGGAAATTTGTTTTAACTGCAGCTCACTGCTTAAAACAAAAAATTACAGAAACTTTTGGAAAAGTGTAAGATATTAAAATTAAATTTGGTTATTTGTTTTAAAATAGAGAATTTCATTTTACATTCAATTGAATAGAAGCAAAATTCGATTGGGAGAACATGACACGGAAACAGAAGATGAATCACAGACTGATGACTATGAGGTTGAAAAAATCTTCATTCATCCTGGTTACAGTGAGTCTACAAAACAAAATGATATTGCTTTGATTTACCTCAAAAATGAAGTTGACTTTGAACGTAAATTCTTAATTCTGCTCACTTATGAAAATTTTCCGTTAAATCAAACATTTTTTTATAGTTTATACCCCAGTTTGCCTTCCAAAGCAAGATTTTGAAGACACCCAAACTGGAATCCAAGTTCAAGCAATTGGTTTTGGAAATTTAGGAAATGACAAAGGATATGCAAACATTAAACAAAAAGTAAAACTTCCAATTGTCGATTCAAATGTGTGTGCTCGAAGGAAAATCAACCATGAAAGTCAGATTTGTGCTGGAGGTGAGCCAGGCAAAGACACGTGTGATGGAGACTCGGGCGGATCATTAGTGACAAAACGTAACAAAAACTGGGTTTTAGAAGGAATTGTTTCATTTGGGGTGAAAAATTGCACAATTGGAAATCCAGGAGTGTATACGCGTGTAAAAAACTATCGCAAGTGGATTTTAGAAACGATACGATCAATATCAAACTAATAAATTTCTGTACTTAAAATTTTTTGTAAAAATTTTTGTAATAATTTTCTGCCAGTACTTGGCACTGAATAAATAAATAATAAAAAATAATCACATCATTAATCATGAAAATTCTCTTAGACATCTAAAGTTGTTTTTTATATTAAATTACGTTGTTAACATAAAACATAAACTTTAGATTTTTTTTTATTCACTTGCCGCAGGATCCTGTTTCAAAAGAATCTCATACTGTGAAAATTCATTTTATTAACAAAATATCCTATTTTTTTGTTGTGGTTGAAGTTTTTGTTATGTAACAGTGACACACATTTTTATCACAATTGATTATTTTTTCCATCGTTTAAAGTGTTTATTCGAAAACCATCACAGCACTGCAACTGTGTGTCAACAAGATTTTTTATTGTTTTTTTTTTTGAAGATTCAGGCAAATCTTTCATATGTTTGTAAGTTAAACTGAAATTCAAGAAAAAAAGGGGTAGATGCCCTACATTTTTTTATCTTTTATTTCTTTCTTTTGTTGTAATTTTTAACTTAACACAATGCATTTTTTATGTTCTTACAAGAATTACATCGTTAAGTTTCTTCTCATAAAAAAAAATAAAAGATTTGTCACAGTTTTGTTCACAATTCAACAAGTTCAGATTATCCATTTAAATGTTTTACTTAAATAAAATTGAACAAAGAAAGAGAAACTTAATTTTTTTCCATGAAAATAAAAATTTTCTATTAATATGAGAATCTTGATCGAAATTTTACCTTCAAATCATCCAATAATGGTTTCATCTGTATTTTAACACATTTTTTACATTAATACAAAGGAGTACTACA
This sequence comes from Culicoides sonorensis, assembly GCA_900002565.1. Lineage (NCBI taxonomy): Eukaryota > Metazoa > Arthropoda > Insecta > Diptera > Ceratopogonidae > Culicoides > Culicoides sonorensis. The sequence continues at coordinate 549,813 of LN483397.1, read as the reverse complement.
AAAAGTACTTGATAAAAATACAAAAATCTGTGTCATTTCATTTCAATTTCATCAGAAGTAAGAAAAAAAGTGAGAAAAGAATCGAAAAGAAACACATTAAACCATTAACATGATTCCTCCTCTTTTTTTTTTTTGCCTATGATTGACATGTCATGTAATAAGGGTGATGACATTTTTTCACATACACTTACAACCAATTTAAAAGTATCATCAAACACGACATGTAAGAGTTTTTGCAATGTAGTTCAATAAATTTAAAGATTTGTATTTAAAATTTAAAGAAGTAAAAAGAAATCATTATTCACCGCAAAAGATTTCCCTTTAAAGTGTTTATTACAATTAATTTTTTTTCTTCTCATTGAGAATTCAGAAATCAATTGTGCATGAAATAGTATTCATTTAAATAGAAATGTGTACAGTGAAAGTGTTCTTGAGGTACATTTGAGGCATTGGAATCACCTTAAATGATAATTGAACTGTAAAAATGACATCAAATTTAAATGAAATTTAATTTTTTTGTGGTTTTGCTTTTTTTATTTAAGGCTGCATACATTTTTGATGAGATTAAGACGAGACATGCGATTTAAAAAATTATTTGAAGTCTGCGTAATAGATTCCAGATAAAACTTTTTTCCAATGAACATACCAGCCTCCTTCTCAAAGCATTCATAAGACAAGCTGCTATCAAAAACCAAAAGTTTCTTCAATTTCACAGAGATTTAGTCAAAGCCTCACGAAATTTTTATTCGACACATAAATGCGCTTAAACTAAATTTCCAATATTACTTTTAATATCCCATGTTCGATTTATATTTAATTTAATTTAATTTTAAAAACTTAATTTATTCAATTCACCTTTTGTAAAATGTGTCACCAACAATTCTTATCCGTGTTACACATGATTACACTTTTAAAGAATATGTTTAAAATAAAAGTAAAAGTTGAATCTGAAAAGCAATTTATTTTTTTTTAATTTAATCATGTGTGTTTTAAAATTTAATTTCCTTTCAAATTTCATTTGTGTTGACTAATGTCGTGTAATTTTTTCTTCTTCTTTAATCCAAATGTTTGTCTCATTTAACATTAACCAGAAATGGAATGTGTTCCCCCGTTAAATAATGAGCATTGTGACGTAATTGATTGTAAATAAAAGAAAAAAATAGAAAAATGTTTTTTATAAGTGAAGAATTCAATACAAAAAAATATGTCATGATTCATGTGTTGAATAGAAGACAAGATGATAAAGAGCTTAATAAATCACATGAGGAAAATCATGGAATATAAAAATTCGATCAAATTTGAAATGAGTTTATTTCTTTGAATTAAATATCATTGAAATTCAATGCTTTGAGAGCCTTACTTGCTGTATCGACCTTTAGTTGGACTTTTTTTAGTTTCAATTAAATAAAATTCTCCTGCATTATCAAAATATCCATAGAGTCCAGTTCGGAAAAATCGATCTTCTGTGAATTTCTTTGCATTTTTCAAAGGAAAATTCAAATAACCAGGTAACATGAACTCAGATCCTACTAACAGTTCTCCAATTCCAACCTCATCTGGACCATAACTGTATCCGTTTTCACTGATAATTTTTGCCTTTATATGAGACGTCAATTTTCCCATGGATTCACTTCTAGTATTTTGAATTTTCTGAATGAAAACACTTCCTCCAAGTTCTTCCATTATGTATTCAAATGATATTTTTGCATTTGGAAAGTTCAATTTTGATACCTTTTCATTGAATTCATTACCAAAAAACGTTACTTTTTCAAGTCCTCTCACAACGAACTCAGTTTTTTGCAAATATTCGATGAAGCGGAGACTGTTCTGTTCTGTCAGATCGAGGAATAAATTCGTAACATCATTTTTACGTATTGAATGTAAAAATATAGCCGCACTAAATTCATTTGAATTGGAAATAATTCGTGTAATTGGTGTCATGTATGCCGTAAGAGCTCGAACCACTTCTAATGGATGTGAAAAATTTGATGCACTCATGATGGTGTTTGAGAAGAGATCGTCTTGTTTACTTTAAAAGAAACAGATTTTGCTTAACTTTTCAAAATAAAATAAAATTTGGTCACTTACATTCCCCTCATAATCATTTTATGTGTAACATTAACGATTTTCAAGCCATTTCCATTTCCGTTGAAACTGTTTCCGTTGTGGTTGCTAATCAGTATCATCGCAACTTCATTTTCAGGGTTCGCACATTTATGAATTTTGAATTCTTCTGATCCTTGTACCTGAAATTCAGTCAAATCTCTCAATTCATAACACGTTGATAAGCTGTTGTCTTGAATATAGAATTGAGAGGGAACATTTGCCACGATAGATGCTGATAATAACTGTTTTGCTAATGATTTTTCAGTGATTATGACCATTTTTGGTTTGATTTCATTCAAAATTCTTCGATATTTTTCTGTGAAATTTAAATAAAATTAGATAAAAATTTTTGATATTCATTTAAGTTCGTACCAACTGTCAAGTCATGTGGAATCACGCAAATGACGGCACCGACAAACGCACATGCAATCAAAATCGGTGAATCAATTGAATGATTTTTTAGTACTAAAGCAACATTTTGACCTGATTTGAGTCCTTTCACTGACAAATTTTCAGCTATTCGAATAGCCATTGAATTCATTTTTTCACATAAAAAGACCTCATCTTCATTGTCTCGTATCTATGAAATTTGATTAAACTAAATTTGAAATTAGATTCGCAGAGTACATGAATTTACCTCCATCATATGATCCGGATTATCATTCATGAATTCAAAAATTGCTTCACCAATTCCCTGATTTCCGTATAAATATGGGTCATTAGGTCCAGACCACACCTTCGTTTCAGCATTGTATGACATAATTAAGCACAACTAAAAATACACAAAAAATTCAATTTAAAATCAAATTCAATCAACTTCCAAAACAAGACTAAATCAGAATTGGGCATTTAGTGACTTGTTATGGTCTTGTTTCATTTGTGTTTTGTTTTAATAAATGATCATCAGTTCCGATAATAGTTTTAACATGTAAATTATAAATAAATGTGTATCTTATCTATGTTATCGAATGATAGCAAAAACAAAACTAGTATTTTGTTTCAAATTCGAAATTAATATACTTTTATGGTTAAAAATTGAATTGAAATACTGATCATTGAATAAAATACGAAAGTGCATTACAAAAAAATATTTAAAATAAGATCTTTTACTGTTCTTCTATTCATCCTTTCATATCTCTCTATCTGTCGCTCTCTCGTCATTCTATCTTTTTATCCCTCTCACATTCTCTTTCTTAATCCCAAGTGCTTTTCTCTCTTTTTAAGTTTCTCTCTCTATTTAAGTCTCTCTCTCTTTTTAAGTCACTTACCCTATTTCTCAATCTCACTACTTCTCTCTTCCCCTATTTCTCTGCCTGTTGCTCTCTCTCTTTGTCTTTCTCTCCCTCGCAAATTCTCTATCTAAGTCTTAATCTCTATTATTCAGCCTTCAGTCTCTCTCTCTATTTTCCACTCCGATCTCAGAGAGTCCTTTAACATCTTAATCTTGTCTTTTCACAGTCTTTTTAAAACAATATATTATTGAAACACATAAAATAATGGTCAGACGGACGAAAAAGCTTTAAAAGTGCATTTTTTTTTCATAAAACTACACAAAAAATAACCTATTCCATTCAAATTAACCTTCTTCAGTAAACTGAGCAATAGTTCATTCATGCAGAAACAACCGGCAAATACGTTAATCTGTGAGTCGCTCCCATGTACATTTAAATGACGAGTATAATCTAAGAAAACTGGTATTATAATATTGAATGAAGACCAGTTTTATGTCGTATTATGTCATTTTAATGTAAATCTCATGCTAATTTTACCGCTGATTAAATGATAAAATTTATTTATATGAAAAAAAGTGTGAATTCTTGTTGTAATAGAAATGTTTACATCAAAACATAATTTTTTTTTTCATAAAAATGGTTTTTCTTGAATTAGAATTAAACTAGTATGTTCAGTGCAATTTGACTTAAAAATATTTAATTAAGTTAGATAAAATATGTTAAATCATGGTCCAACATCATGTTTTCATATGGGATTTCAGAACAAAATGAGACATTAACAAAAAAACTTCTGAATTTCTACATACCACGCGAATGAGTCATTATGAGATGATTTCAAGGTTTTCCAAAAATGGTACCATATAAATTTAACGCCTTCTAAATTTTAAGAATTCCACGTGTTTAATGACCTATTGTTCCAAAATTCAGAAAAAAATAATTATAATTTTACTGAGAATATTTTTTGTATGAATTTTGATCAATTTCAATTAAATTATGTTGTTTTTACGTTAAAAGCTCATATATGATGAAAATTTTAAGATAAGAAGAGGCATAAAGAGGGCATTAAAAATATAATAAAGATAATGAAAAAAATCCAATTCTCAAGGGAGGACATTTTACAGTTTTCATAGGATGGGTCACTCGATCTCAAATAACGTGTGGGAAATTTAGTTTCTTCACGATTCTTTGGTAGAACTTTATTGGGTTAAAATTCAGTGTTTCTGTCTACTGTGAAATGAAAAAAAAATAATACTTAAAAAGTTGAATTGACCATTAAAATGATATGCCCTTTGTGTACTAATAGAAAAAAAAGGAAAGAAAAAACACATCAAGATAATCATGTTCATATGAGGAGAAGTTAAATCAAATGAAAAAATATACATCATTTTTCAGTTAAATCAAGCAAAAGTAATTTAATTTTTCATTTTTTTTTTTTTTTTGCTTAAAACATTACACATTTATATGAGTTGTGATGGACTTTCCTCTGAAAATGAAGATTGGTTAATCTTTTTACACATCCAATTCACATTGAGGGATTATTCAGTGATGTGTGATAATTGTGTCTCTATTTAATGTAATAATACAGTGAGGATTTGAAGTGCACTGTCAAATTTTTTAATGGATTTAAGTTCCTAGTGGGCAGTCAAGTTACATTTTGGCACAGGCAGGGGTAATGTTCCATTAAAATGATTACTATGCGGCGTATTTTATAATAAAAAAGGGGAAAAGGACACTTGTTTCAAATTAAAATCGGATCATAAGCTAGTCAAATATTCAAATAAATGCAAGGTGTTCATTTTTCTTGTTGGTTTTTGACTTGATTTGACTCAATCAATAGTGAAAGTTGCCTAATAATCTACAAAAAAAAGAAGTGACTTCCTTTTCAATTATTTGATTTATTTTTATTAAATCACTTTCGTTAACCGATGATTTCCACTCGTCTTGCAGGGCAATTTACGTTGAAAACCACCCATTGCGATGTTCTATTTAAATGTGAAAATAAAATCTAGAACACTTACAAAAAAATCACGATGACATCATGCAGATAATCTGCGCCCTAATTTCCATATCAATTGATTTTCAATAAAATATTCATTAATATTATAAATTGAAAAAGTTAAATAAAAAAAATTGAAATTAATAATTCGTAAATCTCCCTCATCCGTAACACACAAAAAAAATTGTATTAAATGTGATGTTTCCTGCCACCAAATCATGTATCCTCTAATGATAAATAAATTTACTTATACACTCAAAATTTTTGAATAAAATGTACTTAACTTTTATTTACTTATGCAAAATGAAATAATAATCATACTGTGTTACTTATTATTTGATTTATTGCACGAAAGTATTTTTATGAATAAATTACTGTGCATCTGCATGATACAGAGAATACACCGAAAGACTCACGTGAGTAAATAAATATTTATTAAATAAAAAAAAATATTATTAATCATAACAAATAATAACAGATTTTTTTTCATTGAATTGCTTTCACATCTGAAACTGTTTAGGATTTAAATACAAATTTATTAATTATTTTTTTTCTTTTTTTTGTACAATGGGAGAAAATGCGATAGTAAAGTCGTTTCAGCGATGCATTTGTATGAATTTTTACGACATTCTCTCTTCTCTTCTCTTCTCTTCTCTTTTCTTCACTTCACTTCACTTCACTTCTCTTCTCTCCTCGTCTCTTCAATTCTATTTTTTTTGTATGAATAAAATTCAGCAACATTAAAATGCAATCTCCTACCACATTTTAGAGAATAGTTTACTAATTTTTTAAATAAATTTATGTAGTAAAAAGTATTTTTTTTTGGTTTAGATAAGAGATTCTTGTTTGAACACTGAATTCAATCCCATTCAAAGTTATAAATATTAAAAGGATAGTTTTTTTAAGAAATTATTTATTTAGATATGCAAATTATTTGCAAAGAAATATAATGTGTGTATCGTGAAAACTCTCCTTAACTCATTCGACGCCGCTCCTAGAAATATTGAGTTTTGAACAAAAAGTTCTTTTATGATTTATTTTTTAGGTAAAAATGAACAACTTTCTCTTCGATGAAAATTTCAGGTTTCATATAAAAATTTTACAGGACAGCCAAAATAAAATACGTATAAGTGCTACACAAATACATACAGAAATCTTGTACGAGAATGAAAAAAACGCAATTTTTCTTAAAAGTTTAGCTCATAATTTTTTAGTTTTTGGTTTAAATTCAAAAACCATGCAACTGTTTGATACAAAACATCTTAGGCCAAGCAAAGTCTTTTCTACTTTTCCGGTTAATTTCATTTCAAAAATCTTGGTGGGGGGGAAAGTATATATACACTCAGGAGTATATTTTTACAAGAATTTTTTTTTTTTTTTAATCATAAACTGTTCATTTTTTATTGTTACATAACCTAAAATTCTTAGTTTTTAATGTTTTAAAATATTCTGATAGTTTTTTACCGGGCAAAAAAAATTTAAAAACCGTATTTAATGAATATATTTCAGTGTTTGGTAATTTTTTCATAAGTATAATCATTATTTTTTTTCATATTTTTCATATAAATTTAAAACGGAATATGACGAAATTTGTGATATTTTAAAAATTTTATCAAAAAAAAGTAAAATTTCTTGTTCAAATGTTTATAGCGAAATTTTTGTACATAATTCTATAAAGCTATACGCATTTGAAAAGTTGAGAGTATTATCTAGCAGAAAATAAAAAATTAAATCAACAAATGGCAGCTAAAACTGTTCTGGGGAAGGAGAGAATTGAGATTTTTTTTAACATAAGAGGATGGTTGAATGATTTACATTTTTATAAAATTTGTAAAGTTAGAGAAGAAATAACATTTTTTTATTAAAAATATACTTAAAAAATATACTCCCCTTAATAATTTCGGCAAATTTTTAGTGGGGAATAACCGGAAAAGTATGAAAGACTTTCCTCGGCCTTAAATTAAAACTCTAAAAAAGATTGACAAAGAATTTTTTTGTTATGAAGGAGAAAAGTGACTTCAAAGTAGGTGTTGCGTTGACGCAACGGATGACGCGAATGAGTTAATAAGGCATTAAATTTCTCTCATCATATTCGAAAAATATGACAAACTACTGTTTTAAAATCTACATTAAAACAATAAGTTACGATTTATTTAAAATGAATTCATTCATAATTTATTCATTCAAGTGCATAGCAGACATGAGTGAAAGTTACGTTTTCAATTTAATTTCAGTTGTCACCTGACTTTAGGTCACTCAAGTCACGCTCTTCGATACAAAAAAAATGTCGTCGAAAACATTAATTTTAATATATTTTTTAGTGCTTGAATCAAATTCAGACGATTTCTTTAGTAAAAATTCCTGGGATAGTAGAATAATTGGTGGAAGAACCGCATTTTTAGGTCAATTCCCATACCAAGCATCACTACAACGAACAAGAAATTCAGTTACCAAACACGTTTGTGGTGGATCTGTTTACAATGCAAAATGGATCATCACAGCTGGTCATTGCATTGCATATTTTAACACAACAACCGAATGTCGAATTGTAGTTGGAAGTGTTGATCTTGAATTGATTAATCCAACATTTTATCATGTCAAAAAATTCATTACACATCCAAAATTTGATAAAAATCTCAAAACGAACGATATTGCATTAGTTCAAACACAAATTGAAATTATTTTCTCTGTAAATGTCAAACCAATTCCAATTAATTTAAATTATGTGAAAGAAAACATTGAAGCAGTAACAAGTGGATGGGGTCGTGTCACAATTCAAGGTGGACGAACAAATATCTTGCAATATTTGAATGTGACTGTGATGAGCAATGAAAATTGTAGGAAAGCTCATGCAATTTCAAAACGATCAAAGTTTATTTATGACAATGTGATTTGTACTCAAAACGAAAGAAATAAGAAAGGAACTTGTAATGGTGATTCGGGTGGACCATTAGTAGTAAATGGGACTTTAATTGGAGTTGTCTCGTGGGGTGTCAGATGTGCAATTGGATTACCAGACGTCTTTACACGAATTTCTGAACATGTTTCATGGATTCAAGCAACTGTAAGAGAATAAATTCATGGAGTAATGATAATTTAATTTGCATTTATTTATTTTCACCTTATTACGAACCAAATAAAAAATTCAAATTAGAATTTAAAATAAAATATATTGACAAGTACCAAGATCCATAGCAACATATGACCTGCTTTATTTTTCATTATGAATGGTTAATAGCCACCCTTGGTAAAAATAAAAATTTGAATAAATGGAAGAAAAAAATTAAGTTAAATTAAATTAGAGTATCAGCAACACTTGAATAGGATTAAAAATTCTATGAAAAAAAAATTAAATTTATTAGCGTGAAATGATATAAATATAATTATCATCTAAATTGCACACGTTCACGGTTATAAAAAATAATAATAAAGTAAAAGTAATTTCAAGTGATTATTGAAAGCGCATTCACCCAAAAAGGTTTATAATGAAAATAGACTGGACTCACAAGATAAGGTCGAGAGATGATTTTATGATTTATAAGGCGAAAAAATTAAAAGTAGCAAAAAAGGACAAAGTAAAAGTTGTTGATGAGCCGTGGAACGTTTCGCTAAGAGTCCAAAAACGCTGAAAAATACCTCCTTAACGTTAAATTGTCTGTTGATAACTTCAGTCTTGATCAAAACTTCACTAGAATTATTTTATGAATCAGCCTTTATAAGTTAAAACGTGAATCAGTCAAATATTCCAAGCTTCGACTTTGCTAAAGTCGAAAAAAAAAAGTTCATAAATCTCAATTTTCATTTAATTCTACTAAATTTTATTTCAAATATAATTTAATGGCCTCTGGTCAGTACTTTCTAGAATTTAATCTTCTTGATAGTTTCAAACGCTCTTCAAAAGCGCATTTATGTAAGCAAAATTTCCATGTGACGTAAATTTGATTGAATATCATTTCTCTTATATTAAAATCGAATGAGGACAAAAAAAAAATCCTAAAAGACCTGTCGTTGAAACACTTATTCAAAAGAAAGCAAGAAAAAAAGTAATTATTTCCACTTTTCCCACTTGAGTTTTCTTTTGATGATAAATAATGATTGTTCATTATTATTTGTATTATTATCCAAAAAAAAAATTCACAAAAGGAAAAAAAATACTTTCAAAGTCCATAAGATGACGATGAAAAAAAATATACTCCAGAAAATGAAACAATCAAGAGATTAACACACAAACAACGAAAAAAAGAAGGGCATCAACGTGATGAAAAAGGGAAACAAATAAAATTCATATTAAAATAATAAATACTTTTTATGCTTTTAATGAGATAAAAATTATATTTAACTTTTGTTCTGAAAATTTATTTTTTCTTTACAAAATAAAAGAAATAAAACAGGAAAAAAACCAAACAAATAAAGAAAAATTATTTGTGGACATAATTAACAGATATCTCATGATAAAAGTGAAAGATTTAATGAAATTTGCTAGAAATGAAAGTTAAATGTGATTAATTTTCATCTATGGAGCCATAATTTGAAGAAATTAATGGGAGTAACTCATGATATTTATAAATGAAACAAAAAAAAAAATTCAAATGTATAGTTAACAAAAATTAACCTTCTTCATGACATTTGATACTATTTAACTTTAAAAAACCATGAGAACTTTAACTTTTGTCCATTTCACATGCTAACTGGCCTTTGTTCTAAAAACGAATCACAAAAAAAATAAATTAGTGAAAGAAATTTCTTTTATTCTACTATTTATATCTTGTAAAAGCAGTTTATTACCCAATAAATATTCATTTGACCCATTGTTCACAAATTTAATGTGAAAATTTTAAAATGTTTAATAAAGAAATAAAATTTCTAAACATTCACATTTAAATTCAAAATTTCTATTCAAATCTAGTCATTTATCATATTTATTAACAGGTAGATCAACACAATAAAAACTATTTCAAATCACCCTTTTGCATGTAATTTAAGTAGAAATTACAGGGGTGCTGCACTATTGAAACTCCGATTAAATTTGAAGAACTAACAAAAAAAAATATTTATAATAGAAAAAGTTTCTGATTAGAAAAAAAAGAAAGGTAAGAAAATTATTATTATTATTATTATTGTGAAAACACTTAAAATAATCTTCTAGTTAATGGACCTTGAAGTAATTTTCTCTTGAGAAGAGAGTGATCGTGTTATCTTGATAACACCACGTTTTTTGTGCTCTTATCTAATAATTGAAAATAAAACATTTAAAGTCGTTTTTTCTTACTAAAACCTCGTAATTGAATCCTTATTCGATGGGGGTTCAAAGTGGCGGTGGTAGTTCCTCGGGAACTTCCGGTAAAAAGTCTAAACAGAAGACCAAAAAAACCTTTGGATTTAAAGCAACAACAATTAACTTTACACCAACACAAACAAAAGCTGCTGCTATCAAAAGTTCTCTTGGACATAACATCATAACAAGTAATAGATTTACAGTTGGAGATAAAAACCTGTCAGACTATGATGATGATGACTCAATGAGTGCAGCTAGTATCTCAACAACATTATCAAATCAAAATATAAATAAAAACAAAAAAGTGCGAGTGAATCCAATAATAATCGTTGGAAACAATGTGAGCAAGGTACAAAATATTTGTAATCAAGTCATAAAAAGTAAAAAATTCGAGCTTAAACTTCTGAGCATCGGTATAAAAGTACAAGTGACCGAAAAAAGTGACTTTGATCTGCTACATCTATATCTTGTATCGCAAAAAATCCAATTCTTTATGTATCACACACCAGAAACCAGACCTCGTAAAATCGTTCTAATGGGTCTTGAAGAAATGCTTGTCGATGAACTGAAAAGTGAACTTGCAGATTTAAATATTTTTCCAGATGACATCAAACCTCTTCGTTTGAAACAAAATCGATTGAACTACGACAATCAATGTATGTACCTGCTATATTTCAAACCAAGCACCATTAAATTGTCAGAGCTCCGACAAATCAAAAGCATCAGACATGTAATAGTAAAATGGGAAGCGTATGCACCTAGTGCTCACAACAAGTATCCACAGTGCCGTAATTGCCAAATGTATGGACACAGTTCCATCAACTGCCACCTTCCAACAGCATGTCTTGTATGCGCACAAAACCACAAAACCGATTTATGTCCAAACAAAATCAAACGCGCTGTGTTAGAACATAAAAAGCACAACAAAGAAGAAATTGACACTAGTTTCATTAAATGCGCTAATTGCCAGGGTAACCACCCTGCTAGTTATAAAGGGTGTGAAGCTCTCAAAACGTATAAGCAACTTCAAATGAAATTACAATCGAACCACCCAAATAAAACCAGGAACAAACAATTCCAAAAAACTGATCAAGAATTTCCGACATTGCCAGGGGCAAGATATCAAGCTAAGCAACCTCAGAACCAGCAAAGCTATTATCAACAACAACCACCTCAAACTCCACCACAACAACATCAATCATTCGAACAAATGCATCAATTTATGATGTCAATGATGTCAACCGTCAACAACCTCATCAGCAAATTATCTATCATGATAGAACAACTAACCAAAGCCATTGGAAACAAAATTACATCAACTCCATGATGACATCAAATTCATTAAGTATCCTACATTGGAATTCCCAAGGAATCCGAAATAAAAAATTAGAATTTTTTGACTTTTTAATTAATAATGAAATTCAAATAGCATGTCTCAATGAAACTAAATTAAATTCAGAAATAAGATTTACACACAACCTTTATAACATTTTTAGATTAGATAACCAAGGGGGTAGAATTTCTAAAGGGGGAGTAGCTATCTTAGTACACAGATCCATACAATGCAAAATAATGAGCTCATTCAACACTCAATTGATTGAAGCCATTGGAGTTACAGTGAATCTCCAAAATGGTTGCAAATTGAATATAATATCTGCATACTTCAATGGAAAAGTAAATCCTCAAGATATTGGCTTGTTTCGTCAAGATATTCGTAAAATCACACCAAATAACTGCATTACTCTGGGTGACCTAAATTCAAAGCACACCTACTGGGGATGTCCTCGTGAAAACACAACTGGTAAATTTCTCTTCCAAGAAATGTTAATTAAAAATTTTGAAATCCACGCACCAGCTACACCAACTCGTTACGGTCACGGTTCACCCTCAATAATTGACATACTGCTCAAAACGTCACGCCTAGATATCGAATATATCATAACTTCATCGGATTTAGGTTCAGACCATCTCCCAGTAACTGTTAAAATTCCACTTGGTGCTGCAAGTAAAGAATTTAACAAAGTTAAATGTTACAACAAAGCCAACTGGACAAAATATAAAAAATTACTAAATCTTAAAATCAACATAAGAGATTACCAGCTTTCTACAGAATTCACCCGTGCTGACATAGATAACCGTGTAGATAAATTAACAGAAGCCATAAATCATGCTGCCGATGCCTCCATCCCTTTCGTAAAAATACAACCACAAAAGCCTGCAATGACTGACGAGATCCGTACGCTCATCAAACAACGACAAGCAATTAAAAGACAGCTTAATCGTACTGGACACAGATTACTTAAAATCATGAATAAAAATGTCAGTAATAAAATAAAATCACTTTGCAAGCAACGACACAATCAAGTCTTTCAGCACTATATAAAGTCCTTCAAGCCCAATCACAACAATAACAGAAAGTTATGGTCTATGTGTAGGATCCTGAAAGGGAGAAATGCTCGTTTACCATTTCTGAAAACAGAAGAAAAAATACTCACCACAGAAAAAGAACGATGCGATGCATTTGCTGATAAATTTCTCGAAAACCATCTCACAACTAGTACTCAAAGCTCAACACATCAAATCGAGAAAGTAGTTAAACATTGTAATCGACAAATTTCGTCTCACAATGATAGAAATATGAACCTCTCCACTTTGGCCAAGCCAAAGGATATAAAAGAGATTATTCGATTTCTTCCAGGTAAAAAAGCTCCGGGCGATGACAAAATCACCAATTTAATGCTAAAACAGAGCAGTCGTAAATTCATTGTAGCTCTCACACACATTATCAACGCCTGCATTATCTTATCATATTTTCCATCCAAGTGGAAAAAAGCCATAATGATTCCAATTAAAAAACCGGGGAAACCTGGAGACGACGTTGCATCATACCGACCAGTATCACTTCTTTCATCTATAAGCAAAATTCTAGAGCGAATTATCCTTAACAAAATAAATCTGCACATAGAAGAAAACTCCATCATACCAAACTTCCAATTTGGGTTCCGTAGACATCACTCGACAACACACCAACTCTGCAGATTAGCTAACCAAGTCCGTTCAGGCTTCTCACGCACTCATAGTTCTGGAATGGTTTTGCTAGATTTAAAAAGTGCGTTTGATTGCGTTTGGCACGATGCCATCATATACAAAATGCAACATTTTAATTTTCCGTTACATCTAATCAAAATAGTAAAGTCTTTTCTAGAAAATCGTTCATTTCAAGTCAAAATCAACAGCTCATTTTCCGAAATTAGATCAATCCCGGCTGGTGTACCGCAGGGAGCGGTATTAAGCCCTGTACTTTTTAATATATTCATTGCAGACCTTCCAACTAATCATAACTGCATCACTGCGCAATTCGCCGACGACGTTTCATTCATGTGTACAGCAAGACGAGCAACTTCCATCAGAAAAGAACTCCAAACAGCAACTAAAAAATTCTCAAAATTCATAAAACGATGGAAGCTGAAATTAAATCCACAAAAATCTGAGGCAATCTTCTTCACACGACGTAGAGCTCGTAAGGCATTTCCAAGACAGAAAATCATAATAGAAGACCACCACACTGAATGGAAAAATCAAGTCAAATATCTTGGATTTATGCTCGATCAAAAACTTACCCTGCAACATCATATTAACTATGTTATCCAAAAAGCTGGGAAATGTGTTCGCCTTCTCTACCCACTTATTTCAAGAAACTCTCTCCTTCACAAAAGAAATAAAATATTATTGTATAAAAGTACTGTGCGACCCATTCTACTTTATGCTCCATCACTATTAAAAACTGCAGCAGCAACACACACAAACAAACTTCAACTGTATCAGAACAGAATATTGAAAATGTGCCTGAGAAAGCCCAGATGGCACCCAACTTATGATTTGCATGCCAATGCCAACATTCAACTGATAAACGAGTTCATTGACCGTCTATCTTTGAACTTTGAAGACCGTAGTAGACTAGTGGACAACCCACTTATTAACAACATGTTCAACTAATGACTTCAAAAGCTCAAAAACTAAGATTCAACTACTCCCTCACTACTTAAACACGATCTCAGATTAAATTTTTTCAATTAGGCTAAGTTAGATTAAGACAGAAGAAAATGGAGGTTTTTGTAGAGATTTTCCTCTAATTATTTAAATTAAATCAAAGTAAAATTAATATGGTCAAAACCATTAAATTTTTTAAAAAGCATTGTATTTTGTTTAAAGCCACCCCTTGGTAAAACAGCAGACAGTAAAATTGCATTTAAAATTGTAAATAGCTAGAACACAACAATAAAGATTATTATTATTATTATTAATTTTCTCTTGAATGGATAAAATATATTGATGAAGTGATGTAAGGATGTGACAAAGACAAAACACTTCAATTTATGACCCATCAACTATTGTTTCATTCATCATATAAAACTGAGAGAAGTGGAATATAAAACTATTGTTGTAATAATTGTGTTTTATTGTTTGAAAATTTAGCTTGTCATTTAGTGTTTTATCATGTATGAGAGTTTGAAGTAGTGAGATAATATTTGATTTTATGTCTCAATTTTGAATGAAGTGTGATGAAATGTCTCTGAATTACCTGGAATTACCAAGGAATATTTTAACATTTAAATTGAAGTTAAGGAAATTTTGTCTCGTTGGATTCCAAAAGGTATTGGAAAATTTTCTTCAGCCAAAAATGTTTCACGGGAGATTATTTTAAGCTACCTGTTCAATGATTTTCTGACCTTATTATGACTTTTCCATTTTACTCATAATGATATGCCCAAAAAGAAATATTTTTCAAAGTTTTATGATCCAACCGAGAATTGGACTGCAAACCACAATTCACATCCGAGCAGCTTCAAATACATGAAAATCATAAATCTCATTCACTATGCTTTTCTATCAAATCTCCTCACAACTTCCATATTAAAACTCTTCTTTTCATATCATTTCTTTATTAATTTAAATTTTCATATTATTACATAATTCATTACACAAAATAAAAGGAACAAGTACACAAAAAAAAACAAAGAAAATGTTATAAATTTCAATTACGTGGCTCAGAATTATTCAATAATTTATGCTTTTTGATTCCAATGATTTTATTAAATCAAGCATAAGTTCTTATTCTTTTGTATTTTTTAACTTGTATAAAAAATTCATAAGACGAACAAGATCTCGGATTGAAAAGACTTTTAAAATGAAAATACACAAAAGAATCATGTGCAATAACAAATAAACAAGTTAATGTTCATTCATATCGTGAAGAATTAAGAAAATTTAAAAAAAGGAAAAATTTACATTAAATTTATGCAAATGTAATAAATGATGAGTAATAAGAAGAAGGTAAATTTTGCTCATTTTCATTTAATTTTTATTCTAACTGCTTCCTATTCAATGTACATTGTACAAGATCGGATCGGATTAAATGTAAACTTGCATTGAAAATGATATGCTAAATATATTGAAAGACTAATAAGTAGCATCTAGCTCACATTGTGTATCGCGATTTCAATTCTTCAAGTCTATTGTTAAAAGAATTATTCATGATGAAGAGTAAATAATAAATAATTTTATGTTTTCTCCCTTTCAAGGCATTAAA
The DNA here is from genome assembly GCA_900002565.1 of Culicoides sonorensis. NCBI lineage: Eukaryota > Metazoa > Arthropoda > Insecta > Diptera > Ceratopogonidae > Culicoides > Culicoides sonorensis. The sequence continues at coordinate 533,614 of LN483397.1, read as the reverse complement.
TTTAAAGACACATTTTAATGCTGGAATGGCAATAGAAGGAAACGCTACCATAAAGTTGATTGTTAAAGTATAGAAATTGACAAAAGAATTAATAATAGACCAAAAAAAAGTAAAACTATTATTATTATTATTTTTGTATATATAAAATAAAAATACATGGTAACTAAACATAAACGCGGCGACGCATCGTTTGTTAACTTGATTTGATAAAGAGGGTGAAGATATAATAACAATAAATAGCAACAAGGCATAAAGATTTGTTTTATGGAAAGGGGGAAAATTGTGTTCGCGTCCCTTGTTTGCCTCTCGTTGATAATTCAATTCTCGACTATATTTTTATACATACAGTCCTTGATGTGTATTCGAATGCCAGCGTGATAGTTTTATATTTTTTTTTAAAGAAAAAGGAAACTTTAATTGTATTTCTTGATTTTAAGGACGCGAAAATGAAAAAAAAGGAGAGAAGCTTCCATGAGTAGAAAATCGACTTTTACTAAGATAATCAGGGACGAATTTAAAATCTCTTAAGGGTGGCACATAAATGGATTAAAGTCAACTTTCGCCAACCAACTAAATTATTTTATACAATTATTAATACATTCTGCTTTCGAAACCGACAAGAAATCTGACTTGACATGATTAGTTTGCTTTGAATATAAAAAAATTCTCTATGACTTAGAAATTTTCTTAATGGGTCCAAAAAAATTTTGATTGTTGAGACATTTTTCGATGCAAACATTAATACAATAAAGGAAGTGACTAAATCCATATCTGAAGATGACCGATCCTGACCAAGAACACAAAAATCTTCAGTAAGCCAGGATCCAAAGACGAAAAGGCCCAAGTAAATCTCCCAAAAAGGTGTTAACTCAAAAAATTCACATTAATTTCCATCATACCTTCTAAATTAGTTTGTATTAAAAACCACATTTGTCACCTCTATACTACACATTACCAATTCAAACCGAGGGTGCTTCTTTTAATTTACCTTCATAACTAGAACGCGAAAAACATGTTGCATCCACCATCAAATATTTCGCATTTGACAAAAGAAAATAGTTAATCTCCGTTTTTTTTTCAATGAAATAATGAAAAATTCATAAAAGAAAGTTACTTGACAACTTCTTACCTCTAAATACACTATAAAGCAGATGTACCGCGTTATTGTTGATAAGATTCTTTAACAATAGAAAAGGTAAAATATTATTAAAAATGAAAGGGAATTTCTCTTTTGATTGCATTTTCACAACATTTACCTGTAATCTTTAATCTTTTGATAGAAATAAATAATACGAGGATGACTCCTTGAAATAAAAATTCATTGTTGTTTGTGAAAATAAACAGAAATTATTAAATATGAATTTTCAAACAAGCAAAAACTATCATACGCTTAAGTGTGTGTGTGTGTAAAGTGGTGTGTGAAAATATTTTCAATGGATTTTTATTTTATTATATTTTTATGAATAAATTTTATTTTTACAAGTTAATCAAGTGTGAAAAATGCTGAAAGTGAAATTAAATTTAAGAATTTAAGTACTTGTTGATGATATTTTATTACATTTTAGATGCATTTCAATAAATAATGAGTGAATAAAGTGAATATTTTACATAAACTATTGATATTATCCACGATTGGTTCCGTAGGGACTGCGTTGGAGTCTTTTTATGTCTATTTTAATATTATTTCGTATTTTGCTCTATCCAATCAAGGTACGCATCAATTTTTGTGTAAACTCCTGGAATTCCTGCAGTGCCACATTCTTTAAGTCCTAAACTAACCAAACCAACGACAATCCATCTGTTGGTTTCTGTGTCAAAGAACATTAATGGTGAACCAGAATCTCCGGGACAACTATCACGATCTGTTTCACCTCCGGCACAAATTTGTCCTTGACCAATTGTGAGCATTTGCTGTTTGAAGGCTGACATGCAATTATCATATGACATCAATGGGACCTGTAATTTGAGTTTAATTGGACTGAGGATACTTTCTGCAATGTGGGTGTCTAAAATTCCAAAAACTGTTGAGTAAACAAAAATAGAATAAGTTCAGAAAATAATTCTCTAGAGCTCTCATTAGAGGTTAATATTTGAGTATGGGATTTTTTGCCAAGTTTATTTAAATAAAAAACACTCACATAGATCAGTTTTTCCCCATCCAGCTACATACAAATTATTTCCAACTGAATCAATATTCATTCCAGCTTTTGGCAAACAAATCGGTTGTATGAAGTCCGAATAAATTGCATCACGTTTCAACTTGATTATGGCTATGTCATGATGTTTGTCCCATGAACTTTGACTATACTCGGGATGGATTGTTATTTTTTCAACTTCAATATCCATTGGTTCATCAGCACAATCCAAGCCACCTTCCTCTTGTATGCAATCCATTTCAGTATCAGTATTATATTCACCGAGTCGCACGTATCGTCTTAAATTAATGGAAAATTTATTAGTTAATAAAAATCAGATTATCTGTCTCAAAAAAAATCACAAGTCATGCTGGCTCACGTATGTGAATAGACACAGAAGTGTAATAAGCTTAAGAGTTAAAAATAATGACTCACAGTATTCCTTTACGGTCAATATTTTGATTGGTCACACAATGGGCAGCGGTTAAAACGTAATGAGACTAAAATGACATTAAAATTTTAATTTTCATATTAATTTTTTTTTTTTGAAAGAAAACTCACATCAATTAACACCCCACCACATCCATGTTCCATAATTCCTCCAGTTTTTTCGTATATTAAAAGTGCATTCCATGGAAATTCATCCAACTCTGTTAAGAGTCCTCCTCGTATCTTTCCAATGTAGTTTTGAATTCCACAGACGCTCTTTTTCAATTCTCGTGAAATAATCGCGCGTGAATTTCTTAACAAAACGTTATCGATCGCACTTCGTCCATTTACTTGTATAATTAAACAAAATAAAACTAAATTAACAATCAGTATTAGTAAACAATTACTAGTGTGAAGAGAAGCCATGTTATTACAACGACAGTTTTAACAAAACTAAACTTGACAAAAAATTTTGATCTCTCATTTACACATGATATACTAAATATTTTTTTTTTGTTTCAGATAAAAAAATAAACTTGGATTTCCCATAATATTTCATACAAAAGATTATTGTATAATTTGAATAAGTTGAAATTTAAAGAAATATTTTGAACAGACATTACCGTGTATGTCAAGTCAGTACTTGAAATTGAAAGTCAGTAATTGATAATGACGCACTTTTGTCTAGTAATTAACTTGGATAAGTAAACAAGCAAGTGTTTGGAATGTAGATAAAGATCTTAAAACAAGTTTAACGGGTTTTAAGTGATTGGGATATCCTCATGGCTGAATGGCAGGCTTCATTTTGATATAAATGTCAAAAAATAGTGCTCAAAACAAGATTTATTATGAGAAAACCCCATGCTAGTCAATTGATTATCCATTGTTTTATCACAAATCTTTATGTTCAATATGTATCAACAAAAATAAAAAATTATGGAAAAAACCCAGTTTCTTAATAAATTATAGTATTTTTTTTTAACGTATTTCATTCAAAATATTATTAATGAAATCATAATTCAAATTATTTTTATATTAAAATCACCAAAATTCGAATAATAATATGCTTGGAAATTCATTTAAAACATAAGTGAAGACCAAAATCTTAGTCTAACAATAACCTTTTTGTTTCATGATTTTACGTCATGTCATTGTGATTTGATAAGTAAATAATGGATTTGCCTACACTTACTTGGAGGTGTGTCCTAATAACTTTACTTTTTGTTCTGAATTTATTTTTATAATCGTGAATCACCGTTTCTGAACTTTTTTTGGAATATTCTTTCTTCTTTTGTTTGAAAAATGATTCTTGGCTGGTTTTATGATGTTTGATTTACCCTAATATTTTAAGGTGACTTGAAAATTATGACCTTTAAATGTCCCTCTAACCTGGTTCTCAATAAGAAGGTATAGATAAAGACGACGACTGTTTCAGCTACCTTTTAAAAATCTAAAAATGCATAAAAATTCAAACGAAAATTAATCTGAATAAATTTTACCTGATGTCAAAAAAATTTAAGAATTTCTCTTTCTTTAATCAGAATTTTCTTGAAATCACCTTTTGTGACCTAACTTTTATAAAAATTTAAAATATTTTCTGTAAAAGTAGCTTAAATGTAATATGAGGTCAATAACAAAATAAAATACAAATTTAATGAGTGACCTTACCTTTCTTTCACTTATAAATGAATACTTATCACCTCTTATCACAATCATGATCTTAAAAAATACATTTTTTAAAAATAAATATCTATTTTTAACTTTTATAGCTTTTTTATTATTTCATTATGCCAGTTGTTCCAAATTTAATTTTTTTATAATTTTTTATGGGGAAATTCCTTAATTTTTTTCAAAACATTTGTCACTCAGTTAAACAGTTAATCAAATATTTGATAAATAAATTTACTATCAAAAAAAATTATCTAAATCTAATAAAAAAAGAAATTATTTAGGTTCAAAACATTCTCACGGATTCATCTCAATTAAATCCAATTTAAATTCAAATGTAGAAACTGTTTCTGGTCATAAAAAGAAAATAAAATCAAAATTATCCTCTCAAATGACAACAAAATCATAAAAATAAGAGAAAATATTCTATAAACTTTTACTTCTATTTTATTTTTATTACTATCGAAAAGCAATTTCGCACTCTTTCTCTTGATATTATGCACAAAATCTCAAATTATATGAAAGAAAGTTTTCTTCCATACATAAAATAACCAAAAAAAAATCACATTATCATTAAATAAATGATCCAACATTTCTGCCATAACATTGAACTTTAAAAAGCCATTTAATGTGTGATGACATTTTTTGCCCAAAGCAGATCAATTACTTTCAATATGGAAATTTAAATCAATTGCTAGTGTAATCATAATAGTTTAAGTTTTTTGCTGTACTTTTACATATTTGAAAGGAGAAGAAAAAGCTATTTTGGTCTTAACTTTATTGCTGATTCAATGTCTTTTGAATTAAAAGTTTTTCATGAATATCATTGAAAATTGATCGGATATCTAAATTATCATTATTTTTTTCTTCATTCTCATAGATGAGGAAAAAAAATAATAATATCTAATTTATGTGTCTAGTTGCCTTGACATTGTCTGTGACATTAAAAATCGAACCACAATTCAATCGTCTGTGAATTTTGCTCCCTTTTAATATTATTATGATTATTATTACGAAAATAAATAAATTATAATATATATTTTTTGAAAAACTAAATCAAATATCAATATGTTTGTTTATTATATTTAGAAAAAAAAAATGTAAGAGGATAAAAAAATTGAAATATTGGAGGTAATCAGGAATGAATTATTAAGTGCATTTGTAAATTTCTTATTTTACACGCACAACAAAGGCACCTGATAGATGGCTCCACTGTCTAATTCGCATTAAACTGAAGAATCCTTAGATTTGAGTTATAAATAAGAAAATTTTGCCATGAAAGACCATTTAGAATCACACGCTAGGTTGAAAATGCCGCACAGTGCTTGGAGATTCTCTCTCATGCGGAGTGCTTTGCTTTTGCGAGATGACATGACTGTGAGTGATTGCGGGATTCCATTTTTATTTGTCAAATGTATTTCAAACCCATGCCGCGTCTGGTGGAATTCTTTAAACCCCGAAGAATCGTGGTATTTTGTGATCAAACTTGCTTGGCCTTCTGGAAGGACTGTAGCCTAATCTGTGATAAATACGACCCCGTAATAACTCTACAAGCCCCATGCAAACCACCTCGTATGAGGGGTGAATCACCAAGCACAGCGGAGCGTTTCAACGTAAAATGTGTTGATTCTAAATGGCCTTTCAAGACGAGGGTACTGTGCGGCTTCTACAGAAATTTGCACTTCTTTAATCCGCAATCAATGTGCTACCGCTCATTTGGACTTAAAAACGTATTTTGTAAGGAAAATCATTCAAAATATTTTATTATGCAAAAATCTAAATCAAACAGAATTCAATGAGGTGAAAATTATGAAAATATATTGATATACCGATAACATCATAAATAATAATAATATGTGGCAATAGAGTGGAAGAAAAAAATTTGCATATCAAAAACTATTATTTGTTTGTGAGAATATGAAAAAATAAATTTATCATCGACTACTCTTTAAAGCAATAGATCATTTTTATTTTTATGAAATATTCTTAGATATGTTTGTTTACATTTCTTTCTCTTATATTAGAGAAAAAAATTCACTTACAATGCTTTTTGCCAACACAGGAAATAAGCAATTTGTTTCCACTTTTACGTCTCTCTTCCCCTTCATCATAAAACTCGATTCTTATGCAAAATATTTTATTTTTTTTCCATTCCATATCATATCACATAGAAGCAATTTCAATAATTCGCATATTGTGTGCAAAAATAATAATATTCATAAGTAATATGAACAAAATTTTATTTAAATAAGAAAAAGGCAATTCAAGTCAAACTCTTATAATAAAATAAAAGGAAATAAAAGTTCTTGGTGTAATTTTGCCAAAGTTCGTATATTTAAAATGTAATCAAATATTTGCAATATAAACATATGCTCACAACTCGATGATGCTTATCCAAGCACTTTTTTGTGCATGAAATCTGTAATAATAGTAAAAATATCATCATTATTATTATCTTTTTTTGCAATGTCTTAATTTTTTTTATTCTATTTCAATATTATATGATATAAAAAAAAAATAGAAAACAATAGAAAAGAAATTTGCATATTGTAAGATTTGATTAATCGTTCATAATATAATTTGAAGACGTATGTGAAAGTTTGGAACCAGTAGGGATGTCTTTCTTCCGGTTGATTGTCTTGACTTCATGAATAAAAGGGAGACATATTTAATTTGTAACAAGTAATCATTAATCTGATTTTTTTCATGTCTTTGTTTAAATGTATTTCGTTATTATTTATTAATAATCTTATTAATATAACATGTGACATTTGAAAGAAATTTGTCAAAAAAGGATGAGTCAATTCATCAATTGGACCATTTTGTGTTATGGTTCGTTGAGTCTCTGTTTGTGGGAGAAAAATTAAAAAATCAGATTCAATTATATAATATAAGCACGTTGCAATGTCATATAACAATAAAAAATTTAGACGTTGAGAATCGCCAATACCAAGTCTGACCATAGACACAAAGGGGCTGTGGAGAAAACGCTGAAGTACGCCTTAAGCCCTTTCTGATATGATCAATTTTGACCACATTGAGTGAAACCAGAAAAATATTCTTTAAATCTAACTTTTCTTCGTCATTTTTCAAAGGAACCTGCATCATAATAAAGATTTTAAAAGAAAATGAACCAATATACCTTTATCACTTAAAATAATCACAAACAAGTGTGTATTTACTTTCCTCTCTTCCAAATTATTATTTTACCACTAAATGTAATTGAAATAAATTTTTGTTCCAGTTCCTTCCACTTAAATTTAATTGAATTGCTCTACAAATATCATTTCCTGTGATGAATTATAAATTAAAACCATAATCCAACATATTTATGTCATATTTCAATCATAATTTTTTTTATTATATTTTGATTTTCAGGACTGTTTTTTTTTTTAATAATATGTGATGTAATAAATGAACTCCTCTTTATTTACTATTTGCTTTTAACAAGTCCTTTTATAATCATCCCAAATATTTTATTTTCTTGTTTTTTTTGATGATATTTATTCTTCTCGTTCAGTGAATGCAATTTTAAAGGGTCGTCGACTTTTTACATGGATTTTTAATTTGACCATATACACAAATATTCACATGGTAACTGTGTATTAAAAGAAGATTCTTTTAAATGAAAAAAAAAAAATAAAATAACAGAGGGTATTTTTAAAATGATATGTGATGAGTTTATTACTTGTGTGTGATTATTAAAGGCATTCTTTAAATTTTAATTGAAAATAAATCAAAATAATGCCGATATAATTTGAAATCAAAAATTGAACTAAAAAGGGCAAAAATCAGCGGTGTGGTGATCAAATGTCTCATTTAATTTGGAAAATTATATGATTTTTTTTTTAAATTTAAAATGAGATCCCTTGAGAGAATGAGTCATAATTTGTAACTATGATCAAATAAATGTAATAATTAGCGATGGATGGTGATTAGATTTCCCTAAAGAATTATGGACCAGGTAAATTTAATTTTTATTTCATTGCATTTTATTACTTTTTAATATAAAAAAATTATATATATATGCTTAAAATAGTATAAAAATGATAGGATATGTTTGTACATGAATATTTATGCTTAATAAGATAAAATATTGGATACATTTATTATATAATATAAAATAAATCCGGATTCATTCATTCAAAAATTTTTAAATGCCAAAAGAAAAGGATTGAACGCCATATTTCATCACATTGATCTGATCTCAGTCTTAAAAGGTACTTTTTCTTGCTTATCTGCTAAATTTCATTTAAATTTTCTCAATTTTTAACCACATTCCTCCAACACTGGCCAATACAGGAGCAACAGCTGAAAATTCAATTGGCTCAACCGTTTTTGATGATTTTCCAATACGAAATTTACTTAACAGTGTTATAATTCCTGCACGTGTTTGCGCTAATCCAAATCGGAGTCCAATGCAACTACGTGGCCCAGCTCCAAAAGGTAAAAATGTGTAAGGTTCCCGTTTTGCAACATTTTCTTTTGAAAAACGATCTGGATCGAATTTCTCTGGATCTGGGTAGTATCTTTCATCGTGATGCAATGAATAAACCGGAATATTAACAAATTGTCCTTTTTTAATCAAAATATTTGTATCAGGAATTTGATAATCTCGTGCAGCAATTCGACTTAATGTACCCAATGCGGGATATTTTCTTAATGATTCTAAAAAAAATTAACATCATTATTACATGAAATACATTTTCAAAAAAAAACAGCAAATTTAAATTAACTTACCATTGATGACTTGGTCCAAATACGGAATATTCACTGTCAAGTCATACGTTAATTTTCCATCATTTTTTGCCAATTCTCTCATTATATGACCACGCAATTTCTTTGTTGTTAATGAAAAAAAATTGACAATCATTATTATTACAAAAAAAAATTAAATTAAAATTTTAACCGTTACTCACTTCTTGTACATCGGGATTGCACGCTAATTCATACAAAATAAAAGTCATGAGAGTTGAAGATGATTCAAAACCTGAAAAAATTCAAATGAAAAAAAATCACAAGATTAAACAAAAATAAATAATTTATTGAATTTGTATGAAGTTAAATTTAATAAAAAAAAATCTTCGAAATGTGAAGAACCTCTAAAGTAAAAGTAAACAAGAAAGAATTTCGTCTTATTAATTATTCTGTATTGTAAAAATGAATATTTAATTGATTATGTATTGGACTTTATTTTGTTATATTTCGCGTCAGTTTAAGAAAAAAAATATAATTTATGGATTTTTAAAAATCACAGAAGTGAGAAAATATTCTGGATCTGTTAATGGTAAAAAATTTAATGAAATTTTATTTCTTCTATATAAAGGTTATCCAACAAAAACCATACGGCGTGCTTTGCTTGGCTGTTTTTTTCAAAATTATTTTTCCTCATTTCAATGGATGGATGAGAGACTTTTTAAAAACCGCGAAAACTTCCAATTTCAGAAAACGGTGGAAAATCTTGAAAATTTCCAAAATCGCGAAAACCTAAAAATTTTACAGAAACGCGAGAATTCGAAATCTTGTAAAACCAGGTAAATTTTAAATTCTACGAGGTACTTTCAACGAACAGTGCATGGAGATAACACTTCACATGTTTGGCGAGCCTGACATGAATATAACATGTGAAGAACAAAGGTACGATTCGCAAAGGTCACGGAAAAAAAGGTCAAGTTTAATCACAATTCTTCAAATTATTTTTTTACAAAAAAAAAACAAGGAATTGTATAATCACTTAAAACTTTTTTCTTAAAATTTTTCACTTTGTGGGTTAAACTTGTGCCATAATCGAGTGTTTGTCTTATGAAATACCATTTTATAAAAAAAATTATCAAAAAAAAGGCAATAAAATAAATGAATATAAGACAAAAATACAAAATTCAAGTTCAATGGCACCATTATAAGAATATTTTTTAACAACAGTGAAAAAAAATAATAAATAAACGAAAGAAATGCAAATGTAATTGCCTACACATGAAAAGAATTTGTAGGAATTTTTTATGCTGTTCTAAGAAAGAAAGAATGGGGAAGTGAAATTTTTTGTATGGTAACATTTTTTTCTTTTACTTTAATGATGATGATAAAATGTGATCGTGATTAACGGTAAAATTCATCATCATCTTAAGAAGAATTATAATCAAGAGTTATTTTTTTTCGTACGTACCTGCAATGAAAAATACATAACATTGAGCTGTTATTTCTTCGAATGAAAGTGTACTTTCATCATTATTGTTGTTGTTGTTGTTGTTATTAATATTAGTAATGTTGAGATTATTATGATTCAAATTTCCATTAATATCTATGTTTTGTGTTTCTTCGACCGATAATGACGTGGTATCTTTGTCATTTTTCGTATCACTTTTGGTGGTGTCTTCAATTTGATATTCCGATGATAAATTCATAATTAAATTCATGAAATCTTTCTTGACAATGTTATTTTTTCGTCTATATTCGATGGTTTCTTTCACTAAATTTAAGAAAAATGTTTCAACATCATCATCAGTTGTTTTCATTCCCAAAAAATCACTAAACTCCTTGAAGAGACTCATAAAAACGAATTTCAATGTTTTCGTTTTAGGTGTGTCAAAGATTTTTTTACCCATCTGTCTAAATTCACTATTTGGATGTGTCATACTGTTACATTGAATACCAAACGCACAATTTCCAATGATATCAGTTGTAAATCGTGATAACAAATCTTTCACTTCGACATCCATAGGCTCTGCACTCACTTGTTCTTCCAAATACGACCCAAAATGTTCTGAGACATCAGCAATTGTTTCAAACATCATCTTCATTTTACCAGAAGTAAATGTGGGTGATAATTTTTTACGTAATCGAGTCCATTTGGCACCAGCTAACGAAAACAAGTGAGCGGATAAGGGATCACTTTTCTCATTGACAAACAAACCACGATCATGAAAAATGTGAAAATCTTTGACAAGAATATTTTTTATAACTTTTGGATCCATTGCCAAAACAGCGGGTGATGTAAAAAAATATAAACCGGCAACTGGACCTTGATCACGTAATTTCCGGTAAATTTGATCAAATAAAAAAATACAGTGAATTTCTGTGCCGACACCCTTCAAACTACCACAAGGAAATGTGGGCTCAATGGATGGTATATCAAACTTTTTCCAGTATGAAAATTTAAATCGAACATGCATAAATATTGCGATCAATATTGATAGAGTACTTAAAAGTATTATTAAAATCATTGTTTTAATTTATTTTTTAATACTATCAGTTCTTTTTTTTATTTTTTAACCAGAAATACTTTTTTTGTATTATTTTCTTTTAAAATTAAAGTACAGTCAATACTTATAATTTCTTTTGATTTATATCACTTTCTTAAAGATCAATTTTTTTTATTAAAATTAAAATTTAAATGTTAACCAGTCGATGTTCACAGTTCAAATGATTCTTTAAAACTAAAACGAAAATAAGTGTGGTTTCAAGACGTTAGCTTGGCAGTTTATCTTCCTGCTTAATTCTCTTTCTTTTGCGCTACTAATAGAGTATATTTTTTTTTTATTTTAAATAATAATACTGCCTCTCACACACTCAACAAACGAGTGTTTGTCTGTTGAATGAATGTCGAATTAAAAATTTTCTACCTCAAGTTCAAGGTTGTCATACGTGATGTATCGCGTGTGTGTGTCCACTATTCTACAATAATAACATACAAAATGTGTATTTTTTCTATGAGACCCATATAAATATGTATTTGAAGTGATAATACGCGACATGGCTTTTATAAGGCCGAGGAAAGTCAGTTATTGGTATAAAGATCGCGTTAAAAAAATGTGTTAAAACAAATAACATTTTTCAAAATACCCAATTCAAATATATATACACACTTACCCTATCATGGTGTTTCAAGAAATTCAACTTTATACCAAAAACAAACTTTCATCGGCCTTATGTATTAAATATATAATTATAAATATGCATGAAAAAATTATCATTAAATTGATAATGAGTCCAAGCCAAATCATAATGATAATTTTGTTCACACACACTTCTTATATTTTTTTGCTACGTGCGTGAGACTGAACAAACTCACTTTTTATCATTATCTATTTTCAAAGTCATACACACACACACTAATATATTATAAAAGAATTATATAAGAATTGTATCAGATGAAAAACAAAATAGTTAAAAGAACAAGAAAAATAAAAACAAAAAAAAACAAGTACTTCTCTGCTCTTCCGACAACTTTTATCTATAATCATATTTATTATTATTCGCTTTCGTACCCACATCTGTGATCAGATTTAGTATTATGTAAACTTTGCTCAATTAAAATTCAAAACATAACATAAAAAATAACCAGAAGTGTTATAAGAACAGAAAGGAATTTCACATAAAAGATAATTTTTTTTTTCTTATAAACTTATCTTAAGATGAAACAGAACAAAACAATAGGACGTAGAAAAATTTACAATTCTCACATAACATAATGATTTATTTATTTATTAATTTTTGAGGCGATGTTTTTTTTTATTCTACGGATATACTGTTGCAGATGAGATAACCTCTGAATATGGAGTGAAAAGCAAAATAATGAAAAAATTGGAAGTAAAAATTATCATTTTATTTTTTTTTTTGCTGTTAACTTAGCTCAATGAGATTAAATCTGACAAAATATGACATTGGTTTGATTTGCTTAGCGGTTATATGACGTTTGCAGGATTAAAGGTAGTGTTAACAATAAGAGCTCAATCGAGATTCCAAAGGATCCCATGTTGTTTATAATATTTCCATAGTAAGTGCCAAACTTTTAGCCTAAGGGGTAGCTTTAGCTTTTATACTGTCATCATAAAGCAGTTGGATCCTATTCTCATCAGAATTTCATTTTTATTTTATTGAAAAAGAATCACATTTAGATTTCAGCCCTAGCCAATCACGCGTAATAAACGAATGCTTTAACAATTTGAATACTCTTGACACCTTTGTAAGTTGGGACAATCACTGCAGATGGTTTTCGGGTCATTTTCAACTAACAACAACAGACCCCTTTCTCTCAAAAATGTTACTAAAATTGTTTAATTTCTCCTCGTAGATTTCTCATTAAAAAATGTTCTAGTCGAATCTTAACAGATCAGAAGTCATATTACTGCAATGACGCACAAAACTTACTTAAGACGTGAACTTGTCATTACGATTATAATTGATAAGAAATTTCTAGGTCAAATTATATTTAAAACAATGCAAGAAAAATCAATATCGTATCAACTCATATTAAATTTTTATATCAATTATTGTTCTTTTCATATCATTTTACTGCAATAATGATAACACAATTCATGTCATTATTCGTTTGTTATCGTGCGCAACTGATTAAATAATAATCATTTTGTACTAAAAATAAAACAAAAAAAAACTTATATAAGACACAAGACTATAATTTGCAATTGTGACATTGATCTTGAATGTTTTTTTCTTTATTGTAAAATTAAATAAGGGTGTGTTCCTTTTTTTTCGAATTTAGCCCACATATGGAATGAAGGATTGAGGAAATATCAGATTATGATTATCATCGAACACTGATCATGTGAGGTCTTCTTTAAAATTATATAATTTTATTTTTTTTAATGCAGCACATGTTGAATTCATTTCTTGGCTTAAATTAAATGAGATAGAAGATCATGGAAAAACACTGTGTTAAATAAATGTTTTGTTGATAACGTTTGCAATTCGGTGACAGGGTATTTGAATGATAAGTGGTTTCTATTATGACCTTGAGGCATTTTTAAAAGTTTCATTGCAAAAATTTACATAATTTGTAGATAAGAATGGTATTTAATTAAATTCTCGTCATTTTCAGTTTTATTATTTTAAGTTTTGATAATAATTTTTTACTAAAATTAAAATAAAAATAACTTATGTAAGACACAAGACTATTGCAATTTTGCAATTGTGACATTGATCTTGAATTCTGTATTTTTTTTGTTTAATGTAACATTAAATAAGGGTGTGTTACTTTTTTTCGAATTTAGCCCACACATGGATTGAGGAAATATCAGATTATAATTACACTGCTTAACAAATAACAGTCGATGTCATACTTCAGAGAAATCCCGAAACACGTCAAAAAGGTTTTTCAACCCTGATTATTTTCCACTTTGAAATTTTAAAATCCACTGATTCGTTTTTGTTTTATGAAAAATGAAATTTGCATAGAAAAGAGTCCTTTTCCCTTAATAATTGATATAAAATGACACTTTTCTTTGCAAATTTTATTTTTCCTAAAACAAAAACGAATCAGTGGATTTTAAAATTTCAAAGTGGAAAATAATCAGAATTGAAAAAACTTTTTGGGGTGTTTCGGGATTTCTCTGAAGTATGGCATCGATTTTTTTTGTTAAGTAGTATTATCATCGGATACTGATCATGTGAGGTGAAATCTTCTTTAAAATTATATAATTTTTATTTTTTTTTATGTAGCACATGTTGAATTAATTTCTTGGCTTCAATTAAAAAGGTAAAATAATTGTTGTTTTGTTTGCAGTTCGGTGTCAGCGCATTTGAATGATAAGTGGTTTCTATTATGACTTTGAGACATTCTTATCAATATTTACATAATTTGTAGATGATTTAAATATTTTGGGTACATTTATCTTGAAGGCAGTTAAGAATGGACTTTAATTAAATTCTCGACATTTTTTCATTTTCAGTTTTATTATTTTAATCTTTGATAACCCCTATGATAATTATACCCAACATATTTCAATGCGTAGTAACAATAAGCATGTACCTATTCCTCACAAGACATGTGATTCAACATACATGCAATGCATAGTATAAATCTTAGTTGACAATTTACTATCAGCATAAACGTGTTAATTTAATATTGTGTCCATTCATATTATTGTGATATTCGTTACTTTAAAAAAAACATGTTGAAGAACTGGCATTCCACAAACACATTTTATGATCAATATTAACTATATGTGTTTCTTCTTTTCTTTCATATATTATAAATATATGAGATGATGATAGAAAGCGAAAGTTAATTTATAATAGTAATGAAAACGAGTATCATAAATCAACAAGAAATGATGATTATTTTTTAGGTCAAGTGTAAATCGTTCATATATACGATTAATCATATGATAATAATATAATTAAGAGTACGTAACATTTTTAACCATATTTATAATGATAATAATAAAATTGATTAAATTTTTTTCAAAACTTGTATAATGAGAAGAAGAGTAAAAGTGTTTTTTTTTTTAATGTTAAAAAATCGTGACTTTTCAAAGTGTGTCAAAAACAAACTCTCACACTAAAGTTTTTTTTTTGTTTTATTACAAAATTATAAACTTTTACTTGGAATTTTGTGGGTCACCTCGTATCACAGCATATCTTGATTGAAAGTGAAATTGCATTCTCGATGGAGATTCTCCTTCATTCATAATATTTATCATATCACAAGCATCAATTACCCGTATCTTGAATTCTTTACAGATCGTAGACTCATTAAAAAGAAAATTATGGTAATCAGAGCACTAATAATAATAAATACAGAAAAAAAATACAACTTTATTTAAGTACGCTGCTCAGAATAAGAACAAAAAAAAACTTGTTCTCAAGAAAAAATAATTGTTTGTTTATAAGCACATCGATAAAAATAAAAACATTTCTAGAAATAATTAGTTTAACAAGAAATTGAATTCAAACCTATGACAATGCTGTTTTGTTTGTTCCAATTCGTATTTTGTAACTTTTTTTATAGGGAAATGGTCTGATATATTTAAAAAAAATTAATAGAAATTGACACCGTTTTTTTATTTTAAAACTAAATGCAATGAATATTTTATTAATAGGAAGTTTTGATAAATTGACACCTGTTAAAAGAATTTTTACTCATGAACGACACAATTTTGGTTTGTTCTTGATAATTTGTGATACAAAAAATGTATTTAAAACAAGAAATTAGAAACGAATAAAAAAAAAATTGTGTTCATCCCTATAATGCCCCAGATTTATTATAATGGACATTTAATGTGATAAAAAATTATTTATTTCGAATAAACTATTAAACAAATATACCCTGAGGCGCCAGAATGTGTAAAAAAATTTTTAAATTTGAAACTGGTTTCAGGCAGTAAAGGGATAAAAATTGATTTATATGTAAAAGTAAATTTAGCATCAACAAATTTAATATTACATGTTTGTTTCTAAGCGCACTAATACACTCGATTCTAAAAAATGACGAGTTTTTTATTATACACTTTAACCTGCGTCCATTTTTGAACGTTCTCAATCTCGTTCTAATTTCAGAGCCCATGAATTTGAATTTTAAAGAATTGATACTCTTCTTCATGATTTTGAGATGATTTTGGAAAACAACTTTCGCATACAAGGTTCTACTCGTTTTATTTGTGAAAATTGGCATTCAAAGGGATAAAAGGCCCTCCAATGCTCTTTCAGCACTAAGATCACGCGCTAAATCGCTCACATGTCATCAAAAATCACTTTAAGTAAACATAAAATTGAAATTTTCTAAAATAATCGGTTAATGGTTAATCCATCTTAATTGAGTTTTATTGAAATTGAAAGTAAAATTTGCACATAATTAATGTCTTTATTTTTGTCGATAACTGACAAGTGACAGTGAAAGCGATAAAAAAAACGTTGTAATACTAGTTTTTTGTTGTTGCTTTTATCTAACAAGATTTTCACGTGATTTTATTCATTCAGATTTGAATTAAAACGAGAAATCGTGTTTGACTTACATTCAATTTCATCATAAGCTCATAAATCCATATCAGGTGTGAATAAGTTATGAAATTTAAAAAGCGATTTCAATCTTATATCTCTTCGTTTTATAATGAATATCGGAAGTCCATCTATTTTCGTTTAAATTACGATTTTTTCCTATCACCACACACTCATTTTTACTTCCCCTGATTCATTCTCCTTTTTATACACAAAAGATTTCCATAAAATCTTCACAACATTAAACATAATCATCATCATTATTATTGTCAATGAATTATGTTAAAACTTTTTAAATACATTTTCTTCGTTGTTAGAACTCGTGCTGTGATGCCACTTTATATAAATGTATGTTTAATGTATGTTGAATTGAAAATGAGAATAAAAAAGACACTCATAAATATTGTAAAATAATATAAATTCAAGGCAATTATAACTATTTTTAATGGCCTATTAATGGTTAATAAATTCGCTTCAATAATAAAATATGAAAATGTGTTTCAAAAACGCGTTATGATCATCTAACCTAGATAATTATTGTCATAAAATTATTTGAGGATATGATTCATGGTCTTTTGACAGCTTGTATTGGGATTGAATAGGGTTCGTTTCCTGTGGCGCGATATACAGGCATTGAAATGGGTCAAATTTGAATTTATTTTGTATGAGACTTGGTTGAATTATTTGAAATTTTTTTACCTTATTTAATACATTTCAGATCATCACGAAAAATTCCGGAAACCAACCACTCCTTTCACTAGTAGGATGAGCACAATGTTTTTTGTTAAAAAAGGAAAACACACACACACACGTACATATAAATCAAATTGAAATTACTAGTTTTTTTATTGTCATTGTAAAATACTTTTCACTAAACAACTCATTTATTCGCGATACAATACTATCACTTTTCAATTTATGTATGTATGTCAAACACACTTGAGGGTAAAGTAAAAAAATAACTTTAACTTTACATGAATTGGCGCCACATTCATTATTATTATTATACATTTCATTTCGGTTTTTCTTTTTTTTTCCTTCTCCTCATGCTTTGTGGTTGAGTGGGTTGAAAAATTTGCCAAACATGCAATGATCCGTAATTGTCATAGAAAAACATAAAAAGTGCCTTAAAAGGAATAAACAAATAATTTTTTTTTTGTAATACTGATTTTATCTGTAAAGTTCAAAGAAAAAAGACAGATTTTATTTGAATATATTGGAAATGGAGACCAATAATGAAAATTAAATTCTTAAACTTGTACCTTTACCTTTCAAAAGCATGGATATTTTTAATTTTTTATATATGTAAACGTATGTGTACACGCTAAACCAAGCAGAAAATAATTGTCAAACAAAATTTGCATATGCATGATTTTTGGTTGTTATTGTTTTGTTTTGACATGTGTCCTTTGATCATTTTAATTTTTTTTTGATATTTCTTGTAGCAAAGTAACCAAAAAATTAAGTTAAATTCATGTAAAGGGCTTTGATGTTGTTTGATTTAAATAGTAAAGGACAACTTTGATTTTGTTTTTTTTTAAGTTAAATAAATAATTTAAAATGTACCATGAAATGTTAAATGCCAGGTAACTTTGTGGCATTTTTACATATCATAGGTTTACAGTTGAAAGATCTTTGATTGACTCTTACAGGGCGTTTGATGAATCTATCTATGTCAACAATATGGGTGACTTTTCCACGAAATCTTCCAAGATAGCGAAAAATTAGGGTAAATTTTCCTTAATCACCGAATTCAAAAACACTGAAAATCGCAATGTTTTCTAAGTCTCGCAAAATTGTTTTTTAAAAATGCGGAAAATCTTGGAAACTTTCAATGTTCGTATCTTACATATATTTGCACTATTTCACATTTCTGAAAACTTCAGTCACATAAAAGCCTAGAGTAGAGCTTTAGTTTGTTTTTATCCATTAATTTGGCAATTTTCTAGAAATAAGTAACAAAATACCTCAATATTCAAAAGAAAATTCCGCGCTGGAATCCTATATAATTTTCCTCATCATCATCTTATTCGATTTCATTAGAACACACACGCCATTCTCAAATTCCCATTTAATATCATCATTATTGAGTCAATTCGATCCGATAAATCCTTTTTTTCAAAAAAAAAAAATAATACTCTTTCTTTTAATGGGAAAAAAATCATTATAAATTACCCTTCAATTTTGGTTCATCTCAATTTTAATACTGTCCTTTTATTCTTTTCACATTTTTTTCATTTTAATTTTTTTTTTATTTTAAAATACAAATCCAAAAGTTATTCAAATTCCAATCATTACAAAAAGGGAAACCAGAGATAAGTAAAATGAAGATGCACGTTCACTGGGAATTAAATATTATGTAATTTTTAAACCAGTCATACAGAGACAGGATTGAATAATCATCAATTTTGTAGGTAACAAAAAGAGTAATTTTAAACTTTAAAGATTTTTTTTAACAATTTATCATAAAGAAATCGCAGAGTATTAAATTTTTTGAATTTTTTACGTCTTTATTTTATTTTCAATTTAAATTTGTTTTCCACTTCTTTCATTTTTTTGTATGATTAAGTACTGAGGCTTTAGAAAATTTTATAAACCTCTTCATTTTGATTTTTTTTTCTCCTTAAAAATTGAAATGAAACACAGCACGCCGTCAACAAAAAAATGCAGATAAAATATGTATAAAAAATCATATATCACCCTCTAAATACATCAATTTATTATTTATTTTGTGTCACAAATCCTTCGATTTTGACTCAATTTCACTATTTTTTTGTCAACATCCATGTAAAATTGATAGTAAAATGTATAAAATATTATTATTTCTATTCTTATAAAAATAATAATTTATGATGGTAAAAATGTAAACAGCGTGTAACAGAGTTACAAAATTTCACCCCTTTTTCTGTACAAAATATCAATATAATTTCGCGAAAAATATTATTATTCAAAGTTTAACGGGAAATTGATTTGCTTATTATTATGTGTGTGTGTGTGTATGTAATTTTTCATTGTTGTCACGCAATGAAATACCAAGAAAATTTACGTGTCAATATTTTAGTTTTTGGTAAATTTTGAATCTGGTGACGACATTTGACGTGAAATTACATGAAGCTCTCTGAATCCGTGAAAGATAATTTCTAAGGATTGACTCAGAATTGAAATAGGAAAAAAAACTAAATTTTATTCCAGATAAAATTATTCATGAAATAATTTATGGGGTATCGTGTCTCATCCCCCAATTAATGCAATAAATCTTTCGTTTTTTTTACATTTTCACTGTTGCTATATCAAAAACAGAATTCTCTTCTTTCCGTAGATGGATAAAAGGTATTTAGAGAAGTTATGTTGATTACTTTATTAATTTATTTCACTGAAAAGATTATCTTCTCACTTGAAAGAATTAATTCGATCAATATCACCATAAAAAAGAGGAACTAATGTTTTGAAGTGAAATAAGGCGCCAAATATTCACATTTTTCACACATTCCTGTTGAAATTGCTTTATTGTTACTTTTAATGTTCAATAAAACACATAAAATTATAATAAAAAAGGACATTTTACACACATTTCCCTTCATCATAATAAAAAAATACATAGTAAAGAATAAAAAATTATAATAATAAACATATATCGCACCCGAAATCAATGAAGCCGATAATAAACTTATAAAAAACGATTTTGAGAAACTTTAACGGTAGTTTTTTTGAGTTAGTGCATTTCAATGACGCCTTAAATGTAAAATTATTGCTGAACCATTCGTCATCTTTGAAGCACTGAAATATTCAACGAAACGAAGTAGGTAGAAAATTGATTGCATCAGACTTATCTTAATTTATGGCCATAGGAGGATATTCAAAGCACCCTATGAACCAAATTGGAGTTTTGCTTCACTACAGTGGCGTATTGGCCAGAAGGTTGTAGTCGATTGTCTTGTTAAAGTAAAGTTTAGCATAAATTTAAGAAAAATCATACAGAATGCCAGTTCCGTTGATAATTTTCAATCCGCCCTGCTTCATTTTGACCACATTATCAAACTGACTTGAATTCCAATTCATATTGGCATTGAAAGCAATTAAAGAGCTGAATATGCAGCAAAAACAAGCCTCCAAATACCAGCCTCAAATTACAGAGCCATAAGATTCTAAGATCTGAAATGAACTGTAAACACTCGACGACCTTCGGACACCTCAGAGCCTCATCCTTGTAAGATTTGAAAAATAACTCAAACCTAACAATTTATCGGTAGTAATCGTCCATATTCAAATCAGTCCCTTAAGTCGCATTAAATCAACATTCAAAAGCAAATCAGATTAAAACCACTTAAAAACTATAAACAAACAAAGTGGCAACAACACACATTTATTTTCACCCATATAACATTAAAACATGTAAAAATTATATCATTTCACCCATTTCCCTATAATTCACATTACAATAAATAAATAAAAAAAAAATATTGTATCAAAAATTGATATATGCGTTTATTAAGAATGGAATCAAGAAACTTTTGTTTTGAGTGAAACGTCAAAACAAAGGGTTTTACTTCGCATATTTTTAACATATTTTAGTATATTGCATAGAACATTGTGTCCCACCCGATTTATTTTTCTTATTAAAAACGTTTTTTGTGAAAACTTACTTACGAATTGTAGAACACCTTTAAATGTTTTTATTTTTAATTACATTTTTCAATTACATCAATTGAATTGTTTTAAAAATGTAATAATTTAAAATATTCTGTACAGGGTACGTGATACATTCATTTCATCACAATTTAGATTTCAGATTCCGATTCCGATTTAGATTATTCGAGCTGTCAAAATAAAAATTGATTTGAAATATTGAAAAAAAACCGTTAAAAAGACATTTTCAATGAAAATATGAAATATTTATTAAATAAAATAGATGAAAATATTATGAAAATGAACACGCACTCAAAACTATGGATTTGCTGCGGCAGCTAATTCCTTACTTTTTTCAATAAAGAATTCGCTTACAAAATAAATTCAATGAGGGACAACGATGACACCAAATTTCTATCTTTATTGCCATAAAATTATAATTTTCATTCCCAATTCTAAAGAAAAAAATAACTAAAAATAACATGAAATATCTCTTTTTGTACATGTTAAAAATCCCCTTTTTAGTGTTATGATTTTTTTTTATGTTTAATATGAATTCTGAATTTGATTTCTTTATTTTTGTGTGTGTTTTACAATAAAAACGACGATTAATATAATAAATGCATGATTCGTGATTTACTGTAATAATCTGATCCTCTGCAATTGATTTAGTTTAGTATGTTATTTGTATGATGCATGTCAATGAGCAGGAATCATGGCACTAATGTGTTGTTTTGACACTTAAATTCAAGGAGTGGAAAAAATTATTTTTCCGAAATTTTTTTATGCTGAGTATGAGGAAATGATAATGTAAACGAGAAATATTAATTAATGAAATAATCTTTTTAATAAATTTAACTTTCTTGTAAAAAATTAAAATTTTGATGAAAGTTAGGAGAGAATTGTCCATGCAGAAAATAAGATAACAATTTTTGTTTACTTGTCTTGTTTTTGGATCTAATTTGCATTTTTATACAAGACTTTTTGTTTACAGTAATTTTTTGCACCCTTCTGTATGTGCTGTTGCTCAAACCTGAATTAAAATTATCTTAATTTTATGATTCCTGTAAATACATAAATAATAAAAGTAATTTATAAGTAACAAACTTATTACACTTGTAAACAAAGTTGTTAATCATTTTGTTCATTTGAATGAGTGAAAATTGTGAAAATGTCATGAGTGTGAAGTTAGCACCATTAACATCTTTTAGCACCAATGAAAATTTTGAAGCCCCAACTAATTTCAAGTTCAAAATTTAATATTTGTTAAGGAAATTCTAGGAAATTTTTTTTGGGCTGTCGCGACATGTCGTTTGAGGATTGAATAGGATCATAAAATTGGGTTTCCTAGAATTCATAAAAAAATGAAAAAAATGGATTTTAATGATCCAATAGCAAGTTCCATACGTCTTGGTACCTTGAACTTTGTCCTTTACACCTAAAATGTCCTTAAATCACTTTAAATTTTAAGCGCATCATTGATACTCAAAAATCATGCTCGTGCTAACTTCACAATCATGACATTGTTTTCCAAAATAAAGTTCTCTTCAATAAACAGCATCCACTGATTCGGAATTCACTTTCTAAAGTTATTCATCTGAAAAAAATTAAGAAAAAAAAATCAACTTAATTAATTATTCGAAGGGAGTATCCATGCCATCTTATTTCCATTCATCTTTACACAAAATTTTTGATACTAAATTTCATAATCTTCAATTTTTTTCATAAGAAAGGATGGGAAAATTTATGCAAAAAGAAATTTAACGGTTTTTCACAAATGAATACTTTTATTTAAGAATTAAAAAAAAATCATAAATCTTCTCACTTCTGTTTCAATGGAACGGGACTCTTCAAGGTGTAAAAATTGATTTTTTTATTTTAAGATGATTTTAAATCACAAAAAAAAAACAAATTGAAATTAAAATCACATGAATTTTTTAGAACATTTGTATTTCCTATATAGAAAAAGCAAAAATATTCATATCTATGTGAAAAAATTATTGAACCATGGATTTCAATATTGGACGTGATATGATAAAAATCTATTATTTCCCAAATATTTTTCCATTCATAACGACAAAAAAATTGAATGAAAGAAAATCATGTAGCGGAAAGCAATGACAATAACGATGTCGATTTATTAAAATAAAAATTGAAATGAAAGTATTTGTGCAATAATATTTTTTCCATTGAATAAAGGATTTCTTTGACAATGCACATGCCTTTGAATAAAAAAAAATAAGAGAAAACAAAAAAAAAACCCATTATTTATCTCTTATTTATTAATAAATTGAAGTGAAATTGAAAATTGACAAGAATATTAAATTCTCTAATAGATAAATGGAAGATAAATTGAATTCATATCGATACACATTTGTTATTTTTCATATTTATTTTTTTTTTAAAAAAAAAAGGGCACAAAGAAATTTTGAAGGAAAAAATATTTCAATTTAACTCTAATAATGTTTTATATTTTTTTTGTCTTTTTTTTCAAATTAAATGCGCACACACATATGAAGAGAATTATCCCAGAAAATTGAATGGCAATAAATCAATTTATTAGAGTTTATAACGTGCTGGGATCAATGACTGTTTATAATGATTTTAAATTTATAGATTTTCGTTTTGTTTAGTTTTCATTTAAAATGAGGTTTTAAAAAAATAATTTTAAATCCCAAAACTAAGATTAAGTGAATAAATAACTGGATTAGTTGGAAAAATTTGATTTTAATTCACAAAAAATATGAATTCAAACTAACAAATGAAAGATTTTGAGTATTAATTTTGATTATTTCCTTGCATATGAAGCCGTTTGGTTGATTCCTTAAAATTGAGACGTTCACCAAGAAAATTTCACTTCAAATAATCACAAATTCATTCAAATTGACTGTAAATCCCTTAAATTATGTTTTTCACATATTTACATGACACTTTCTTAAAATTTATATGAGTTAAAAGCCACAACTGCTTCATCCTTAATAAAACACACAAAGACTTTGTTATAATCATGTTAAGAGATGAAAATGATTTCATTTCCACATGAATTAATAATTAGGTGTAATGTGTGAGCGCGCGAGGATGCTTGAATGTTCAACCAAATATGGGATTAAAGAAATTATTTATTTTTTCTTCATTTTACTCCTATAGCATTGTCATCATAAAATGTATTTAAATTGAGTCGCGAATTGTGTGACAATAAATTATGACAACGATAGTGTTGTTTTTGGTAACACTCAGTTAAGTGAAGAGCGTGACAAAAAAACCACATATAAATTTGATCGGAAAAGGGTTAAGACACGTGTGTGTATGGATTTCAAACGTATCAAATTCAATTAAAACTTTCTTTACAAAATCTCGCACACAAAACTTAACCTCATTCGATTTTCAGTATAAATTACCCTTAATTCACACACACACACACACTTGTGTTTATATGATTATAAAAGAAAATGTAATAACAAAATCATAAATATCAATAATTTGTCCTGATTCAATTTAAAGACTGTGTATCGACAACCATGAATGAAAAAAAGGCATCATACTTAAATATGATGATAAAGTGAGTGTTTCAAATCAGTTTTCATTTTGCCTTTTCACATAATGAAAATCAATTTGTCACTTAATAACACGCTCTTTTGAATAATTTTCTCAATGAATGCGGAAACGTTAAATTTTTTTTTAAATGGAAATTTAATTTTTGACTCCAGCGAAAAAAAACATAAAATAATGATATCGTGTCATGTACACAGTCGATGATTGTCATATAAATTTAAATTATCTTGAATTTTACGCTGTGCAACAGATTGTATCCTCATTTGATTTGCCAACTCTCAAAAAAATAAAATAAAATAAATGAAAGAAAAGAAATTCAATAAAAGATTCAATTTCGCGAATTTTTATCACTTCATTTGCAAACATCACATACTATATATATATATGACCTATACGACCTACGTGTGTATGATAAGGGAAAATAAATGTGTTGCAAAAAATAAATAAACATCAGAACAGCGAATAATGACATCACGTCATCATTTATATTAAAACGGAACCAAAAAAGAATTTGAAGGGAAAATCTGATTCATTTTAAACAAGGTGACAACAATATTGTCACACTGTATTCCAATTCCTTTATTTACTCATATAATTTTCTGAAATAAGAGACATCAATTTCATCACCCTTGTATGCAAATTTTTTTTTTAAATTTTAACCTTAGAATCATCATCATCTCATCATAGTATGAAATAAAAAAAATAATAGTGCTACATATAAATTCTATTTGTTATTGTCAAATTTTTGCATTTGCTTAACACATTTTTTTCTGTTATATGTTGACACAAGTGCTTATGACACACAATGATATTATCACGTGTGTGAAAAATGATGATGATTTCAATTTTTTTTTTGTTATTTCAATTATATCTAATATTCATATCAAATGAGACGAACATAAATGATTACAGTGTTGTTTTATTGAACGATTTAATTTAAAATAAAATATAAGTACTTGCTGACTGACGAAGAGAGTTAACAAGACATTTGATGGGCATGATTAATGAAGTGGAGTATCAATTGTCATCAATGATTGTAAGAAGTAAATTTTTTTATGCAAAAATATGATTTTATATAAGATAAAAAAGATTTTCATAGGATGTACTTTTCATATGTTAACCCTTCAATACAACGTCATCAAATTCATTTTTCAGATTAAAAGGGTGGCTATTAAAGACTATCTGTCGGCCTCAGTGGATACCTGTTCTTATTATCATCTAAGGACCTTGTTCTTCCATTCAAAACAGTCCTCATCTTTTTCTAGTCTTTAACTTTAATTGAGTAGCCAGAAAAGAGAATATCAAAGGCATGAAAATTTAAAATACTTAATATTTAAATAGAAGATTTCAAGTAACGCGGCTGTTAAGCCCGGAAAATACAGTCCTGACTTTTTTCAAAAATAATTTGTTAATTTAAGCTTTGAAGAGTTAAACATTTATCCATATTTGAAACAGATCTTTAAGAGTCTATGAATTTAACTAGGAAATCAGATATAAAGTCATTGGTCCAAAACCAATCTATGGCCGTAAAAGGGTTAAGAGAAGAATTTTTTAGGTGAAGTGTTATTCGGATAATGAAATTTATTGAAATCGAGCTGTATGTCAATAATATTCAGTATTTAATGATTTAAGAGTTTTATTTAGAGCGAATCCACTGTCATCAATTTGAAATTGATTAAGTTTTAGAACCTATGACACAAATAAAATCAATTTGAGACAGATTTTCTCGAAATATCAACAGCACATTTCTCAAAACGCTTCAATTTTTATAATTTTAAATTCAATTTTATTATCTTAATACAGAAATTTATTCCAAAAAAATATCATTTCATTTAAATTTATCTTAAAAGTAAGTTGCATAAATTCGATTAATTTATCATTAACATTTTAACCAACAGCTTTGTATCCTGCAACGACTGGAAGTGCCTTTTGAGCTGCATTAAATACATTTTTACCGGCTTTCTCCTGAATAATTAAAAATAAAATTAATTTATTGAAGTAAAATGAAATTAAATTTCAAACTCACAATTTTTTTCCATCCTTTCCATCTAGGAGCTGCCTCACTTTGGCCAATAATGAGGGCAACGATGACCAATAATAAAGTGAAATATTTAATAAAATTCATTTTGATGATATTTGAGATGATTTAATATAAGATATGTTTAAACGATTGTGTTTTTATTTAATTACTTATTGTTTTAAAGTAAATTGATGTTATTTAGTTGAATTTATTTTTCTTACTGTGAATAATCAATCCATTTGTTTCTTATTTATACTAAAATAAGTTTGCTTTCAATACTACTATCATAATTATTTTTAATATGAAAAGAGATCACCAAGAATAAAAAAATCACCTAAGATTTTATAAGAAAACAGATGATTAAAAGATAATCATTCATTTTTTTCTTTCTCTTTATTATAAAGGGGATTCCCTCTTCATGTTGTTTTTATTGCATCTGTGATTACTTTATTAATTCGTGTTCTCGTTCGTATCTTAAACTACTTTATATTGTTTATTGAATGAAAAATAGTGCTATATACACATTAAATGTGCACCACACTAATATAAATGTGTAATAATTTACACTAGGCCGGATAACAATATATATTGCCTATTATAAATTAAATAAAACTTGTAAAAGTAACGAAATGTTTAGTAATATGCAGAAATAAAAATAATAATTTTTATAAATGTATATTACTAAATTATAACCACTTGTTGTGTATGTGTTGTATAGTATCTATACGAAAATTATAAATGAGAAATATAAATACTGAGTAATAAATATTTCCACTTTTCTTGTTTATGTTGTATGGTATTTGTATGAATCATGAATATGATGATGAAATGTATGAACGGATTTTTTCTGAGTAAAAATATTTAAATAGTAAATAAATATCAATTAAATTTGTTAATTATCCAAAAAAATATAAAATATTATTAGTAATAAAATTAATTTTAGGCGAATTAAAAGTTGAAAAGTTTATTGTTGAGGAGAAATTTTTCAAATTTCAAATGATTTAAAAAAATTACATTAAAATTATATTAATATGAAAAATATGCATTTATCAAAAAATATTGCATGTGATTATTATAATAGAAAAGCTTTAGTAACCAGACTTTTCTTTTAAATAAATTTCATTTATTTTAATTCTTTATAATAATGAAAATAAAAGATTTTTTTTCATTTGTCAAAAAGTCTTGAGCGTATATTCATTTTTTTATATTATTTCGACTATTTCTGAAAAATTAATAAGCTGGTGTATGATACGGATGAAAATTCGTTGCGGCAACATTTTTCTTTTCAAGATCGGATAGACTTAGACTTTTTAAAGGTCATTAACATTTTTGATTAAGAAAAAGACTTTCTAAGATCATAAACTGATTTATTAAAAGTTTTTTCTCGTTTTTTTAGTAATTATATTGTAAATTTTATTCAAAAGCTGAGAGGAAAATAAATAATTGAACTTATTTGATTTCTTCAGAATTATCAAATCCATTATTCAATAAAATATTTAATTAAAATAAATAATATTTTTTTAAATAAATAAAATATGTTCACAAAGAAGAACGAAAACTTGAACATTTTCAAATTCATCAAAAACAACATTTGCGTAACAATAATATATGAGTCATTTATAACCACTTTTTTTGTCACAAATTGAAAATTATAACCAATTATAACCAATATAAATGCATATAAATAAATATAAATACAATATTTAAATTATAAACGTTTATTTCTGTATTTTTTAGCCATTTGTTACTAATTTAAAATATAACTTTATAACCAATATTGCCTTGAATTTACATCACTTTAAATGTCGTAACTGTATGCTGATAATCAAATGACACATACTAATCAATGGAATGCGGGAAGTTCATTGATGAAATCCACTCATATTTATTGATTTAAATATAATGAGAGTTGCCTTCCCATCAAGTAAGTGGAATCGCTTAACATTCATTGAACCATATTAACTGATAATGAATTGTTAAATTGATAAGGAATTGAAATAAAATTTGCTTTTATTTTTTGAACAGCCTGATGTTATGCAATCAATATAGCATGAAATTATTTTTTTTATTAAAATCAAGAAATATGAGGTTCATGTTCATCAGTTGTGTATTGTCGACCATCAGATTTAGATTTATAAGGCGGATATTAAATCATTAATCGCGAGCGTTGTATTTTTACAACGCCTCTTTGAAGTCACTTTTCTCGTTCAAATCAAAAAATTTCTTTGGCAATCTTTTTTAGAGTCTTAATTTAAGATGTTTTGTATCAAACAGTTGCATGGTTTTTGAATTTAAACCAAAAATTAAAAAATTATGAGCTAAACTTTCAAGAAAAGTCGCATTTTTTTCTCTCTCGTACAATGTTTCTGTATGTATTTGTGTAGGACTTATACGTATTTTGTTTTGGCTCCCCTGTAAAATTTTTATATGAAACCTAAAATTTTCATCGAAATGAAAAGTGTTCATTTTTACCTAAAGAATAAATTGTAGAAGAACTTTTTGTTCAAAACTCAATATTTTAGGAGCGGCGATTAATGAGTTAAGACCCTTCAGATTTGAGCCCTTATCATCATCAGAAGGAGCTCTTAGCTCTTATCCTGTGACTTCTAACAATTGCCACGTTTATGCATGTTTAAACTCAAATTGAGTAGCCGAAAACAGGAACATTTGATATGATAAAGTTTCATGGCTCAAGTGAAAATTAAATAACCAACCGATGGAAAGTCCAAAACCCTTCAATCACCAATCATCATTCAGCAAGCGTGTAGCCAAATTTTACCACATTTATTTTCAAATCTGAGCACAGTCAATCAATCGCCTCATTTCAAGTCTTAAGACATTTTTGTTTGAGTGTGCCAGTGAAAGTTTTCTCACTGTTAATTTCCTTCTTTGACTTTAAATTAAGAAATTATGTTAATTTTAATTATCCTCCACCTCTGCAATACCATTAATAAACTGCCCGCGTAATAATCATTTCGAGGAAAAAAATCCACAATTTAATTCAAAATAACATTTTGCATACATTTTTTTTCATTTTTAATCATTCACCGAGATATAAATTATTTTTATGGGACAAAAGGGATAAGTGAAAGCATGTGCGCTACAGAATAAATCTTACTTAAAAATCATTTTACCCCTTTCATGCTCATTTACATCTTCATCCACTAATGAAAAATTGTGAAAAAAATAAACGGTAGACTGGTAACTTGGAATAAAATTAAAATGTAACGAAAACTTTTCTTGATTAAAATCACATAATTAGAATATTTGTAAAATAAATAAATTTAAAGTCAAGTCAACATTTTTCCGTTATCTTCATAGCAAAATATGTTTATTTACACATCTCAACTCAACTCCACTCTTTCACTTGTAATAATATTTAAGATACTAAAAATATTTATCTTTCACCACCATCATCATCATGGACACAATTTTAAAAGTGAATCCTGAAATCGAATAATGTACATTTTAATTAGGAATAACATTTTAACAAGATAACATTTGAAATTTAATGCAAATCAGGTTTCGTGTCTATATCGCTGTCAAAATTCAAAAAATATGATTATAAATGTAGATAAAGATAATGCGTATAAGGGGTTTTTGTGGAGTTATAATTGTAAATCCATGTTTGTAATTTGATACAATTCATTGTTCGATTGTTTGATTTTCATTTAATAATTAAAAACGAACAAAATTTCCCTTATCCCAAATGTGTATCATTTCTATTTTATTTGTAGATTTATTTAAATTTTATCACATATACACTTTGAATTGAATTGAAATCACGCAACTGTGAGATAAAGTCAACAAAATGACATGAAAAAGTCAAAGAGTAAATATTAAAATGAAATTTTATACTCGAATAAATGTAAAATTTCTGTGTGTAAGTTTTAATTAAATTATAAGTGTTAAATCTGATACATTTCGAAAATTCGTATCATTTTTGAATAATTTTAACCAAATTTTAGTTGAAACGTACTCATATTTGACGTGATAGGAAGAAAAAAGGTAATTTCAATGAATTTTTACTTTAAAAATCCTGAAAAAAAGATCATTTATTTGTTTTTTTTTACACACTCATTCACTTATTAACGCGTCTCACGCATGAAACCCATTATTATCACACATTATCCCAAGGAAATGTCTAATACTCGTGTGAATTATGTCTTTTTGAACAATATGTTTCTTGTAAATAATCTTTATATGTATGTATTAGTAAGAAAATAAAGAAGCAATTTACCACCGAAAATCACTTAACACAGATTTTATAATATAAATGTCTTATTTTGAGTTAATATTGAAAAAAAATATCGGCATATATTGAATATGTTGTTACATTATTATTACTTTTATTATCATTGCCACAAAACACGGATTGCGCATTTACTTTAATTTTTGTTAGATTTTAGAAAAATATCAAAAAAGGATGGTGTCATATTAGGATTGACTGGAATGTCATTTTATTTTATTTGACTGGAATGTGAAGTTTTTACTTTCTGAAATAATTTCTTGATAATTTACAGCAGGAGCAAACAGTGAGGATAGCTCAACGACTGATGACTACAAAATGAGAGAAAAATCCACTGATTTAATTGTAATTTAAATTGGTCTTACGTATTTAATACCCGAATGCATGGAAAAAGGTTGCCTTATCGGAAGAAAACTCCTGAATTTTAGGAGCTAAACTCCTAATTTTTAGGAGTTAACTCCTAATATTCAGGAGTTTACTTTCGACAGGGTGGGTATCCTCGGAATGGTGCCTTTTTGTCACAGGCGCTTAGAAATTGATTGCAAAGTGACTCAATGAACGTTAGAATCAATTGGGCTTGACCCGTTTGTTCCACAATAAGGCTCTAGTATATTATATGATACTCAAAAGCATTAGACAACAAAAAAACTGATCATTTAATTTATCACTGCTTAGGACATGCTAATACTTGTGACGTCTTTTAAAGCCTTTTACAAATAATTCTCGTGAAAATATAGTGGGGCATAAAAATTAACCACGTGCTTGAAGGTTCAATCAACTGATTTTTTTTTAGTTATTCAAAAAAGCAAATTCCTCGATCGCTATCAGTAAACAGGTGCAATCTTCATCCTCAAAATGTTCATTTACTTTTAATATAATCACACTTAAAATTAATTAAATCAGATTTTAATGAAACAGTCAGTTTCAAAGCCATCAGATAAAATCTGAGGTGTTATGCGATATCTAAAAAAGACTCAAATAAAAAACTTTCCCTTTTCTTTCCAAATCTCACATATTTTTTATTTATCATAAAAAAACACGCATAACGATCTATTTTGAAAGTTGAACCACATTTTTATATCCCCATTTTATTACACCACATAATCCCTTACTGTGAAATTACTTGCCTAATAAACTAAATGGTTATTGTACAGTAATTTAGAAAGTAATCAATATTGCAGTCTAATTTTTTTCTTGTTTAACTCTTTTTTTTTTATTATTTTTATCCTTTTATTTTACATACAATACAAAAAAAAATAAAAATTTAAGACAAGGGTGTTGCTCGCTGTTTTCATTGCATAAATTAATGCAATGTAATTTTTTTCCTTGTCCCGTTATCCCTTTAACTCACTCTTTTCAATCCATTTAATGGATAACATTGAAACAAGAAGGCATTTATTTTTATTTTTCTTTTAATTAACTCCAATTAAACGGATTACAATAAATAACTTTTATGAATCAACAAAAAAAAAATGAAAAATTATGTAACCTCCAAGACATTTTTTTAAAAATATTTTTCATTGAAAAAAAAAATCATGTAACCCTTTAACTATGACATAATGCACCCTTTTGTCTCTTGAATTCAATGGTTTTTTTTTTCTAAAAATATATCATAAACATTTGCCAAAGTTATCAATTACAAATAATGTGTACAAAGAGATTTTTTTCTAATTTAATTCTTTTTTTTAATCATCATCATCGTCCTTCTTCATTAACATTCAAGTGCTTTAATATCAAATTAGATCGAAAAAAAAATTATATAATAAAAATTGTAACAAAATTTTTAAAGGGTTAGAGGCTAAATTATTTTTCTGTATTTAATATGCGTTTGATAAATAAAAAAAAAATTGAACAGATTTTTTCTGTTCTCGCTTAATCTGCAAATCATCAAATTAAAAGTCATCATGCTGTGTCGTTAAACTTTTCAATGATATGGTATTAATTGCCCACTATCAATATTCAGTTCATGGATTTGTTTTTTTTATATCTCCAGATAAAAATTAAAAATTAAGAGGAAAAAAATTAAATAAGACAATGACTTGTTTAAATGGGGTGGTGACAAATCACTGCCGTATGTCCTTTTGTGTTTTTTTTCATTTATTTGTTTCAATTTAAAAAGAAAAATTAGAAAAATATGCGGTAAACTTAGAGTAAAAAATAGGAGAAAGGGTTGCAGTTACAGCAGTCACTAATTACACGCAATTTCTAATTTTTAATTTAATTTTTTTGTTTTTATTTTTTGTGATTTGTCATTTTTTTAAATTGAAAAAGGATTCGTAATGTGAATCAAACATTTAAAGATTTTCTTAATTAACGTAATTTTTCATTCGACTTATTTTTAAGGAATTTATGATTTATATCCGTTTATATTTAATATATTAGTATTAATTATTATCAGTTAAGACAAAGTAAGTGTAATTTTAAGCCTTTTCTTGATATTTTAAGTGATTTGCACTAAAATTACGAGCTCCAATTGAAAGAAGAATTACTCATTTATTAGTTTCGATTATTCTTTAGATTAAAAAAGATTATAGATATTGTTGATTTGATCACCGAAAGTCGATTAAATGAGTCAATGGATTTTAATTATAAGAGTTTACATATTGTTAATTCATTTTGAAAAAGTTTACATTTCATAAGGAAATTTAGAATTTCTTAGTTTACATTTCTTTTTTGTCACCTTTCTTAGCATTTTTGATAAAAAAATTAAATGAATTTTCTTCATAAATTCAAATTTTTTTTCTAAAGTTCAAAAAAATAAACCAATTAAGTTCACTCACCGTAAAATATTTCCGAAATCCCAATTCCATTTAAAAAAACCTTGTATTTTGCAATCAGTTTTGTTTATCAACACAAAATTAATCGCTTAATCACTAAATTAATTTCTATCAAATTGTGTTATAAAAATAAATAATAAAAATTCCTTAGAAAATCAGGTTAATGTCCAACTTTGATCAAATTTTATAAATAAATGAATGAAATAACATCAATAAACTGAATAAGTCTTATCAATTTCCTTTACTAATTTTATGAATGAAACTTGCGTAAAATTTTTTAACCACTTTATTTATTATTTTTTCCTATACAAATTAACGTTGAGCTTGTTTATGTTTTGAATGATAAAATTATTTTTATTTATATTTTTTTACTGGAAAATACGTTTTTGCTTCCTATAATTAAATCATAAACTCACAAATCATTGTACGATTGAATCAAAAATAAATTTATTTTATTATTTCATCCGTTTTTGATCTGCAAAACTGATTGGAACAAGGGTTTTCCCGATAGATAAAAAGTGATATCAGTCATTAAAAAATCAAGATAATTTTTTTTACAGAAGTTTCTGTTAATTTTATTGGGTTTTCTACGGATATGGAGCTGTGATAAGTAATCAAATTATAAATTTTAAACCAAATAAAAGTTATCAAAAATTCAATTTTTAGATCAAATCAGTGTCTAATTAATTCACTTATCTTGGTAATCCTCAATTGAAACGTAATTTTTGTAAAAGATTGCATCAGCATGACCATCAATTTTTTTACATGTGAAGTTTATGATTTAATTTGAGTTCAATTTAATTAACTTTCTTGTTCGATAATTTCATTTTATTTGATCAGATGAAAACTATTACAAAGGTTCAAATGGACTCACCAAAAGCGTGATAGACGTGGTCAAAAAAGATCAACAATAACCAAATTCTATGAAAGTTCTCGTCATCGTCAATCAATTAAACTACGACAATTTTAAATGTATTTATGAAAAAGGTAAGAAGAGACTCTTCACCTTTTCTCAATAACCACTAAATCATATCAATTTCCACTCAAATAATTCCAAATCAAGACAAATCAAAGCTAATCATTAATGAATTTCCAGATTTTGTCTATCAGCAACATGTGTCAATCACGGCGTCTTAATTTTACTCAAATATGAATTCATTTGTACGGCAAGATAAAATAAAAATAGGAAAAGCCGAGCCTACTTCATTGTTTCAGTTCAAATCTTTTGAAAAAATTAATAAGATAAGAATTTATGACACACACTAATCAAGTGCCCAATATCTTATCTGAAATTTTTGATTTGCTATAAAAACCCTCTGCAAACACTCAAAATCAAATCAAAGTTACAGTAGCAATCAATCAATAAAGATTCCTTTAACTTAAAGAAATATTAAAATATTTTAAATAATTTTGTGAAATAATAATAATACTAAATTTAAAAATTAATCATGAAAATGCGTACAAATTACGATAGTGCTACAAAAGTGTGGTCAGCACCACAAAGACCCTACACATTCGGTGATAGATCAGTTGGTGAAGTTGTGTATGATGCTTTAAGGACTCGTCCCGATCGAATCATCGAAATTTGCCATGAAACGGGTAAAAAGGTGACAGCAGCTGAGATGTATAAAAATAGTGTGAATGTTGCACGGTCATATCTTCAAATGGGATTAACTGAAAATGACGTTGTCTTGATTATACTGAACAATCATCATTTTGTTGCACCAATTGTTGTGGGTGCTACTTTCATTGGTGCTGCATTTTGTGCCCTGGAAGTTGGATTAAATCGAAAAGATTTACGCAATTTGATGTATCAATTGCAACCCAAGGTGATCGTATGTGAAAAAACTGAATTTATCAAAGTGAGATCACTTGTCACTGAATTGGATATGAGAGTTGATGTGTTCGTAAATAATCCATTACATCCTAATTCACATGAGGATTTATTTATCGATTTGGGAGATCATGATAATTTCAAACCTACAATATTGAGAAATGTTGAAGATAGGACAGCTGCAGTTCTATCATCATCTGCTACCATGGGAACATACAAATTGATAGCAATCAGTCATCCACAACTACTTCATAACTAGTAAGTACTTTTAAAAGAAAACTCTTCAAATTAAATTCTTATCATTCTTTTATCATTACAGTACCGAGAACTTTGGCATAGTTGAAACTCTTTTCACATACAGTACATTGAGTTGGATCACCGGTATCGTTGCCTTATTCGGTTGTATAGTCCTAAATGTCCGTCGTATCATCACCCCAAAATCCTTCAATCCAGTTGATTTTCTTGAAATCATCCAAAAATACAGTGTAAATCTAATTTTATTGCAACCTGATCGACTTAATGCCACATTAAATTGTCCCAAAATCGAAGAAACCAATTTTGATTCTGTATATGTTGTCATGGTCACGGGAAAGCCCCTTCCTGAACACATGAAAATCAAAATGGAGAAATATTTGACTGCAGGAGCAATTGTGACAACATATGGCATGACAGAAACCGCTGGAACAATCACAAGTTCAATGTATAGCTCAGATAAAAAGGGATCAGCAGGACTTTTAGTTGATAATACATGTGCCAAGATTTGCGATGAATTTGGATATACATTGAATCCAGGACAAGTTGGTGAGATTCATGTTAAAGGTGAATTTAAATTTTTGGGATATTACAACAATCCAAAATTGACTGAATCGAGCATTGATGATGAGGGATATTTGAAAACTGGTGATATTGGGTACATTGATGAAGATGGTGAATTGTTCATTGTTGACAGGAAAAAGGATACAATTGTTATGGGAAAACACTTTGTCTATCCATCAATTTTAGAGGGCATCATTCATCAACATCCAGGTGTTTATGATGTTTGTATCATTGAAGCACCTCATCCAGAACTTAGCATGGTACCAGTTGCTGCAGTCATTCCCAGAACTGGATCAAATGTGACAGCCGATGAAATCGTTGAATTTGTAGCGAAGCGTCAACCACCAGAGCTCCAACTCAAAGGAGGTGTCGTATTTGTAGATGATTTAGCCAAAACAGCTACCGGTAAATTCAAGAGATATCTAGTCAAAGAAACTGTAGCCCAAAAGTTAGCTGAATCAAATAAGCATATGCGATAAAAAGTTCATTTACCTATTTTAAGTATCATTAAATTAAGTGTAAATAGAAAATATTCATCATATACCCCTTGAAATAGTTTAAGGTTAGGAATTAAAATAAAAATAAGATTAGATACAATGTATCACAGTAGGAAGTAAAACTTATCATAAAACACATGAATTATTATAAACTTAAGATAAAGATGATTAGATTTAAGAAATTACGATTTAAGTAATTATAATAAAAAAAAATCATGATTTCACATAAAAAAATATAATCAAATTTTTATTCGAGCTGATAAGATAAAGCGGGTTTTCCCATTTAAGTCATCATAATAATCAGGGTCTTAATTTCTTGGGTGAACGGTATCAGATTGACGTCCAAAACCACCAAATGATGATTTAACGATTTCAGCAACATTTCCAAGGATATTTTGAATGCCAGCGAAAACGTCCTCCTAAAAAATGAAAAAAAAAGTAATATGAGTTTCTGTCCAAACTTCACACTCAACGTTCAATTTTAACTCACAATGTATCGAACCATTGGGGGCTTTGGAGATGTCGGCCTCTGAACAGTCTCTGTCACAAATGGAGTAGTTTGAGTTGTAATCTCTTCTAATTTATCACCAGCAGTCAAAGGTGTGACCGCCTCTTCAACTGAATTGCCTTGAACTTGTTCTAGATTCGCACATTGGACATACGAAACTATTACAGCTAAAATAAGCATAAATCCAGTAAGAAATCTTAATAACTTTGGACTTATCATTGTGATTTTTGAAATGAGTAGTTGATAAAATGTAGGTCAATTAGTTAAATTAGCACTGTTTAACTGTTAAATGTTAGAATTTAAGTTTATTTATTTATCTTATTCTGATCACACAGTTAAGAACTCAATTGATTTGAACGAAAGTTGATACTAGACTAAAACATTTTTAAAAGTTATGACACTGAACAACTTTAAGTTCTTTATTTTTTTTAATTTACGTTCTTTATCGTATCATGTTAATTTTTTTTTTTGGAGAAAAATAATGTTGCATGTACCTGTTTTTAGTACATAACCTGAATTGTATGCAATATTACATAAGAAAGGGAAGTAAATCCTTTGTTTTTATTACAATTATTACTCATTATTGAAGTTTTACCTCAATTAAAAACAAGTTTAAGATTAACAAAAAAAAAAAATCAAAAATTATATGAAGGTTAACGACTTTATGACCAATCTCATGATTTCTCTTTCATTGAATTTCCATAACTGCACTCCACCGTTACTCGTTTTTAAAGGGATTTTAGTTCAAAAGCAGGTCAATAGATGTCACTCTAGTACATTTGTTTACATGAATGACAGTTCAAATGTCATAACAATAAAAAAAGATAAACCCAAGCCAAAAGTTTTGTAAAGAAAAATAAATTTTCCTCATTTTCTCTATTAAATGTTGTTAAAATCCTATCAAATTGAGCACAAATCAGTATGAGTGCTTTCCTTGAATTCATTGAAGTTGACAACTTCAAGTCGTATCGTGGAAATGTCATAATTGGGCCATTAAAGAAATTTTCCGCCGTAATCGGACCAAATGGATCAGGTAAAATCAATTTTCATAGAAATTATTGGTCTTGAAATGAAACTTTAAAGTTAAATCGTATATTTTTGTATAAAGTTGTGTAAAATTTAATTAAATTCACTTCCGACGTGATTTTTCTTTAATTTTAATTGAAATTTCATTTGTGTATGTAATGTGTAGTGTTGATATTTATTTTACGTACGTAGAATTTGTAAACAAATAATTTTTTTTTTTGTGTTTACAGGTAAATCAAATTTCATGGATGCCATCAGTTTTGTCATGGGAGAAAAAACAAATTGTCTTCGTGTTAAAAAATTGAGTGAGTTGATACACGGAGCTTCAATTGGAAAACCTGTTGCACGGACGTAAGATGGAATTTTGAATAATTTAAATTGAAAAATACCAATTTATAATTTTTTTTTGTAGCTGTTCTGTCACTGCAAAATTCATTCTTCCAGGAGAAGTTAAGAAAAGTTTTCAACGCTCAGTCCAAGGCTCCTCATCCGATTACAAAATAAATGGACAGTCTGTTAGTAGTGCAACGTACCTTTCCGAACTCGAATATCTTGGAATTAATGTAAAAGCTAAAAATTTCTTGGTTTTCCAAGGAGCGGTCGAAAGTATCGCTATGAAAAATGCAAAAGAACGAACAGCTTTATTTGAAGAAATTTCAGGATCAGGACTTTTGAAAGATGAGTACAATAAATTACGTCAAGAAGTGAATGCAGCTGAAGAGGAAACTCAATTTACATATCAGAAGAAAAAGGGTGTTGCTGCGGAGAGAAAAGAAGCAAAATTGGAGAAACTCGAAGCAGACCGTTATCAAAAGTTACGTCAAGAATATACAGACAAACAAATTGAGTATCAATTATTTCGATTGTATCACAATGAAAAAGAAATTCAGAGATTAGGCGAAGAATTAGATTCAAAGCAGGGAGATTTAACATCAGCTGAACAAAGAAAAGAACAAGCTGATGAAGCGTTGCGTGAAAAGAAAAAAGAAGCGGGAAAAATTGCACGGGAATTGGCAAAAATTGAACAAGATATTCGTGAAGTTG
Organism: Culicoides sonorensis; assembly: GCA_900002565.1. Taxonomy (NCBI): domain Eukaryota; kingdom Metazoa; phylum Arthropoda; class Insecta; order Diptera; family Ceratopogonidae; genus Culicoides; species Culicoides sonorensis. The sequence goes on along the minus strand of LN483397.1, from coordinate 493,701 downwards.
AGACAGATATGGGTAAAAAACATCCACTTTTCATTAAAGCTAAAGAAAAATTGGCACATATGAAGAAAAAGTTGGACAATGCAAAGAAAACCCTCGAACAAGCTCGATTAGCAGACGAAGCACACAACGCTGACATTCAAAAGCTCGAAAATGAACTTGCAATTGTCGAACAAAAGAAACGTGATTTCGAGGATGATATTGCAGGACAATCCCAAAAACGTGGTCGTAACATTCATTTGGAAGAGAATCTTGTTCAGGAATATGACAGATTGAAACAAAAAGCTGACGCTACATCTGCAAAATATTTAGGCAAACTTGACGCCGTCAATCGTGAACAGAAATCCGATCAAGATTTACTCGATGCTGAAACAAATAAAAAATCACAGATTGAAGAAACACTTAAAAAGTACTCATCTGAAAAGGAGGAAGCGGTTAAACGTCGTGACAAACTCGTGGATCACATTGCAAGCAGTAAACAAGCTCTCGAAGAGCAAAATCGTATCAAAGATGAGTTACGTAAAGACGTTGGTTCATCTAAAGATCGCATAATTGAATTGCAAAATGAACTTGATAATGTTCGTGACCAGCTTGGTGATGCCAAAATTGATAAACACGAAGATGGACGTCGTAAGAAAAAACAAGAAGTTGTTGAGCTCTTCAAACGTGAAGTTCCAGGAGTTTATGACCGAATGATAAACATGTGTCAACCCACCCATAAACGATACAATGTTGCAGTTACTAAAGTTTTAGGCAAATACATGGAAGCTATCATAGTTGACACTGAAAAGACAGCTCGTCGATGCATTCAAATTCTCAAGGAACAAATGCTGGAAGTTGAAACATTTCTTCCACTCGATTACTTGCAAGCAAAACCACTTAAAGAACGTCTTCGGAATATCGCGGATCCCAAGGGTGTCCGCTTAATTTATGATGTATTGAAATTTGAACCACCTGAAATTGAGAGAGCGGTTCTTTTCGCGACAAATAACGCTCTTGTATGTGAAACCCCGGAAGACGCCATGAAAGTTGCTTACGATATTGGAAGTCGTTATGATGCGTTGGCCTTGGATGGTACATTCTATCAAAAATCTGGTATCATATCAGGAGGAAGTCATGATCTTGCTCGAAAAGCAAAACGTTGGGATGAAAAACACATGGCAACATTAAAGTTACAGAAAGAAAAGTTAAATGAAGAATTGAAGGATGTCATCAAAAAATCACGTAAACAGGGTGAACTAACAACTGTCGAATCACAAATCAAAGGCTTGGAAAATCGACTCAAGTACAGCAAAAATGATTTGGATGCATCTGAACGGACTATCGTCAATTTTGATAAGAAACTTGAGAATTTAAAACGTGAAATGGATGCGATTGGCCCGAAAATTGCCGAAATTGAACGGAGAATGGAACAACGTGATCAAAAAATTCAGGTGATCAAAGAGAAGATGAACAGTGTTGAGGATGAAGTTTATTCCAATTTCTGTCAACGCATTGGTGTTGCAAATATTCGTCAATATGAGGAACGTGAGTTGGTGATGCAACATGAACGTGCCCGCGCAAGAGCTGAATACGAACAACAAATTGATCGGATTAACACGAATTTAGATTTTGAGCGCAGTAAAAATACAAGAGGTAAGAAATTGACAATCAATTTAATTTTTATGGAAAATAAAATTTATTTTTTTTACAGTTAACGTTGAACGTTGGGAACGCGCTGTCCAAGACGATGAAGACTCCTTAGAGACATTTAAACAAGCCGAACGTCGTCATCTCCAAGAAATTGAAGTCGACAAACAAAAAATCGAGGAACTCAAACAACTTAAAAACACGAAAAAGACACAAGTTGATCAAATGGAAGAAGAAACAGCAAAAGCACGTCGTGAAGTTCAAGTTTGTGCAAAGGAACTTGCTAATATCAGTCATCAAATCGGTTCAACTGAAAATAAAATCGAGAGTAAGAAAATTGAACGTCATAATCTTCTGATGCAGGCGAAAATGGAAGCCATTGCTATTCCAATATTGCGTGGCTCTTTGGATGATGTCACTCAGCAAGGAGATGACAATAATGAATCAGCTGCTTCTACATCAGGACAACCGTCACGTGAATCTTTAATTGAAATTGATTACAGTGGACTTGCAAGAGAATACAAGCAACTCACCGAACCTGAACAAATCAAGAAGAAGGGTGATAGTTTGAGTAAAGATATGGCTTCCAAATTGGACACAATTGAGAAAATTCAAATGCCTAATATGAAAGCAATGCAAAAACTGGATCGAGTTACAGAGAAAATTGCCACAACGAATGAAGAATTTGAAGCGGCACGCAAAAAGGCCAAAAAAGCAAAAGCAGCATTTGAAAAAGTCAAAAATGATCGAATTGATCGGTTTAAAAAATGTTGTGATCACATTTCCGAAGCAATTGACGGAATTTACAAATCTTTGGCACGAAATGAGTCAGCACAAGCATATTTGGGTCCAGACAATCCAGAGGAACCTTATTTAGATGGAATCAATTACAATTGTGTAGCACCTGGTAAACGTTTCCAACCGATGAGCAATTTGAGTGGTGGTGAAAAGACAATTGCAGCTCTTGCTCTTCTATTTGCTATTCACAGTTATCACCCGTCACCATTTTTCGTCTTAGATGAAATTGATGCTGCCCTGGATAACACAAATATTGGTAAAGTTGCGTCTTATATCAGGGAAAAGACAGAAAACCTTCAAACTATCGTAATTTCACTCAAAGAAGAATTTTACGGACATGCTGATTGTCTGATTGGCATCACCCCAGAACCAGCTGATTGTTTAGTGTCCAGTGTCTATTTATTTGACTTGACAGTATTCCCAGAGTAAACTAAATTAAATGTACTTCTAATATATTTTATTATTTTTTGATTATTAAATGTATAATTTCATGATAAATGTGACTTTTAAACTAAAATTTGATTAAATTTATATTCGTAAATATAAATAACAGTAATAAAAATAGAATAAATTTGTCATAGAAATGAAAAATTAATCCAATTTAATGCCAGCAAAAGAAACTTCCAAATTCGCATCTGTCGAATCCATGCGACACTTTATATGGGCCAAAGTATGATCGAATTGTGTTTTGATCTGTTTTGACTCTTCCGGTCCTTCCAAATTCGCCAATTCTTCGTTGATTTTACTGATCAACTGGTTAATTATAGCGACTGTGATCAAGGAGTTTCCACGTTCAAAGAAGAAAATGTAATAATTAAGAATTTCGACATACAATTGAATTTGAACTCCCAAGTCCAAGCATTGACTTGCAATTCGAGTTGCTTTTTTAAGACAGTCCAATGTTCGTTTCTCATCCCGCATTTCAACCCCATTCTTTTTTCCACTCCAAAAGAGGGCAGCACATGCCGCAACTCCCCTACACTGATCTGGTTTCTTCAACAACTTTGAAGCAGCCAGTGTGAAATTAGTTCTCAGAGGTTCTGCATTTTCCTCACTGAAACACGTCATTTGTTCAAATGTCGATATGATCAATGTAATTGCTGCCAATTGTGACTTGGAGTCTGAAATTTCATCTTCATACAATGAAAATGCTTGAGTAATAAAGTCATAAGCAACTGCTTCGTGATTTGAAAATTGAGTCAAACCAATACACAATGCGCCTTGCAAATATAACCGTAATGCCAATTCAGGGAGTTCATTCTTAGCCAAAACCGCAATTGTTTCATGACAATATTTAATGATTTTCTCACATTTTTTGTCCCACAACTCGTCTTCAGCTGAAATTTGTTTATATTTATGGGCTAGTTGATAGGCCTGGAATACCAATGATGGTAAAACATATTTAATGCGTTGTGGTCCACCAGCTCCAAAGTGCTTTCGAGCTGAACTTAAAATCTTATATTGCATATCTGGCTCATCAGAACGTAGTAAATGCACAATTCGACCAACAATACTTTGTTCCTCAGCAAAATCTTCCATATCGATTTTTTCATTAGGTTGATCTTCTTGGTCTTTAATGAGGGGTGATAAGACACTGAGAACTGCATCCACACTTTCAGCATCAGGAATTTGAGTTTCATTTTCCAGGACATTCATTGCCATATAAAGTGACATAGCTTTACGAGACGTGTAATCAAAACGTTGCATTAACTTGGAAAAATTGTTCAATTCCAAGACTACAAGAATGTTGTTGTAAAAATCAATGCAAAGACGAAGAAGCCGTGAAAGCTCTTGATTGACAGGGAGTGTGCAAGCAATACTTGTCATATTCAATCTTTCCATTATTTTATCTGTAGTTCCAAGAACTTGATCCACATAATCAATACGAGTCGGATACACTTTTTGTGCTAATGAGACCAAAGCAACTTGTAATGAAACCACATCTTCTAAAGGCATTTCACCTCGGATTTGAACCACATTAGCAATTTGTGTATTAAAGATGTCAAATAATTGTAAATCAGTTGGAATTACTGAATCGGCTCCTTCTTCTTTGCCCTTATCGTGACGTTGATTGTACGCTGCCAATCGATCAATTAACGAGATGATGATATTTTTCACATTCACTCCGGGTTGAAGTTGTGCACATGATTTTAAAAAGACATCAAGTGTCTTGAGATGGAATTCATCCGGAAATACTTGAATGATGCATTCCATGAGATATTCTTGGGCAATGCTATCACGACAACTTACAACTTGTTCCAATATACCAGGAAGAATCAGTCGCTGATAAACTTCCAAATTTGCAGATTCCAATTGTGATAAATGAACTAAATTAGTTCCAACTAAAATCTTCAATTCTTCTCTCTCCTTTTCACGACGCACTTTTTCACTGGAATGTCCTTGATGTTGCATGCGAACCCACAGCTTATTCATCTCCGCAAAATTAGTCAACACAAAATCAATTGAATCATACACTGTCCCTTCATTGCCTTCCTCTAACGTGTCAGGCAAGATATTTCGCGTACATTGTAGTAAAAAGTTCCTCAAAAACAGGCCACGTAAGGGATGTTGAACACCTCGACACATTTCAACCAAATCCTTCAAAATACTCTTTTTCAAAGCACTATTTGTCTTGATATAGACAAGACCAACTGTAATTAACAGATATAAACGGGGCACAACATTTCCAGCATACTGAACTAACTCATACAAATCAGCAACTTTATTATCTTTCTGAAATTCATCGACCAAATATAATTCAAGATGTCGCAACTCATCAGTGATTGCCATGTAAAGCTCATAATAACACTTGGGAGACAATAACGAAGTCCGCAGTTCACTCAACATGGCACTTGCACACTTCAAAGCATCCATTAATCGTCCCCTAATTTAAAAAAAAAACACAAGATATTAATAAAATAATAATTAAAAAATTTTTCAACTTACTTATCAAGACATCTTTTCATTGAAAATGCTTGTCCTCTTACGATTTGTAATGCATCACCAAGGAGCTTTTCCTGCTCATCAAAGGACCCTGTCTGTGAGTGCATCATTTTCGGTTACTTAAAAGTCGAGAAAATTCAGAAAAAATTAATTTTATATCAAATTTGTGTTTTTTGTGATAATTTATGGGATAAATTTTAAGTGTCAAATATGTTTTGACATTTAAATTACCTTGCGGTGAGAAAACTCTTAATTTTAAGTAAGCTAAATTCAAAATCTAATGAAATTGTTGAAGTTTTTACCACTTAATGGTTCAAAAAAATTGGATTTAATGCAATTCATTTCATTAAAAGTACAAAATGATTGAAAAAATTCGGAATATAGCGATAATCTGCTGTTAAAAGTGAAATGAAATTAACCGATGCGCGTGTTAAATTTACTCATTTAATTACGACTGTATACGAAAAGTCGTAAATGACGATTTTAACAAGGAAAATTCTGTTTGCTAATTTTCCCAATTATCCTGTTCTATTTAATCGATATTCGTTAAAATCCATATCAGTATTGAATAATTGTAATTTACATTCGTTTTTGAACGAATTTAGTGTTGGACATTCTGTTAATCTGCCATATAAAATGAATGACGAAGAAGGTGAGGTTTCATTGTTGTTTTTAATTTTTTGATGAGCAAGGAAATATTTGATTCTATTTTTTTTTTCATTTTATAGAAACTAAGGAACTTAATCCAAACAATGAAAAAGCCAAAATAACTTCACCAGTTCCAAAGAGTGAATCACCAGTGCCACCAATACCATCATCGGGAACCGCGTCGACAACTGGCAGTGGCTCTCACTTGATCACAGATAAAATTGAGCAAATTCGACATTTTTTATCAGAAAAATTACATCTATATTCACATGATGATGATACAGATAGTAATCAAACTGTGTTAGATACCGTTGATATTCACGGTGTTATTAAACACTGGAAAAAGGGTGGATTTAAGAAAATTGTTACAATGGTTGGTGCAGGTATAAGTACCTCAGCTGGAATTCCAGATTTTCGTTCACCAAGTACTGGATTGTATCACAATTTGTTAAAATATAATTTGCCTTATCCCGAAGCAATTTTCGATTTGAGTTTTTTCATGGAGAATCCAAAGCCATTTTTTCAACTTGCAAAAGAACTTTATCCAGGCACTTTTAAGCCAACACCAACTCATTATTTTATCAAACTGCTACATGATAAAGGACTGTTAGTGAGACATTATACACAAAATATTGATACATTAGATCGCCTTGTTGGATTACCTGATGAAAAAATTGTGGAAGCTCATGGTACATTCTACACCAATCATTGTCTTGGTTGTCGCAAAGAATATTCGATGGAATGGGCAAAAGATTCAATTTTCGAAGATAAAGTTCCCAGATGTACTGAATGTGATGGTGTCGTTAAACCAGATATTGTTTTCTTTGGTGAAAATCTTCCTGAAAAATTCCACATTTTACCAGATCAAGATTTTAAGGAATGTGATTTACTTTTAATTATGGGAACTTCGCTTACAGTTCAGCCGTTTGCCGGGTTAGTTGACTATGCAAAAGATGATTGTGTACGATTGTTGATTAATCGAGATAAAGTTGGTGGTGGTATGGGGTTCTTTAGATTGAAAGTCTTCGGGGAGGGTTTGTGTTTTGATTTACCTGGAAATAGACGAGACGTTGCATGGCAGGGCGACTGTGACGAGGGATGTCAATATTTGGCTGATCAACTAGGATTCGGGGTAATTTTTGTTGATTGATTTAAATTTTATTGAAATTAAAAATTTTGTGGTTTAGGATGAATTGCGTGAACTAATCAAATCCGAACATGAACGGATAACCAAAGGTGAGACGTCAGTTCAATCACTTGATACCAAAAAATCTGAGGATTCACCCTCAAAGGATCAACCAAAAATAGAAGAAAAGTCAAGCCCAGAAAAAAAACCAGACACTGATGACAAATCAGAAGAAAGTAAAACAAAAAATGAGGAATAAGTGCAATAGTAACCGAAATCTTAAAAACTTTAACTACTTTTTTTATTTAAAGTAGGCACAAATGCTTCGTTTTGAACAATAAACTTTTTATTTTATTCAATTGAAATTATTAATCAAAGTTTCAAACATTTAAAAAATTTAATCGCAAGTTTAATAATATAAATAAAATTTAATGGTTAACTACGGCAACAACTATTTTAAGATATGTTAAATTGAAAAAAATCAGGTGATTAAAAGTTATTTTAAAAGCCATATAAATTTGATGGGATTTCAATTTTTTTTTTAATAACTTCGTCCGAACAAGCAGTAAAATTTAGGTTTCTTTGTGCATGAAGGATGAATGCATTTGTCACTTGGTGTCAATTCAGTTGGTTGTTTAAATGGAATACAAAGCGATTTTGCACCCATGGCAGGAGCTCCTGGTTCAGCATTTTCTTCACGAGCACTCTCAGCCTTGATAACTTCCTCACATGGAATTTCACCACAGAAAGGAGACATGATTAAATTTTTCTCATCCAAGAATTTTGTAAATTCGTCCCAGTTTTTAGTTATTTTGAGATGATCTTGAAGATCCTTATTTGCACGATCAAACAGATTTTTATGAATAGTTTCGAGAAGTTCTGGGATTTTCTTGGTTGCTTCATCTCGTTTAATGGCAATTTTTTCACCGGTATCACGTCGCACTGCAATAAACTGATTTTGTTGCATGTCTTTTGGTCCGAGCTCAATACGAATTGGGACACCTTTCAATTCCCAATGGTTGTAACGCCATGCTGGTGAATAATTCTCACGATAGTCACCCTCACAACGAACTCCAGCTCCAACCAAAGTCTTTTCAAGTGCTGCACAGCTCTCAAGAAGTTTATTTTTATCTTCATCAGTTGTATTTGCTGTGATACCACATGGGACAATGATAGTTTGAATTAATGCAACACGTGGTGGCAAGACAAGACCCTTATTGTCAGCATGAACCATAATCATGACACCAATTGTACGTGTGGTGATACCCCATGAATTTTGATACACATATTCGACTTCTTGATTATCAGGACGATTAAAGACAATTTCAAACATTTTCGAGAAATTTTGTCCCAAGAAATGTGAAGTTGCTCCTTGGATACCGCGACCACTTGCGGAAATGAAAGCTTCAACGGTTGTCGTATAATCACCACCAGCAAACTTCTCCTTTTCAGTTTTGCGACCTTTAATTACTGGAATCGCCAATAAATCTTCATATACTTGACGATACAAGTCTAGAATTTCTAAAACTTCGTCTTGTGCTTCTTTTGCTGTAGCAAATGCTGTGTGACCTTCTTGCCACAAAAATTCACGCGTTCTCAAAAATGGAGTTGGATTTTTGAATTCCCATCTTACCACATTATTCCATTGATTTAATCGGATTGGCAAATCACGATAGCTCTGAATCCATTTTGCATAAGCTGGATACATGACAGTTTCAGAGGTAGGGCGAACAGCAATTGGCTCAGCTAAATCTGAATCTCCGGATTTTGTGACCCACGCAACTTCTGGTGCAAAATCAGCAATATGATCTTTTTCACGTTCCAATGCAGCTTTTGATACAAACAATGGGAAATATGCTTCTTTTACTCCACGTTTCGTGATTTCAGCATCAAACCAGGTTTTGATGAATTTCCATACAGCAAATGACCAGTGTCGTAGAATGTAACAACCAGAAACATCATAATATTCGATCATTTCACCTTTTGTGATGACTTGTGAATACCATTCAGGTAAATTTTCTTCTTTTTTCGCTTCAAGTCCTAATCGAGTTTGTTTTTTATGACCTGCATCATCTTTTTCTTTTGCTTCTTGTTTTTTAGGTTCTTGCTTAGGCTTTTGTGGTTTAGATTCTTTTTTCGTTTCTTGTTGACGACCTGCAACAGGGAAATCATTTCCAGTTAGTGTTTTGTACTCTGCTTTCAAATCTAAGAGCAATTTAACAGCAGCATCAATTTCAGCTTTTGGAGCTTTTTTACTTTTCAAATCTCGAACGACATTGCCTTGAGCTGTCACTTTGTCGGTCAGCTCTTGTGTTTTATCTGCAGCGCTTGGAGCCATATTTTCCTTATTTTTTGTACTTTCTTGAGGAGCTGCTGTAGCAACAGTGCCTGGTTTCCAATCTTTGCCTGTTAATGTCTTATATTGAGCTTTAAGATCCAAGAGAACTTTAACAGCGGCGTCAATTTCAGGTTTTGATGCTTTCTTTGATTTCAAATCTCGTACAGTGTTGCCTTGTTCAGTAATTTTATCTAAAATTGATGCCTCGTCACTGTTAGAAGTTGTTTTTACTGAAGGTGATGGTTCTTTTTGTGTAACTGGAGCTGGTGTTTGACCTGGCTTCCAATCTTGACCTGTGGCGGTTTTGAACTGAGCTTTCAATTCAAGAAGTGTTTTCACTGCACTATCGATTTCTGGTTTTCCAGCCTTTTTAGCTTTCAAGTCCCGAACTAAATTTCCTTGTGCAACAATTTTTGCATCAATTTCAGCACCGTTATTTGAGGCTGTCGCTTTAGGAGCTGCTGTTACTTGAGCACTTGTATTTGTTTGACCAGGCTTCCAATCTTGGCCTGTGGCGGTTTTATATTCAGCTTTCAAATCCAAGAGGGCTTTGACTGCTGTGTCAATCTCAGGTTTTGGAGCTTTTTTAGCTTTCAAATCTCGAACTAAATTTCCTTGAGTTACAATTTTTGCATCAATATCAGCACCGTTATTCGAGGCTGTCGCTTTAGGAGCTGCTGTTACTTGAGCACTTGTATTTGTTTGACCAGGCTTCCAATCTTGGCCTGTGGCGGTTTTATATTCAGCTTTCAAATCCAAGAGGGCTTTGACTGCTGTGTCAATCTCAGGTTTTGGAGCTTTTTTAGCTTTCAAATCTCGAACCAAATTTCCTTGAGTCACAATTTTTGCATCAATTTCAGCACCGTTATTCGAGGCTGTCGCTTTTGGAGCTGCTGTTTGGCCAGGCTTCCAATCTTGACCAGAGGCTTCTTTAAATTTAGCTTTTAATTCTAATAATGTTTTAACGGCAGTATCAATTTCTGGTTTTGGAGCTTTTTTCGCTTTCAAATCTCGAACTAAATCTCCTTGTTTTATGATATCAGCATTAATTTTATCAACGTTGACAGATCCAACTTTATTACTAGCACCAGTTTCTTGTTTCTTTGATGTCTGAAATAAAAATGTAAAATAAAATTATTTTAGGACTTATTTTATTGTGTATGAGATAATTGCAGTTAAATTACATCATTTGATAAGAATTTTTTTTAGATAAGAAATTGACCTCACATGAAAATTTAATAAAAACTATGAAATGTTACACCAGAAAATTTTACAGCGTGGCAATAATTTAATTTTGATGTGATGCGCGAGTGATTTAATTTTTGTGTTTTTTGATTTTCTCTTTGAATCGTATTCTCAATGAAACGCGGTTACATGATCTTTTATTATGATATTAAATGGAAGTTGATGACGAATGAGAGTTAAAAAGAAAAGAGAGAAAATTACCTGTTTTGTATCAGCTGTTGCTTTTTTAGGGGCACCAGTTGTTGGTTGTTCTTTTGAATGACCATCAGGAATGAAAAATAGGACGACGGGCTGTTCAACACCTGATAAGGGACTAGCTGGCGCATAAGCTTGATCTACACGATAAAATCCACGACGTTGCAATTGAATTATATCTCCAACTTTGCATTTTTTCAATTCAGGATCTCCCAACATTGGAACTTCGGTCTGTTTTGATTGAAAGAAAGATTAATAGTATTATCAGAATTCCTGATACGGATTGAAAATTTTACTCACTCTCGTATTTTTTCCCAAATATTGTTTGAAATCCTCATCTTTACCTAATACAGCTTTCGATATGATGTGATCGAAATAAACACAGTATGTTGGTGGAAAGTCTGTAACAGAAGTTTGGCACAACCACGTTAATTTCAGTGTTTTCTTATAATCCTTGTTCTCCAAATTCAAAACAGCATCAACTGATGTCACTTTTCCATTACTCTTATGGACTTTATTGATCAAAAGATTACCCCAATTAATGAACGTTGTATTTTCACCTTCTTTGAGTTCCAAAGCATCAACATGATCAATTAAAATCTTTGGTCCTACCCAGATTTCTTTTTGACCAACATCAGGATTTTTTGGATGGGCCGCAACTGAAAGTTTTTCCAATTTTGCTCCAGCTACATTCACGACAACAGTGTTATCTTTCTCTAATGCCGTATATCTGGGAGCAATTGGATCGATGACTTTTTTGTTGAATGCCCATATTTTGTCCCATTCCATAAAAACAACAGCTTTACTTGAACCTTGTGCGATAATGAATTGTTTTAAGCCTTCGACTGTCATTCCTCTTCGGAGAACTCCTCGAACAGTGGGCATTCGTGGATCATCCCAACCATCCACAAGTCCTTCCTCGACAAACCAAGTCAGTTTCCTTTTAGAGAGAACGGTATTTGTCATGTTTAATCTACTGTACTCCCAAATGTAAGGCTTCCTTAAATTGAGAGCATCAATAAACCAGTAAAATTGATCGTCACGATCGTGATATTCCATGGTACGAAGAGTATGAGTAACATCTTCAATTGCATCAACGATTGGACAAGCAAAATCATATGTTGGATATACTTTGTACTGAGTTCCTGTACGAGGATGTGGTTCATTTTTACACCGATAAATTGTAGGATCTCGCATACACCCATTTGGAGATGACATGTCAATTTTAGCACGAACACAACACTTTTGACCAATTGCTGTTCCTTTGAGCATTTCTCCCCACATTTGGAAATTCTTTTCAACGGTGTTATTTCTATTTTTCGATTCCTGACGTTGTTCACGTTCTTGTTTCATTAATTCGGGTTCTGTGTCATCTACATAAGCTTTGCCCTCTTTAAGGAGTTGCTCACAATATTCAAGCATTAGATCAAAGTATTGTGATGTGTGTGTGAATTGATCTGGTTTTATTTCCAACATTTCCAAATCTTCAAGGATCACTTTCTCGAAGTGGACATTTTCCTTAGCTGGATTTGTGTCATCAAATCGCATAATGAGTTTTCCCTGGAAATTAAAAATCATTTTTTTTTAATTCATTTAAAGTAAATGTAGCCATACCTGAAAAGCTTGTTGATAATATTGATTCAGGAGAGCTGCCTTTGCATGTCCAATATGTAAATACCCTGACGCCTCTGGTGGAAATCGTACAATGACTTTTCCCATTTCAGCTCCAGGTAAATCAACGAATTTCCCTTCTTGTTTTCTATCACTTTCACCAATCTTGACTTGAACCGACCGATCTGATCTCTTTGCCTCATCCGGCAAGCTCATGATGGCTTCCTTAATGCATGGCAACGCTGAGATAAGATCATACCAACGTTGAACATTCAAAGGTACACCAAGTTTTTTTACCAAATCATATTGCTGATAAATTTCATTGTAAACAGCTAAATCGGCAATTGTTAGTTTATTTGCAACGAGATATGTCAACGGTGCTAAACATTTATTGAGATAATGCAAAGTTTGTGGTAAATCATTGCCACTAATCAATGAATAGGTAAGCCAATGATCGATTTGAGTGCGTTCAGCTGGAGTTTTTCCATAAAGTTTTAAATTGGGTGCATCACGAGCAAGTGCACGAAGCACATCATTATTTGTAACACAACTCAAAGATGATCCGTTTGAGAAATTGATGACAGTTTCCTTTCCCCACTCAACTTCAATTTTACAAGAGGGCTTCATCAATTCAATGACAGCCAAACCACCTGTAAATATAACGAAGTAAAAATTAGATGATGAAATGAAAGGGAAATCATAGAGGTTAAAAAAATTTGAATTAAGATTTTACACTACTTACCTATTGGAGGATTTGAATAAGAGCATACGATTTTCGATGCCATTTTTTGTTAAATTTTCAATTAAATGCAAATTTCACTGATATTTTTAAAATCTTACTAACTGGAATTTAAATTTTATCAATTCTTTTAAAATTCCAACACAGCAATTGCCGATCATAAAAATGTGAATTTGATGATATATGACATAGGACAAGTACACACGTACAGATAATTGCTTCCCAGCAAACAGGTTTTAAAAGTAAGACTTGCTTTTGTTTTGGAATTCGTAAACCACCTTTAATTTGTTTGTGTATACGTAACATTCGTCAGAACTTCATAATTTTATACATTTTCTTAAAAATTCACTTTCAATGCCCTTTAACTTTCATTTTTTTAAAAGGTTTTCCACTTCTTGTATCCATATGAATGCGAATCTCTTGTTTCATGTTTGTATGCTGGGAATGCAAATTATATTTGACGTCTGTCACTTTGAGATTTTTATTTGATAAACGAACCAAAAAAACTTGAAAAGAGGCAACTTTAATTATTTATAAATTTAATTAGCGGCAATTAATTGCAAATTTCGAGGTATTTCGACCAAAAATTGGAATCAAAATATAACTCTCTTCTATCTTTAATTAAGGTAAGTAAAAGAAAATATCATAAACGTGTTAAAAATTGATTATATTGTGAGACAATTAAATTAAAGAATTTTCCAGAGAAAGTCCTGATTCATCGTTGTTTAATAAATTGATTTTAATTTCGATTTAATTTAATACTAAATTCGAGTGATTACAAATTTCCGGGAATAAAATCTGAGTTTTTTAATGTCATGAGAACTGTATGACTAAAATTTGGTGATTATTTTGAAGATAAACATCCGCCCCTATGCACTGTAGTGTACGTACAAAAAAATGATAATAATAATGGAAGAATTACGTATTCATTGCATTTCTTCTTCTTACAATTAATTATCACTCTTGAAAAAACGTTTTTAAGCCACTGATTACTTGCTCCTTAAGATGTTAATTTTTTATGTAATATTTTGTTACAATTTTATAATCTGCTTATGACTTTGTTTCTTTGTTCTCAATAGATTTAATAAAAATATAAGTAATTGCTGGACAATATGGTGGAAAGTGAGAGTGATGCAACTCGACGTCTGAATGTGAAAAAACAGACATTGGATGATGCGTATGCAGTTCCAGCAAACTTTCTCGAAATTGATGTTGTAAATCCAATGACCTCCATTGCAGCAGGCAAAAAAAGATACACGGATTATGAAGTTAGGATGAGGGTAAGTGGATTTTAAAATTATTTTCAATTTTAAATATAAATTCAGTTTTATTTTAAATTTAGACTAATTTACCGGTATTTAAAGTGAAAGAATCCACAGTAAGAAGAAGATACAGCGATTTTGAGTGGCTTAGAAATGAATTAGAACGTGATAGTAAGGTAATTTTCTTTTAACATTTAATTCCAACATTAAAATTTATATAAAATGATTTTTTTTTATTTAAATAACAGATTGTCGTACCACCACTTCCAGGCAAAGCATGGAAACGCCAAATGCCCTTTAGACAAGATGACGGAATATTTGACGAGAATTTCATTGAAGATCGTCGTAAAGGCTTAGAAGGTTTCATCAATAAAATCGCTGGACACCCACTTGCTCAGAACGAACGTTGCCTGCACATGTTCTTACAAGAACCGACAATTGACAAAAATTATGTACCCGGTAAAATTAGAAATACATAAATTTTGTTTGGACCTTAATTTCATGAAACAGTTAAAAGTATGCAGGGACAAGATTTTGCTGAACAAATTTAAATGAATAACAAAAAAAATACATACAATATGACAAATACAATTGTTGGAAAAAAATAACTCTATTTTGTATTAAAAAAAATATTTAAATATTTTTGTCGATCATAAAAAGAAAAAAACATTCATCATCAAAAATTTC
This sequence comes from Culicoides sonorensis, assembly GCA_900002565.1. Lineage (NCBI taxonomy): Eukaryota > Metazoa > Arthropoda > Insecta > Diptera > Ceratopogonidae > Culicoides > Culicoides sonorensis. The sequence continues at coordinate 478,483 of LN483397.1, read as the reverse complement.
ATCCATCATTCAATGCAATATAATTAAAACAAAAAATTCATCCCTCTAAAATTTAGAAAATTAAATTTATTTCATATCATCATATGAAAATGATATTATAAGAAAAAAAAAATAATAGTTAAATTTCCTTTATCATCATTATAATCTCAATATTTTTCTTAATTTTTTTTATAGTTAATAATTTTCTTATAAGAATTATCAAAACATAAAATTTGAACAAAAAAATATTCATATAAGATTGATAAATGAAAATATTGTACAAGAAACTTGTACAAGTTTGACTTGAAAAAAAAATTAAATTTAAATTAAAATTAAATGTAAAAAGTGAATTCTATTGAGGCGCATGACTGTTAAAAATTTACAATAAAAGTTGAAAAAAAATATTAAAAAATTTAGAAATAAGGATTTGTAAAATTCAAAATGCCCCAACAAAACTTCCCAAAACAAGATTTTTTTATTTAATTTTGATTTTTTTTTTTAAAGTAACATAAATTTGTGTCATTTAAGAAATTTGATCAAAGATTTTCGGCCTGTTGTTATAAATTTAATTAAAAAATAATTTCACACATTTCGATTACATGTTATAAAAAAATATAAATGAAGTTTGAATTAAATGTGAAATTAATTTGATTTAGAAATTTGTTAATTTAATATTAGATAGAAGAAAAAAGAAACAGATTGTGGAAGAAAAACAAAAAATTTAAGATGATTAATTAAAATTAATATAAAAATTTAAATTGTATTAGATTTTAAGAGAAAAAAATAAATGAATGGAAAAAAATAATTAGTTTTTAATGTAAATTAAGACTTTTGAAGAGAAGGAACTTTAGTTTCCCGAAATGTGTTTTGAATACAGTATCCGCTAAGGCAAAGCTAACATTTGACGGCTACCCACCAACGAGCAAAGATATAGAAAATTTATCAATATCTCAAAATTTGATTTAACTTCTGAAAATTTTTTAGCTTGAATTCGTTTATTAAAGTCTGAGAGTCAGATGCTGATTTTTATAAACTAGCAAGGTCGTTGAAAACATCAGGACTAAATTAGGTAATTTTTGCTTTTCAAATCTCTAATATAAGATCTAGCCCAGGTCGCTATCGTATAGGTCGATCGGCTTTGTACCATGAAGAAGTAGATTGCTTTCAAACACCTTTAGAAAAAATGACGGGTGCTTTTTGCAGCATGCCAGTCACAGACCCTAACTGATTCACTAGCCCGTCCCATTTAAGGACTAATCGGTTCAAGCACAAATCTCAGAAATCTCGGCATAAAAATTATTGATTTGCTAGGTTGGTGTCATGTCATGTCGGCTAGATAGCTGCGTAATTGGTCTCAAATGCATCTCGTACAAAAAAGTAGTCCAAGCTACTTATAACCCAAAATCACTCCAAAAATACTTCAATTTAACACAAGTATCAAAAGCCATTTAAACGTGGGTGGCATCATTATTCATTTTTATTGCCTTACTTTACCCAAGTAAACTAACAAAAATATTTTGACATTTTTGCGGCAAATGTATATTTATTTTCTTCCCTTTCATATATTTTATCTTTACCGCAAAACGATGATATATTTCTCTATTTTATGTTTCTGAAGATGATACTGCTGATTTTTGGTACCAAATTGACCATAAACACATTTTTCTTCATTTTATATTAAATATTTCTACTTATGTACATAGAACAGAGAAGAACAAAAATAGAAGCAAACACCTTTTCAATTTTTTTTCGAAAAAAAATAGATAATAGATCATTGATATAAATTGATTTATTTTAAAAGGTATCTAAATAAATTTTAGAGCAAAAATTAAATTAATTTTAAATTGTTACTTTTCCGCCTCCTTAACAAGCATTTTACCGTGTTAAGATATGACGATGATGACGACGTGAGAAAAACAAATTTTTAATGATTCAACACAAACATTTTATGTGAGTCCTGTAACTTATGAAAAAAAAAAATAAATAAATAAAACAGGTAATAAAAAAATGTAAGGTGAAGGTTTAACATGATTTAACATGTAAAAAAACATGTTGAAAACTTGAAAACAATAAAAAATTAGATTAAATTAGGAGTGTTTTGTGTTTCTCAAACTAGAACAGAAAAAAAATGATTTGCAAAAAATATCATTAAATGACTTTCAATTTCGAGGATTTTATCTGATTATTAAAATTAATTTAACATACAAAAAAAATTAAACGCAGACACAGAATATGTGTATAAGTGCATTCGCTTAATTTGAATTTCAATGACGGTTTTATGATGATTTAACCCAGTATTTGCGGGCGTTCAATTTATGGAAGCACTTTGTTGAAAAAATTAGGTCCACAGTCGAAACATTTTTTCGGAAATATTTTACTAACGCTATCACCAGAAATTTCTCATCTTTTTTCTTATGAATGCAAAAAAAAATTAAAAAGAATAAACCAAAAAAAAAATCAATTAAATCAATAAAATAATAAAAATTATCAATCAAAACCTCAATAATCCCCTTTTAATCTTCAGTACATATCATTAACACCTTATAACTTCCCTATATTTCAACATTTTATTAATAAACTTTATTATGAGAACTAACGAGACCTCCCTGATAGAGTCGCGTGCCATCTTGCGTGGGGTCTGCTAAGCAGTCTCATTAAAAAGGTGTTTTATTATTATAAAACTAACTGCTGTGGTTGCTTTTTTTCTCATTCTTTTCCCATTCTTCTTCTTCTAACACATTTTTTTCTCTACATTTTGGTTGATCATAAGACGATAAAGTTTATAAATATTTTTTCAGTGGCGCAAACATTTTTTTCTCCTTTTTTATATACACATTTAACCTTTTATTCTTGTACATGTCATGTGTGTGTAATACAAAAATGAGAATTAGAAGTAATAATAATAAAAAAAAGAAGAAACAGAATAACAAGAAAAAACGATTTAAAAAATTATAATATACATTGAAACGATTAGCGTTTTATTGCCTGAATTCAACGAGACTTTAACAGTCATTCAACAGGTTTTTAACACACAATATAATGTTTGTGTTCGTTCGTCTCTTGTGTATTTGTGTGTGAAAAAAAGGAAGAAAAACTTCAAAAAGCGCGTGGCAGTGTGTGTGTGGTCTGGCTCGTTAACCATTTTTATAGTATGTGTTGATACGATGACTTTTGTGTGATGCAATTTCAGTGATGGAATTTAAAGAAAAAAGTTTTCCTTCATTTCATATCAGAATTGAGTCCCATTGAAATTCAAATCACCATCTCTGACATTGACTCAACATGAATTTGTACAATATATCGTTGATTTTTTTATAACAAAATTTAAACGATTTAAACCATAATGATACTCAAAGGTGAAGATATATGCGTTTTCTCAAGTATTTGAAGCTGTGAAACATTCATTTCACACACATTCACATACGAGAGTCAAACATTAAGAGTTTTAATAATAAATAAAAATAAAAGAAAAAAAAATAATATACAACGAAACAATGATGATGATGATGATGATCAAAAAGATCAGTAAAAGAAGAGAATTTATGTTCTTAATTTTTAGTTTCTTTTTAAACTGATATAACTTTTTTTTTGTTATATTTTCAATTTAATACTGTACCTGTTTGAATTCGGAGTCTGGTTTGGTATGCGATTTGAGATTTAATGAATAGCTATAAAATTTTGTGTAACTCTTCAGTTGAATGAAATGAAATGTCTTTTGAAAAAAAATTTTTTTTTTGTTTTATGTTTTCTCTTGAAATTCAAAAGTGAATTTAAAAGATAATTTATGTAAAAAATTTAATGCTACTGATCTTTAGGTTTTTTTTATTGTAATTTGTTTTTTTTTTCTTGAAAGAAATTTCATTTACTTACCTCTTTTTTTCTCCAAATATTCAAATTAATGTTTGTTTCTTCATCCATCTATTCAAATAAACTGGTCATTTATTTACGAACGTGATTCATCTCAAAATGTTTATTTATCTTTAAAAGCCATTATTTATTTTAATTAATTACGCGTATAATTGACACTCGAGCGTCATATTATGGTTAATTTAAGAGTTATTGAGATGAAATTTGTCATTTCAAGTTTAATTTGGACTTTTATGTGGAATTTCGATTTAAGGAAATGTAGTGAAAATAAAAATTAGTTTTTGAGATGGCTTCCTCAGTCATTGAAAAACGCTGACAATCATCAAAAAAGTTATCAGTCATTCAAAAAATGGCTTCTTATCATAAAAATCGACTTTAGTCATTGAAAAACGCTGTTAATCATCAAAAAATCGCTTTTCATCATCAAAATCGTCTTCAGTCATCGAAAAACGCTGTAAATCATCAAAAAAAGTTTTCAGTCATTCAAAAAATGGCTTCTTATCATCAAAACCGTTTTTAGTCATTGAAAAACGCTGTTAATCATCAAAAAAGCTTTCAGTCATTCAAAAAATGGCTTCTTATCATCAAAACCGACTTCAGTCATTGAAAAACGCTGTCAATCATCACAAAAGATTTCAATCATTAAAAAATTTATAAAAATCAATTCAACTTTTATGATATTTCAATAGTTTCGTTTTACAATTCATTTTTAGTTCAATTTATTTCTATTTCAGGAAGAAATCCAAATCTAAACATTTGTTCATTTTAAAGCGGAACGCGCAAAAATATCAAAAATACCCAATGGTGACTTGACATATGCCGACACGGTATTTCTTTTTCCTAACATATTACAAAAAGGAAACAATTTAAATGTTTTTCTTTTGATTTTTTTTATTGCTTTGTTATATTTGTATAGGACACTAAAAACATTCAAAATTACATGTAATGTCCATAAGTAAAAGAAGAAAAATATAAGACAAGGACCATTGTTTGACAATTGTTGTTGTTAAATGGTCTTTTGGTGCCAAATTGAACAAATAAAAGTAAAAACAACAAATTTTTACCTGTTAACAATAGAGCAAATTTTTAAAAATATGCATACTGATCAAAAAAAAACCAACCGAACCGACTTTAAATTGTGATCTCAACATCTCTCTCACTCTTCTCCCTTAAAATACAAGAAAATAATCTTGCAAACATTGAGAATTTATTCATAAGAAAAGATGAGAAAAAATAAAATCGTTATCTGATTTAATTTTTGCTTTATTAAAACCCATTGAAATGCCTTCAAAATATAATACGACTTTTTTTATTGAATCTTTTCTTCTCATATTTTGTGGGATGATAAAAATGTAATTGATATATTGGATTATCCCTTTTTGGGCAGTTTTAAGCTTCTTTAATGTGAGTTATTCAAGTCAATACTCAATCAATGTATTTTACACTTCATTTTTTTTCTTCTCTTAAAATACAATTTCAAGTATCTCATGGAAAATTATATTTTAATTTTTTTTTTTACATATTTTTTTAATTTCATCAGTCAATAAACAGAATGTTTGAGTAAGAACGAGAAGATATACTATTAAAATCTGATACTCACTGCATTGGATTATGAAAGTATGAAACAATACAAAATTGAACGGATTCGTTTATTTCTTTTATGTATTTTTGTTGTTTTCTTTATAATAATGCAATAGCCACGATTTGTTTATATAAATGAATTTCTTCTCACGTTAAAGTTAAGACGCAGAAACGGATGAAGAACTGCTTAAATGATATTTTGACATTAATGGGTCATTATCTAAATTTAAAAGAGCAATATTTTGGTTAAATTGATGGAGCGTGGGAGGAAAAAATGCATAAAAAGGATTGATTTGATTGTTAATGTCCATGAAAAGGTCTCAATCTTTTCTTTACGATCTAAAAGTCAAAGATTGGATCAAAAATTGGCTGATAAAGTTAAGTTTGATCATGTCAGTCTATTTTAAATTAAAGTAGAGATTATAACCCTGAAATCAGCGAGAATTTAAAACTTTTCCATCAAAAGTGTGTTAAGTATGTTACGTTCGGTAAGTGAGCTGTGATTCCGCTAACATGTGCTTAAAATGACCAATTGATGGCGTTTTTATAAGAATTTCATTGAAAAAAACCCTGATTTTTTTTTGTGAACGAAAATTGCACGTAATTTACGTCTAGGGTCTTGAAATCGTCTACAGTTCTTAACCCCTTTCCGTAATTTTAATTTAATGTAATTTTTACTAAAATATAAAAATGTCACGACCAGAAATAGATTTTCAACAGAATTGGGTTTCATTTTAAGCGTACAGACTTTTCCATAGGATAAAAGTGTCGATTAGGGCTCTTAAGGTGACGCTAATCGGTAACTCGACCCTATATGTACAAAAAAATAACACATATATGACTCTAGCACATATATACGAAATATGTAAAATTACACTTTATTTCGAAATAATAAAGAAAAAACAACATGAGAAAGAAAAAAAAAGTAACAACAACAGAGATGAAAGGAAACTAGAATGCAGAGAACAAGGATGTTTGTTTTTGTTCCCTCAACCACAAACATAATATTTTTACATGTTAGTCCTTTTATATGTGATCTCATCTCTTCTTTTATTTTCTTTATATTTTTTTGCCTATTTTCATATTCTTCTCCCATTATTTTTTTAAATTTTAATTGTTTAAAGATGATTGGACACACATAACAAGTATTGTTTAGTTGTCATTGTTCAACAAAAATTGCACATTTTTGTCTATTTTACATGTTAAAAGAATGAAGAAATAAAGCGACACACATTCAAAGAAAAAAAATATTTAACTTTGAAGTTTATGGCTAATTAAAAGAAAAAAAAAGAAGATGAAAAATAAAATTGAATAGACTAAGTCAAAATATTTGAGACAGATGAGTCAAAATTCCATTGAGAGGATAAATATTTTGAATATATAAAAGGAAATAGAAAGAATAATATCAAATTAGTCAAGGCAGATGATAAAAATTTTGTATTGATTGAGGAATTTATTTATATTTTTTTTCTGTTAAATGAAAAATTCTCGAGAATTATTTTCAATTGACTTCCATTAGGCGTGAAATTTAAGATTTTAATGTTAAAAAATCATTAAAAAAATACTTTAACATATAAAAAAGATAAGATTGCAAAAAAATATTAAAAAAAAATAAAACCATCAAAAGTCATGTCGCTTAAGACATAATCGCACAGGATATAAAATATAAGTTTTCAACCGCAAAAAAAAACCTTTTTTTTATTAATATGAAAGTACATCACAAAAGGCGGTAAATTGAAAACAAAACAAAAAAAAATACACGATAAATTAAAATGAGATGAGATAAAAGTGTCATCAACATAAGCCAAAATCATCGTTTTTCTTTTATTTTTTATATACATACTTCATCTTCTCCTTGAGTAAGCTCAAGAATTTAAAAATTATACTAATAATCATAATAGAACAGGCAATGAATAAATAAACATCAAAGCGCACGCATTTCTCATTATTTATATTAAATTTTTAATTTATTTTATTATTTTTAATAATGTGGACGAGATAAAATGTGGTGAAACGTAATCGTGAATGAATTTTTTAAGTGCATAAGAATCAGTGTCGAGCTGATGGACAATCTGGAAATATTTTTTTTTGTAAAAAACTATCAAAAAAAATTCCAGTGCCGAAAATGATTCTAACTCATTAACCACCGCTTGTCGATTTTTCGACCAGTAACTTTGGAGCCGGATTTCTCCTAGAAGTTCACAAAATATTTTCTTCAAATTTTCAACATAAATAATTAGACATGTTTCAAAGATGTCGGGCCAGTTATTTTGATTTTTTTGATTATTATAAGAAAATTATTAGCAGAAATAAGATGAAAAGTCATGTAATTTTTTCCTCTTCGTACAAGAATTCTGTACGTATTTCTGTGGTGTAATACGAAACTTTCAAACGACTCTCCTGTAAAAGTTTTGTATGAAACTCAAAATTTTCATCGAAACGAAAAGTGATCACTATTACTCAAAGAACAAATCATAAAAGAAAGTTTTGCTCTAAATTCAATATTTCAAAAAGAGGCGGTTAATGGGTTGAACCATCGCGGTTTATAAAGAGCAATCGTCCTATAATCGTATTTTATTCAAATTTCAATCCAAAAAGCATGATATGATTTGGATTGTGATATATTTCATAGTGTTTTAATGTGTGTGGGTAGGTATTTAAAAAGTGATTTAAGACCATTTTATATTTATTATTAAAAAGAAAAAAAATAATATTTATACTTCTAGTCACCTGTTTCGAGTTTATTCCACCGATCAAGAGTGTTTTATTAGTCCTATCTTTATTGTACAACCATAAATGTGTTTTTTTTTTACTTCTTCTTATTTTTTTTGTTGATAAGGTGCTATTTTAGAAAGAGAGTTTATGTATAATAAATTAAATTTATTACTCAGGTTAGAAGACAGTAAGTAAACAGATGTCAACTATGAATATTATTTTAATAGAGTAAAGTGGTCACAAGGCCAAAAAATTAAAAAGTTTTTTTCGTAGAAGGAGAAAAGATATGTATTAAAAAAATCCATCAGGTAAATTTAAATTTGTTATTCAAATAAAGAATCTCATCATAGTCAATGATAATGCAGGCAATTTGTATATCAAAGAAGGAAGATAAGTGAATATGAGTATTGTAAGAAATTAAAATGAAAAAAAGGAAGAAAACCATTTATGAATATAATGTATAAAAAATAAAAGAAATTTTGACTTTTAAACAGAATATCATAAAATGTGTATGAGTGGCAATAATTCATACAAATTAAGTGAAAAAAGAGGCAATAAAATCATAAAATTCGTTTCAATAATGCATGGTCAACTTTTGAAATGTGAAAATTTGGTTCCAAAATGTCATGATCAGTGATCATTGTACTTTTGATTACCACATGAGTCACTTCTGCGAAGAATTTTCTGATAATAACCAAAAAAATCAAAATACTTGGTCCGACATCTTTTAAACATTGTAAGCTCTGTGACTTGGGTGACAGAGATTACAAGCGAAAAATGCTAAGTGGGAAATATCAAAGGTTAGCAGCTGTTATCAAGGTCAGGTTTTGATCAACTCTGTCACTTCGTTTCGAGACAGCATCGTGGTAAGACACAAAAATAAAATAAGCATGGGAACAGTGAGAACAATAAAGTAAAATAATAATAATTAAATAATATAAAATAGTTATAAGTCAATTTATACTAAAACTAATACAATTAGTAAATAAAATAGACATTAAAGAAAAAGGGACTGTGTTTATCTAGTATTTATAGAACGAACCCGTCATAACATATCTAGTTATTTATATTGAAAATTTAAGGAAATATTTACTAAGTAACGGTTTTATTAGAAAATTTGAATTCCAGCTCCAATTCATGTAAAGTACACTTTTGTGCCACAAATCTAACGATGCGCTGTTAATAAATGTAGAGCTTTATATTGCAATGTTGCTCTAAGTAAGTAGAATAAGCTTTTTGTGTAATTTTCAAGGTTAAATTTTCGAAAACATTCAAAATAACCCAAAAAATCAACATTTTTGAGCTAAAACGCTCAAAACGTTAACGTTTTTTTGTACAAAAACACACAAAAAAAAAATTCTGTTAAGTTGAACACATTTTTAAAGAAAAAAACTTCATTTAGAGCTAAATAAATTTGATGAAGATCTCAGATAGACAAAACGAATACACAAATAACAAAAGTTCAAAAGATGACCTTTTATTTTTACCTTTTTCATTCAAAAATTGCAACTTTTTGACTTTTATTCATTTATAACACAAAATGAATGGCTATTCACAAGGACAATGAAATTTTATTCAACTTATCTGTTTATTACACTTTTGATCCTTGAAATTATGAAACAATATTGTGTTACATTAAAAAAAAAATACACATAAATGGGTTAAACATTAAAAAATATTCCTTTAAATTGACTCAAAATCATTCAATTCAAGATAACAATAAGTATATTAAATTATTTGTGTTGTATTCAGAACTTATTATTATTAATAAATAAATATTTATTATTGTTAACTTATAAGTTTTATTACAATTAAAGATGTGTTATTTTTATTGCATTTTATGAGCTTATCGTTCACCTTTTTATATTTTACCAAAAATACTAATGCATTAAAGGTAAAAAGAAATCCCAGTGGAGAGCAATAAAACAATCAAAATTATCATCGGTAGCCTATAATTCATACTTAGCAGTTTAGAGGCTTGTCCTTCATCACACAACTCATAATATAATATGGAAAAACAGTTGGAACACATTTATCACTCAAAGTTTTTTTGCTTTAAATTTTAAAATTTATTATTTACGTTTTCTTTATTTATTGAAATGCATGTGCAGGAACAAATATTTTATTTTGTACCAAAAAGATTCTCCTGTAGTGCAAGAAAAATATTCCTACTGTGCAACAAAAGTGTATCGGATCCTCTTGAGACAAATATTTTGCATACTCAGGGATTAAAGGTGCATGATTTTTTTTTTCTTTTTATTTTGAATCGTCACAGTTGATTGTTTACAAATCTTGTGTGTAAATATTTTATATTTTGCATGTAAAATGGAAAAAGAGTGTCAAAAGTATTATTTATTTTAAAAAAGTTTATTCATGTAATTTATGCGTCCAACACAAAAGACATCAACGGTTATGATTATAATTATCAAGCGACGAACCCTTAAATTACTCTGAAATTTCTTCCATTTTTTTTTCTTTTTATTTTATTTTAAAGTCAGTGCCACATATAATTATCACACTATTTCAAGCAAACATACAGAATTTTGTACATAAAAAAAAACTTTAAAAAAAATCTTGTATATAATTTTAGTTTTCAATAAATAAATTAATGATGCAAACAGACAGAGAGTAACACCGTAAAATGATGAGAAAGAAACAAAAAAACGCATTAATACTAACACCAACTGTATTTTAAATGAAAAAAACACCAACAACAACAACAAGATAATGATTATGTATCATCGATGACCGCTCGTTTAAATTTTTTTGTCGGTCATCACTTTTTTTTTTTTTATTTTTTATTATTATTATTTTCTTTTTTTTTTGAATATGGTCGACTAATAAAAAATACCTGTTGTTATAAACACTTTCAAATAAAGAAATATTTGTTTTTAAAGATAAAAATAAATTTAATTAAGTGCAATAAAGTCAACAAAACTTATTAAAATTTATTTAAATTTCAAACTTTTTAGTTAAATTTTTTGATTTTTATAGCTTTTCACCATTAAAATAAAGGAAATTCAATCATAATCAGTGAAATGTCAATTTTGACAGCTGCTGTCAAGTGAAAATTTTAAAAATTTATTTGTAGATTGAAAATATGTTGAATTTGAATTTTGATTAACGAATAGGCATTTTCTTAATCACTTTAATTAATATGAATTAATAAAATGACAGTCAATTGTCAAATTTGACAGTTGATGACATTTAAACGTCATTTCCCGTTAAACTTCATATCGTATCATAAATTGAACGTTTTCAATGCAATCTTTGTAGTTCTTTTCTTAAAATTAATTTCACATACCATAAAAGATCCAAATCAAACGAACTAATTTGGAATATTACCGACTCCGCCAAAAAAAACCCACAAAACAATCAAGTACATTAATAAATATAAGATAAAAACCTTCTGATTTTATTTGTACAATTTAAAACAAAATGTTCAGAAAACGAAGAGTAGCAATATCAGTAGTTTCGATAACATTTTTTTGTATTATTTTGTCTCATATCAACTTACGTTAAACTAAAACTTAAAATAATAATAAAAAAATAACATTTCGAAACTTGTACCAAAGAATTTCGTTTGTCTGGTGAATGAAAAGGAAAAAAAAAATGATATCATATCGATTACATTTTCATATAAAATTAAAACAAAAAATTTCTTGAATTTATTTATTTCTCTTGAAAAATGCTTTTTATTTTACATTATTTCAATTTAAATGTTAAAAAAAACCAGTAACACTGTTAATATTAAATGACATGATTTTATGGTTTTTTCTTCATGGTGCATTGAAATTTCTCATGTAATTTTCGGCTTCATGTTGAAATAAAAGAGAAAATTTCATTGGAAGTCAAATCGATTTGTGTTCCATGTCATTTTTTTTGTATTCTGTTTTGGTGAGTTACATTGATAACGCATGATATTAAATTGCATAAATTATTGAGGTGATGATGGAAATCGTGTTAGTTAAGAGCATTAATTTTGATTGCAACAATGTTGGCAATTGAATTTTATTAACCCTTAATTTCATGAGTGGGATTTTTTTACATAAAAATAATTAAATGGGTTTGTGTCTCAAATGAATTTTATTCAGGTTTATATTGAAATTCATGAATGAAATTAAAAATTTGAACAATGGTGGTAAATTCATACCAAAAAAAGGTGAAAAATGACTCATAAATGACATAAAACTAAAAAAAATATGTTTAAATCGAACACATTTCATTAAGTTTTATCATTATTTCAAAAAAATAAAAGAAATATGCCCACATTTATGCCTTTGGGAACACACCGCTCGTCTCTCTCAAAGTAAAAATACGAAATAAAACAGTTCCTTTAATGTTTTTTTTTTAATATAAAATGTCTATACATATTTTAGTTTTATACTAATATGATGTACAAATATAACTTTTTTTTTATGAAGAAAGAAAGAAAAAAAAACTTCAAAAGAAAAAGTCAACGAAAAACGCCACAAAATTTCATTCATTTATAACATCCATTCATTGAATTCTTGATCATGATCATCGTTTTTGTATTTGTTCGTTTTTTCTCACATTTGTTCATCATTGAATGATCGTTGTACATAAGCAAACTAATACAACAGCAACATTTTTTATAAGCTCCTCCTATTTTTGCTCCAATCGTTACAATAAAACGAAGAAATTTCAATGTATATAAATTTCTTATGTATTTTCAAGTATGATATGTGGTGTAATATGTGGATGGATGATCGTTTCAATTTTATTACAATTATATTTTCATTAAAGGGGAATAAGTTTTCATGTTAACCGATTTCTAAAGAATTGCAAAAGTATTTGTGTAAAGTTAACGATGAAATATCAATGTTAATTTATTATTAAAAGTATTTTTCGAAATCTAGCATTATATTACAGTTCGAAAATATTTTTATTTTTAGTGATCGTACACATTTGTAAGGGTTTTTTATTAACTTGTATATTATGGTAAGTATGGTTTTGTTTCGTTGTTTTAAAAACTCAATATATGTATTTTTAGGTAAGGAAGCCCTTTAGGAAGTAATTATGTAGGTAAGTAAGTTTAATTTTTTTTTTGTAACGTGAATTGAATTGGCTTCAATTAAATTGATATTGTAAACTATAGATTTTAATTAAAAATTTGTTAGAGAACTTGTGCAAAGAACATTAGGGTAGGGAAGGGATAACAAAGCCTCGTCTCAAAGGATTCTTTTGAGTTAATTCTGCTTCAACCGAAGTTATCATAATAAGCGCTAAATCATTGGCTTAAGCTTAAGAATGGACTTAAGGACAAGCAGAATAATTATTTAGAATAAAAGAGACACATTTGAATTGAAATAATTTTTGAAGTTCATCGAATTCGAGTCCACATCAATGACATGATAGACGAATGCTTTAAAAAAAAAGGCTTTTACTTCTCAAAGGATAAAAACGTTGTCAAGAAAAGACACGGGAAACTACTTAAAAAGTGTAGTTTTATGAACTCATTCAAATAAGGACTAATAGATTCTCCATCTTCTTTTTGTTTGGCTAGGTAACCTTTGGTCTACTTCATTGGCTGTTCAGGAATGTTCATGGCTTTTTGAGTGATGTTATTTAGCTCTCGACACAATTCTTGAGCCGCCTCTTTGTAAATGTCTGCCTCATACGTCCTTGCAATTTCGTCTCAGTGATTATCCATAGTCTGTAAATGCTGGATCTGGAGTTTCCTTCATTTTCGGCTCCGATTATAAAGTTAATAGTGGCAGTTAGTTGAGTCATATTATTTGGGCTTATTCCCATAGATAATGCCGTTGATGTTAATTCATTCGATTTTAGTGCCTTTTTCATGACATTCTCTTCAATTTCACTTTCGTTTTTTCTTTTCTTTCTCTCTACCACCACTTCCGGCAACCACTCCTCATCCGACTCATTTTCTAGGTCTTGATTTATCTCCGTTTCATCCATTTCTTCATCATTTATCTCGATCTCAATCATCTCCGTTTCAATTCTTTTTAATTCCTTTTGCAGCTCCTTCTTCTCCTGGCCTGAAGATAAATTTACCGTCATCCAGAGGAATTGCATTCCAGCCTTAATTGTTCTGAAAGAAAAAAAAATAAGGTAAGTATGGGCAAGGTAAAGGTATGGGTTAAAAATTTAAAAAAGTTACTTAATTTTCATCGTTGAAGACCGATTCGTATTTTAACGAGATATCTTTGACCATGGCCTCGATTTCTGCAAGCTCATATTTGATTTTTGTATTATTCAGATTAAAAAGGCAGCTACAAACCAGACCATCTGGCTCATTGTGCATGTCCGTTATTATAATTATGTAAGTTTTTAAAGTGGCTGAAAGTATATCGTTGAAAAATGTATTGAAACATGAGCTTTCCAAACTACACTTGTCGCCTTTAGTAGTTTGATGATGAGCTCTAGTTCTGAAATTTAACAAATATTGTCAACTTCACTTAAAGCCTATCACCTATCAAAATTAAATTTCGAGTTCAAAATGTCAACTCAGAGTATTAACTTAAATTTTAGTTCAATACGTGAACAAAATTTCCTCAAGGGCTTAGTAACATACTTTTTTTTTACTCCAACAATAAAGCACTACATGTCTTACTCATAAGTACCACAATACGTATCAAAGCATCTTCAATGATCAATATACACAAAAATAAATAAAATAAAACAATATCCAATACAAAGAGAAGGTAAAAAAAACATCACACACAACTACAACAAACTCATCAGGGGTTACTTTATTACTGGCACTGTTAATTTTTTTTTTAATTTTAATATACAAAATCATACATTTTATATATTGTAAGACTATACAAAATATTATATTCCGATATATGAATGAATACTTTTATGAATACATATATAAAGAATAAACAATACACACACACACATTTACACACATAGTTTGTAATACATTTTTTTCTCGGGTGTCTCCTAATTTTCGAAAAATTGTATGGAAATTGATTTAGTTTGAATTGTGAAACGAACCGAGTTAGATCGATCAACAGATATTTTTTTTAAAAAAATTATAATAATAATTATCATAAACATACATCATAAATTTTGTATTGATTGATAATAAAACAAGATACTCTAAGTGGATATTAAATATTGATAACTGTACATTTTAATTGAAATACAATCAAAATCATTATTACATACATTTTATCATAATAAAATTAAAATAAAAAAAAATACATAATAAAATTGATTGATTGATAATAAAATACTTAACATTACATTACAAAAAAAATTATACACGATTAAATTTACAAGTAAGCAAATTTGATATCAAATCAGTTATCAAATAAATACTCAATGTGCTTATCAGTGAAAATATTTATCAGTGACATGGAATTTAATGTAAAATTATTAATTGAAATTAAAATGTAATGAAATTTAAAAAGGAAAAGAAATTTTAAATGAAATAAATTTAAGTGAAATAATGAAAATTTGTGGAAATTCGTAACATGTGCTTTTATTATTTTACTTTAAAAAAAAATTAAAATTCAATTGAAATACTAATTACAAAAAAAATTATTATAATTAAAATACAAAAAAATGCATCAAATTACAAGAATTAAGTTAAATAATATAAAATTAATTTTATTTTTAATTGTGACACTTATGCTTACACTTGTGCAATCATGTGGACCAGGTCGGGGCTTTGGTGGTCCACGACGCAGTAGAAAATTAACACCCCTAGTTTTTAAGCAACATGTACCAAATGTTTCGGAAAATACACTTGGTGCATCAGGATTACAAGAAGGAAAAATTACAAAAGACGATCCAAAATTTAGTAAATTAGTGCCAAACTACAATAAAGATATTATTTTTAAGGATGAAGAGGGAACTGGTGCTGATCGGTTAATGACAGAGGTATGTAAAAATATATATTAATAAATGTATTTTACTTTTTACATTTCAATGATATTTGCATAAGGGATTTCAAATCCATTTTGTACTTGGCAAATATATTTTAAAAGAAATGAAGAAACAGGATTAAAAGGGTAATTCACACAGGAAGGTGTTTCATTATTTAAATGTTTGTTTTTACATTAAACGTTTTTTTTACACAATTTATTTTTTTTAGTAAGACATAAATAGAAAAAAAGGAAAAAGTGTTATTTTGACAAGTGTTACACATTTCTCACATTTTTGGTTTTATTTTTGTTTTTTTAACAATTAAACTTAATCTAGGAATTTCCGACTTCGTTCCCACCGTGATTATTGGCCCTTTCCTAAATGATAATGAAAATAATCATAATAATAACAATTAAACACATTTTGGATAAATTTTGTGAAAATAAAATAAAATTAAGTGTTTTATCGTTTTATGGTTCATTTTTGAACATACTTTCCGATTTAAGTTTATAACGTTTGCCAGATGAAAAGTAATAAAATACGTTCTTCGGATATAAAGTATGCGAATTCACAGAAGAAGTATGAAAAGAAGAAGCCGTCGCTGTTTTATTTGCAGATGATTCATTTAAATAAATTGACTTGAAATTTGAATTTTTTTGCAGCTTCTTCAATATTTGAAAGGCTTGGTTTGTTTAATCATTTTTTGACTTCATTGAAGCGATTGACTACAAAGGTAGACTAACTGTGTTAAGAAACATAGATTGAGATTGATTGTTTTTCGATGCATCTTAGCCTCACTTTCATGAGAGTCATTTTCTTCATTTCAGTCTTAATCCATTGAAATTTCATCACTTCACATCTCTTGTCTTCTACACCTCAGGAGCTGTCTGATTCATTACCATCAAAAAGTTGATACTGAAATTTGTATCTCTTAACCGTTAAAATGATAAAGACTACCTTAAACTTCAAAATAAAAATAAGAAAAAAAAAAATTAAGATTACGATGATTTCAAACAATAAAAGGTTAAAACAAAACAGAATAAGAATATTACATGATTAATTTTTTATTATTTTACCACATTTTTCACTGTCGTTCTTTGAAGAGATATGAAATGCCATACCTTGTAACAAAACATTAAAAAAAAAACCTTTAAAACACGACCATTAGTATCAATTTGACAATCATCAAATATACAACAATAAAAAAATATTTTATCTGGATGCTTTTTTTTTAATATTTTTACATTTTAACCATTTTATCTTTTATTTGTAAAAATGTTTTGTTCATCTTAAAATTATCCAAGCGATTGATCATTCATTGAAGTTGAATCAATTGAAAAGTACCTTTTAACAGTCAACCACACACTGATATGATATTCAAGTAGATAAGACATGTTTTTATAAAAGGATTGAATTCTTTTCTGTTGATTTGAAGATTCATGTAATATTTTGGTAGTAATACACGGAATTACGTGTAATATGAGACATTTTTGAAAAATTTATCACATTTTGATGATTTCTTGATAAGTTAAAAAAGAATTCGGTTAATCCTTAAATCTGTAACTTCTGAATTTAATTTTTACTGTGCTTATACTAAAATATGAAGTAAAAAATTCAACCGATTAACAAGCAATCACAATAATGATCGTAAA
Source organism: Culicoides sonorensis (assembly GCA_900002565.1). Classification (NCBI taxonomy): domain Eukaryota; kingdom Metazoa; phylum Arthropoda; class Insecta; order Diptera; family Ceratopogonidae; genus Culicoides; species Culicoides sonorensis. The sequence continues at coordinate 460,829 of LN483397.1, read as the reverse complement.
CTTTATAATCGGTCAATTGCCTATGAGCATCAAAGTAATAGTTAAACAAGCACCTTTTTTATTACTTTCATTAATAATATTAACATGTATGAATTTGCTTTGTTAGTAGTCATTTGTAAGTGAACTATCTTTATAATCCCTCTTTTCATTTTTTTTTTTGCACAAAATATGTAAAGTTTGTTTGCAAATTTATATTTGTATGTATTTTATCACATTATAATAAAATTATTTTTTCATGTTAATATTGATGATCATTAAACCGTTATTATAAGTAATTTTTATTTACAACAGTAGCTTTTATGTATATTATATTAATTTATTATATAAAAATATAAAATATAGGAGAGTATTGTTCGATGAATATTTTATGTAAAACATTATTTTTTATATATTTCATTTTATGTACGTACGTAAATGTTGAATAGTTACTTTTATATTCAATTTGCTTATTTGCCTTAAGCTTTCGATGTAACAGTTAAGTAGAGTTGTAAGAGGAACATTATAAGCTCATGTTTTCTATCAGAAATATTTATGTTTGCAATTTTTTTCAATTAAATTATATTTTCTTGATAAGCATAAGGAAAAAAAGTGCTTTTAGAGACTGTACATCAGCATCAAATGCAAAGTCAAAAATAGTTCGAAAATGTCTTTTCAAGAAAGTTTCAGTTAAAAAAATCAAGTTAATGCAAGATTTGTCTTGAAAAGCAAATTTTAGTTTAGAAACCTACAGTGCAGGAAGTTTCAATTCAAGGAGCGTCCTATTGAGTTGTAGCTCAATATTCGTCTTTGAAAACAAATTTTACTAAAAAAATTTTCTCTGGGATAATGAATGAATGATATGTTTATTGTCGAGTTCTATAACCATGCATATTACATATAATTTTTTTTTTCTTTGAGTGCAACGCAAGGGGGCCTTCTGCAAATTTCATTAAGGTTTAATCTATCAGTGATAATTTCTAATCTATTATTTTACATTTTAATTATTCGGAGAAAAATCTCTAATAAAAACTCCATTTTCTTCTCTGGGATACGTTTTAATTCAAAAAAACAAGTTAAGCCCTTTTTAGTTCAAGATCTGTCATGTAGAGAGTCAAAGTATTTTTTAGATATTTTCTTTCAAGTACTTGGCCATGTTTAGAATGATCACTTAGTAACGAAAATGCGCTTATCAAGAGAACTGGTTTCTTATTTTTATCTCAATTTTTCTGCATATTTTCAAAAAATTTGCATATATTATTAAATCATGTTTTAATATAATAAAATAATTTATTACATTCACAGTCAAATTACAACTTTACTAAACAGGGAATGGGATAAGATCAGTTTTTTCTATAAAAATTTATTTAAAAAAATGAATTTGAAAGAGTTATAACGACAAATTTTCACATAATCTTTGAATTGAAACCGTTTTTCACATGATCTCAATATAAAATTTACAATTACAACCATATTGTTACATTTTATGTGTCCATTACAATTAACATTAAATGATGATGATACAAAAATTATTAATATTATATTTTTTAATGTTTCTCTTTCTCTCTCTTTTTTTCATTTAGTCTTTTGATTTGGTTTTTATGATATTTTTTTGTGAAATGGCCACCACAATAATTTTTTTTTACATGTAAAACCGTGATGTTTTAATGCAGACATTACACGTTCTTCCAAAATTCTCACGATCTGTTATTTTTATTAATATTTCTTTTTATTATTACTATATTTATATTTTTGTTTCTCTCTTTCAAAAAAAAATAAATAAATATTATACAAAATAATAACATAATGTTTAACATTTCATATGAAAATTCATAAAATAATAAAATGAATGAGTGTATAAAATAATTTTTTTGTATGTTTTTGTTATTTCAAATATAAATGTTTATTATTACATTTTATATGAAAACAACACTTTAAATTTCTTTCTTCTTTTAAATTTAATACAAAATGAAATGTTCTTTTAAAAAATAAACACTTGTCTTCTCAAAGGTCTAATGAGTTCATGTTTAACACAAGTTAAATTGTAAAAAATATATAATTAAAAAAACATTTCAGTGTAAGGTTAAATTTAACAAAATTTTCCATTCAAACCTCTCAGAATTAACACTAATTTCATTGGAAACCTAAAAATAAAATCCGTTTTAACTTTTATATGACATCATTTATTTATGTTCCCACTTATTCACTTTAAGAGTTTCCTTACTCCCATGATCACATAAATATAAAACTTTTTATTATTATTTTTTTCTGATTGCTACTCACTTACTTGATGATTAATTATCATCTTCATTGGACATAAATTTGTTGAGATTATCATCGGTATTCGTCATATGAATGTTAAAACAAAACTTAATATAAAAGTAAATAAGATTTTGTTTTGATTAATTTGTGACAGAATACAGTAAAAAAAAAAAATAAAATCATGAAAGTGGTATTATAAGTTTTTTTTTCTTTAAATTTATGAACTGAACTCACTGAGAGAACGTAAAATTTATCAAATAAATGCGATTTCATTCATCAAAATCAAACTTAAAATTGAAGAACAAACGTATTAAGATAAAAATTATGGAATTGAAATTGATATTCTCGGAAATGAGTGAAGTAGGATTCCCACACAATTATGATCCACCTTAAAAATAATTTGCTTGGGAATTTTTATATCAATGAGACATTAAATTTAATTCAGATTTTTATAATTGTTCATTATTATAAGTTATGGAAGGTGGATGTTTTTGGTTGCTAATTTTTTTAATTAGCATTTAAATTAAAAAAAATGAGAGAAAATTGCTATGAGAACGAATTTGGTCGATGTTGCTGTACTTTTTTTAAGTCACAAATGGGCTGCCATTAAATAAGAGCATGGACGGATTGAGATTTATTTTCAGCCTTAGAATTCTGTTTGATTTTCTTTTTTTACTCACTTATTTCCTTTTGCTACTGGTACCAGGAATCGTACTAATGAAGCCTTTATTCGATCAAACATAAATTTTCAACAAACATAGCGTGCGAACTTGTAGCTGCTTTGTATATTGGGGCTATAAATGTGTTTTAAATTTTAAAATACTTACCTCCAAATCCCTGTTTCACATTAATCTAGTACATGACTCACTTACTTGGTGTATTTTCTCTTACTCTCTATAAGAGACATAGGGTCACAATATTTTTTTTCCAGGTTTGTCTATTCGTTGCCAAAGCTGCAATAGATCCCATGTTGGATGTTAGGTATTAAACTCGGATGCAAGGCATCATCTCCATCAACTGCATCAATTTTGACATCTCTTCCAACACTTTTCATCAATAAATGACGTCCTTATGCTCTCATTCCTTGTCACCAATAATTTTCGAGTAACTGAACTCTAGTTCTTCCAAGAAAACCTTTAAATAAAATAAATCTTTGTCATAAGCAATTGCAATTATTCCGGTACTTTTTAACAGACACGTAAAAATTCAATTATAACAAATTTGCATAAAATATTACCGTGAAAGAAGATGCAATAATATTCACTTTAAACGTTATGCATATAAATATCATTCATCTTATTTAAGATCTTAAGTAATGTGCTATGTATTGCAAAAAAAAACGAGTAAATACTTTGAAATGAGTTAAAGGAGTGTTTTTTTTTATACATTTTAATATTTAATTTAATTAAATTTCTACCCATCAATGCATTAAACAAGCAAGCAAGCAAAAAAATGTGGATGTGGTCAAACGGAAACAAAATTTTTATATTTTGCGGTTTTCTGTCTTGAAATTGATACCCTTATCGATATTAATTACAAAAAAAAAAAAATTACTGAACCAAGAAACAAAATCAAGGTATCTCACCCTGATTTTTAATTTAAAGTGAAAAGGAAACGACACACTGACACCATATCAGTATTAACTTAAATTTAATATTAGTGATTTTTTTTCTGTTTTTGTTAAGAGACACTGAAAATACACGCACTTAAAAAAAACTGTAGTCAATTATTCGAGTCATTCAATTCTCAATAAATAATCATATTAAAATATAATTCAAGTGCACTTGAAATAAATGCATGTTTAACCAGTGTTTAACAACACTTTTCAATTTTTTATTTTATTTTATTTTTTTTATTATATTGATGTTTGTCTGTTCTCTTCTCTTATATTTTTTTTATAACCTTTAATATTCATTTACATTCTTATAATAAAAAAATTCTGTGACCATTTAAGATTTTGAGTGTATACAAATACACATGAAACTAAAAATAATAATGGAAACAAAGAAGTGAGAAATTGTTTTTTATTTTATTTCTTGTATTCTTTCAATCTCATCTGTACTGTAATATTGTTGGTTTATTATTATTATTATTATTATTTATATTATGACCTCTATTATTATTATTATTATTATTATCATTCTAATAGTAATGAGTGGGTAAACGTTACTTTTTCTCCTTTTGACCAAAAACCGATTTGTGTGCTCATTTTATTAGTATAAAATTTTGTTTAAAATGTTTTTTTCCTTTAAATTCAAAATGAAACGAAAAAATCCTCTAATAAGAATCATGATGATGCGATTATTATTTTATTTAAAAATATATTAGTTGCAGTACTCGATTTTTTTTTTATTTTAGTGTGTGGTTTAATTTTCTGTTTATCTAAAATCGCTTTACGTTTATGAGTTTTTGAGTTTATTTACAGAAGAAAAGAAAACAAATAAAAGTGATTTTATTATTTATTAGAAATAAAAACACACACTCATATAAAACAGTGATGTTCATCACTTCTGGATTACAGTTGAATTTAAAAGATCTTGGAATTTCGTGTGAAATTTGATCAATTTTCATTGAAATGATTTCAAATCAAATATTGTTTTTATTTTATTATGAATTATGAAATTTGTATTGATTTTGATTTGAAAGTAACTCAAAATTTTGTAAAATTCTTCAAAATTTTTATTCAGTATTTTTTGTTAACAAACTAAGATCTAGTACAGTCAAGTCTCCATATAGTAAGATATAAGCTGTAAGTAATGATTCTATATAATGACAATTCAGTTTCTATGGATCTACAGTTTCTATAGATACTGACTTTGAATTATATAGAATTATTACGTACAGCTTGTTATTTTACTATATAGAGACTTCACTGTAATAAATTTTGAAAAGAAGTTTTCAAATTTTCAATTTAAATTAATCCTCCCTTTTGCTGGAATAATACCAGCTGGCATTTTTGTTTTCATTTTGTATTTTCTAGTAAATGTTGCCCATAAATCGAATCACTTAAAAAATTTTTAAGGTGACCTTCAACTTTGCTGAATATTCTCTCAATGTAAGTGCACTGTAAATGCTCTAAAAAGCAGAAAAATCTTGAATGAGATAGTTGTTAAAATCCATTGAAAGTACAGAGATACTTAAGACATTTTTCTTAAAGATCCCTGTTTCAGTAAACACCATATCAAAAGAAATTAAAATACCTGCTTAAACAAATTTACACTGAACGCAAATATTTAATAAGTATATAAAAAAAAATATCTAATAAAATAAAAACTTTTAACCAAAAAATCATTCACTAAACCCAAACAAACATATAAAACTTGTGTTTATTATCCAAATTATGTATAAGAAAGATACCGAAAAACCAACTTCTAATTATGAATAAAAAAAAATATCTAAATGAAAGAGAACACGAATATTAAAATTTATTTAAATGTATTACATTCAAAAAGGTGCTACAGACCATCAAAATGACAACAACTCGATTAACATTTATTTGATATTTTATCTAGATATACATTTTTTTTTCTTTAAATTTAAATTTCATTATATATTTTAAAAAAATCTTAGTATTTGTTATCACACACATTCTTCTTTAATTTCAAATTTAACCAATAAACATTGTACATTGAACGATTTATTTTGTGTGTCTTTTTTTATTTCATGGTGATATTTTGTCAAACAAATTAATGATGATGATTATTATAATATTTAAGTGTGTATTTGAGTGGACACGCGTGATAATAGTTTATTAATAAATAAATAAATAGACGCGATAAATGTGTGCCGCCCCAAAAAAAAGAGAGTGTTGAAATCAGTGTTTGTTTGATGTAAATAATATAAAATTTAAATTTATTATTTATTTTTAAGAAGAAAAAAAAATGTAATATTTCATCGAATCTATTGATTTTGACATGTGCTTTGAAGTGAATAGAGACTGATAAATATTTAAGGAATTTTTTTTTCCTTCATATACATATTAATTTGCATATAATTCATTATGAGACGACTCATAACAAACCACAACAAAAATCATGTAACAAATTAATTTTAAATTAAATATGACAGTAAATGACACATTTTTTAATACGTCAAATTAATGATATGATTAATAAATGTCGGTGTTAAAATTTATATATATTTTATTTTTATGATAATATGAAGGGTGAGAGGAGAATGAAGAAGAAGACGAATGAAGCATGAAATGAAATGAAATAAATGTGACAAGACACGAGAGACACTACTTTGGCTGCTTGCTTAGCGCTGCCATTACCAGACACAAAATGCTCACTCACAGTAAAACAAAACATCAGCAGTAAACATCATTATTTTATGATGGATAATGTCATATAATTTATTTTACACATCATATTTTATGAATGAAAAGTATTTTTCATCTTATAAATTATCATTATTATTAATATATGATTTTAAATAAATACCTGTTAACTTTCATGTGACAAGAAACAGGTTGAAAGAAATATCACACACAATATCTTTAATGTTGTGACATGTTACTTTTGATATTTATACTAATATGATAATAATAAATGCAAAAAAAAAATATTGATACAAAAGAGTGATCAAGAAAAAAAAATGTAATTTAATATATTGAATGTACTTGATAAAAATAAATGAATATTTATATAACAAATGTTAAAGAAGGCAGAAAAATAATGATTTCATAAAAAAAACTAGATGTAACTGATATTATGTGAGATTATTTTATATATTGAAAAGTACAAACGAGGCAATTATTGCTGTTTTTTCTACTGTTTAAAGAATATGAAAAAAATGGGAAATTCTAACCACAGGGCGGTTTAGAGAAGTGCATTTCGATGGGACTCGTTTCATTGAATATAATTAAGTTTTAATTTTAAAAATAACTGCCATTTTGAAAATAACGGTCATTTTGAAAATAACGGTCATTTTGAAAATAACGGCCATTTTGAAAATTTTCCGCCATTTTGAAAAACTTCCGCCATGTTGAAAATATTAAAAAAAATGTTTTGAAAAAATCGGACATTTTGGGCTTTTGACCATTTTCAGGCTCTGGAGCCTAATTCTTGAGCCCAATTTCTGAGCCTAATCTCAAAGCCAATGAGTTAAAGTTCATTTTATTAAACTTCTCCACCCAACAAAACAAATTATCTATATATTTAAAATTTTAACCGTTTTTAACGGTTTTTTAGGCTCTGGAGGCTCCGGAGCCCAATCAATGAGCCCAGTCTCATAGCTTATGAGTTTAAAATCATCCTTAGGACCTCCTCTGTCTAATAAAAAAAACCTGACCTCGCTCCGATGGACCATTCCGAAGTAAAGGCCGGAACGGACAACCAGACAAACAGACAACCAGACAAACAGACAAACAGACATACAGAGTGACGGCGGACAAACCGTCTGTAATAGTGCATTTTTTCTTACGAAATGCACTAAAAATATGTCAACGCTATAATGAAGATTTTTCTTTCAAAGTGAAATTGTGATATGAATTTTTATAATGAGAGTCTTGAAAAGGCACTTTGGCTAGGAAATTTCTTAAAAAAAATCTCATATAAGATAGGGTGAAATTTGCCCTTTTATGGGCATTTTTTATCTTCTTCATAAATAACCTAGGTCGCAATTGGCTTTCTCGTCCTTAACCCTTGTCATTTCCCTGAAAAATGAAAATTTTAATTCATTTGAGCCAAATTTTTAAATTAGAATGGAATTTTTATCATTCACTCACCTCTAATCGATTTAATTTATTCCAAGTATTTCCATTTTTCATTGGTTATCATTGAATTACGATACCTGGAAGCAATTCCGCATTATCTTCAATACCAAAGATAACAAGACAGAATTCAATTAGTTACAATGTTGCACTTTTTTTACCATCAATTGAACGAAATTTATTCTCATATCAATTTAAACAGTTACTTTTTTATTATTCAGTTAAAAAAATTAAATAATTCATAATAAAATTTTCTTTAATTCATATATTTTAGAGTTAAAATTAAAAATTCAAAGTAATAAGAAAGACAAAAAATATATTACCAGCATAAATATACTGTATGATAAGTTAAATGTAATTTAATATGCAGCAAAATAAGAGCACTTTTAAAGCCCACACAACAAATTATTCGCCTTTCATTGATTATTAACTTAAAATTATTAATATTATAATTATTTCATAATAACAATAACTATTTAACACAGTGAGATATGATCTTTAAATTTTAATTTTTTTTCATTGAATTTCAATTGTAATCTTTAATCTCATTTCAAAAAAAAAACATTTAAAATGTAATTTCATACAAAAATAAATAACAAAATAGCTAACTTATCCACATGTCACTAAATGAAAAAAGGATCAGATTACATGTGTATATTTTTTTATATTGTTATTTTTTTTTATACTTTTTAATTTTATCGACATGTCATCATGTTTCGGTGTTTAAAGTGTGTGCAAATAACTTATAACGTATAATAGACAATTTAGGATCAGATTAGAAAGAATAAGCACCTGCACATATTGGATTGTGGTAAGAAACAATAAAAAAAAACAACATCACATTAAAATTTTAAATAGTTATTATGAGGATTAGTGGTTTAATAATCAATAATGACACTTTTACCAATTTCAAACATGATGATATTGTGCCTACTCATGTATCAAATTTTATGATTATATGAATTTTTATTAATTAAATGACTAAGAATGCGACATAATTGTGGTTTTTATTTTATTATGAAAATTATTTTTAATAAAATTTTGTATGTAAAATGTCTTAAGGCTTTAAATGGTCTTAATTTTATGGGGTTTATGAGGTATTAGAGAATTTTAACTATTTTTATGATATTTTTTTCGTATTTTATTATTTATTACGTCAAAATAACTTTGAATTTATTTCACAGATATGAGGTTTTTGTTTTAACTTGACTTGATAGTCATATAAAATGTTACGGTTAGGTATGAACTGACATATTTTGGGTCAGTCGAGTGAAAGTTATGCTAATATACAGGCTCCAGAACTTTTATATGCATGGGATGAGTCATGTAAATTGGTGATTTGGATCACATAAGATAAATGGTTAGCATGTTGGCATCGCATTTCAATTCTGGCTTCGACCGTGAAACTTTACAATCTTGTAACCATTCCCTCGTCCCTAGTCTTGATCTTAGTCTGCTTTCATGCCATCTATTTATCTTGCTTTAGATCTGCCCACGTGCTTACGGTTATTTTAACATTGACTTTATTCTTGTCTCAACGCCTTTAATTGACAAAAGTGGTACCTTCGTTTGAAGTGTCCTTACATAATTAATGTCATCATATCACTCAATCTCAATCAAATTTACATTAACGTCCATTATTCCACCTTTGTCAAGGTAATCACCATATTCATTCAAACCCAAACATAAATAATACAACAAAACATAACATTTAAATCCATAAGTGGATGACAATTTTTCATCACATCACATCACATCACTTAGAACACTAATCCCAAAATAAAAAAGAACTCTCAAATGACAACAAGTGTCATAATCATTAGTTAAAATGATCTCATCCCATCTTATTATTAAACATGAATCTATTTCATTTAACATATTTTATTGTGACACAAGAGACATATATTCATGTGTATAAAAAATGAAAAGGAGAGAATAAAATGAAAAGTATAAAAATAAACAAGAATAATACTTTTAATATTTAGTGCTTTGGAACTCAGTCACAATAATGTAAACTTTTATTGTACTAATAAATGTTCATTGAATGCATTTATGTTGATGTGGCGATAATCCGTTAAGAAAACAACAATAATACTTTTAATTTAATTACATTTGAGTAAAGGAACTACTGTGTTTTGCTAGATTTATGTTTATAATTATTATGACTGTAATATTTTATTAAATTTAATAGATTATGATCTAGACAAAATATGAGATATTATTAATTTTATTGCGTTTTGTCTTATATTTTTTTCTTTTCATTTTTATAAGGATTTTCCGTGAGAAACTGGGAAAAATTGTTTTAGAGAATCAAAGGTTATTTACGATATTTTTTAAAAATTTTATAGCATTTAACACTAAAAATTAATACAAAACGCGTTTTTGTTCTCTAGAGGAGTGTTAAAATAGTTTGATGTAGGTAAAGTGGATTTATTCTTTAATATTAATATTATTTGTTGTTAACACAACATTCTTCTCTCACATAGTTCGAGTGATCATTGAGCAGCAGCTCCTAAATGTTTTATAAAATGTAATAGGTCTTGTATCTTTTCAATGTTATATTAGTGGATGATGATGATGATTATTTGATTATTATACAAACACTTGAAATACTCATATATAATAATAATAATAAACATCTGCTAGAAGCCACTTAAAACATACTCTTTGTTCATGTAATATAATGATTATTATCATAATAATGCATATTATTCCTCTTTTTTTTAACACGCATTCCATGCCCTATTGCTCTTTTGATTGCGCACTTTTATTTGTTTGGTGACTCGTTTCTTGTCTTGCCTTGACTTCTATTAATATTATTATTGATATTTCATACAAATTGGTTGTTATTTGACAAATTAATGGTACATGGTGTCTATATTTGTAAAGTACTTTCATATAATCTTATTTCTAATTAACTAAGGTTTACTTCATCAGGTCATAAAGTGCTTGTTAAGAAAATATTTGTTGACGCCATTCCAATGCAAGTTACAAAGCAAAGTGCTTGAAATTAACTTCAAGCTTTATAAAAATAAGTTTTCTATTCAAAAATTGTTTGATTCTTGTTCTTAATTTTTGGCTTCAAGCATATTTGAATTTCATTTTATTACCTTTTAATCACAAAACACAAAATGTTATGAAGTGAAAGAAATTTGATATCAATTGAAATGGGAGAATATTAAAATTTTGTATTGTATTATAAAATGCCTCAATAAAAATAAAGTGAACATTAATCGTGAAAAATTAACCTAAGCGCATTTGTGTTAAAATAAACAATTGCAAAAAATATCAAGTCGACATAATACCTCGGACCCAAGCCTCGAACTAGTAAACGCCTTTTATTTTTGGTGTAACCACGTGAAACCTACAATTAAAATGTTTTCCGATCCAGTCACCAATCCGACCAATCCCAGAAGGATTTTAATATATTCTAAGTAAAACTTGGAACTCGAAAAACACAAATTAATTTTCATATCTGAGACCGAGTTCGAACCCCCGTCGCTGGATTCTTACCAATCATGCCAGCCACTTAAGCAACTCGGTCAAAAAATGTAATAACTCAAAGAGCTAAGCAAAGTAAATACACTTTAAATCGTTAATTGACTTTCACAGACAATTTCATTACATTCTCAAAATCGTATTTCATATGAAATTTAATAGAAAACACTCATAACCTAAACCTGATACATTTTTTTTAATAAAAATAATAATAGTTTGTGCCTTTATATGATTTTACGTCACTTGCTGTTGTTGCACTTGAATAATACGGTGAACGTCACAAGGAAAGGCATGTTAATGCTCTTTTTTTATTATTTGTTATTATTCAACATATCAAATTTTATGGATTTTTAATGAATTTGGGGCGAAGGTTAACATACTTAAACCGACAATAAATATTTACTAGTATGTATTAAAAAAAAAACATTATTATATGAAAAAGGGATATTGTAAAGAAAGTTGATGATAGGAAATTGATTGTCCTTTGTAATTTATTTAATGTAACGGTGTCTAATTAATCAAAAGGGATACACCGCGTTTCCTTTTCAATGTTAATTTTAAATAAAATTTATTGATTTATAACTTTAAATAACCAAAATCATCACAATAATTCAGTCAAATCAATTAACATTCCATTTAGCTAGTCATATAATTTATATTCTCACTTCACCACAAATATCATAAATCAAACTTTAAATCTTACAAATATTATAAAATTAAAAAAAAAACTTAAACTTATATTGGCGGATCATAAAACTACTGAACTATCAATTTTTTATCTTACTTAATCCTAAGCGTTTTATTTGTGTATTCAATTTGTGCAGATTTTTGTTTAAAGCTCTAAACAAATTAGAATAAGATCAAACAGAATAAAGTAAAGATCCGATAGAATTTTTATTTTTATTGGTATTTTTTTTAAAATAAACTACTTTTGAACAATCATAATAAATATTAAAATTTAAAGAATTACCATATATATTGGGCGTATTAACAATGGAAAAATAGTAGTTTAATGTGTTGGCAAAAAAAAAACAGCCGCCTTAAATTTATCTTATGTTTTAAATTGCTGTTTTTTTTTAATTTTATCGTAAATGGGATTTATATTTTATTTAGTGTTTTGTATCATTAATATTTTATTGTGTTTACAAACATGTAAAAATAGTGCGGGGTGTTTAACTGAAGTCTTTTTCCATACTTCTGTGGAATTAATTGAACTTATTAAAAATTATGAAATTTTTATTACAGAATTTCTTTAAATTTTGTTTTAAGATCGATTTTATGATAAATATTCAATTTTATATGATTAAGGGCGTGAGAAAATCAAAAATTAGCATCAATTTATAAGACATGGTAAAAAAATCAGAGAGAATGAATCGATAAAAAATATTAATTATCTTAAATTAATCATCGTCTTGTTTTATTTTTTGCCTTATAACAGGTATTACAATATTTAACTTTGATTTATTATTGTTGTAGACATAAAGTGGTTACTGTGTAAAATATGTTTATGAATTTAAATTGATTGATAAATTGTGTTTGACTTGAACTCAGTTTTGATTTTGTATCCAAAGCTTAAGGTAAAATATTGAAGATTTCCAATGTCGTCTTTGAAAGTAGGCTATTTCCATTTAAGCTTCCATACACTCTCAACCCAAGACCAGTGGGACAAATAAGACCACTGGGAAACCAGTAGGAGGCAAGTAGGGCTTCGGGTTTTGGGTTGAGAGCAGGGGCGTATCTACCTGGGGTAGCTAGGCTACCCCTGAGATTCAGACAATCGTAACCTAATCTGCAGAGAAAATTAATTGACCCAAAAAAGACAAAATTTATACTCTCAACGCAAAACTAGTTGGGCACCAGTGGGAACACCCTTTTCACTGGTCTCCCTCTGGCTTTGGGTTGAGAGTGTAGTTAAAATATTTTTGCAGTTTATCGGATTCAAGCCCATGCCAACAACATGATAGACGAATGACTTTAGAACTGGACTATGACCACTTCTCATTCCTTTTCAGACCAAATTTTATTCCTTCGCATGAATTTTTTTAAGTTCATCAGTGATTCAATTAAGGTCCTAACATAAACAGGTAGTTTAACATTTTTTTATATATTTCTCCATTTAACCACCAGACAAGACAACAAACATGACAGATTATTTGTTATAAATCACACATGCAATCTGTATTTTTTGATCTCCGAATTCTAGTAATTAATTTAAATGATACCTTTTATTAGCGGGGGGCAAGATTTTCAAAATATTGAAAAATCTTAGTGAATTCCAAAAATCACATCATTTTCCGATGTAAAATTTGCTTCTAAAACGGATAAAAAAATAAAATTTGGGGGTCCCCATACAAAAAAACTTTGCGACTGACCATTTTAAGGAATTTCGTGTTATTGAGGGCTTTGCATCATGTTTCATCAAAAAAGTATACAATTTTTAAGTATTTTTGATTTTTTTAATGTTTTAAATGGATAATTGAGTGTTTTAACGTGTTTTAAGTATCTAATCACTTTTTTATCCTTTGTAGATCAAAAGTTACAAGTATTTTGGTACTAAGGTATGAAATTTGTTCAAAGAGGTCGATTAAACAATTTTAATTGATTTTTCAAAGAGATTTTGAATTTTGGTCAAAAATTAATGAATTTACGAAAAAGATCGATAGTTTATTTGGCAAAATTATAGAAAATTGTGTAATTTTCAAATTTTTCTCGCAGTACTACAAAAAAATCATGAAAAATCTCGACTTTTTGGCTTAAACTCTCGTTTTTCAAAAAAATTTCATAAGTTTTGTTAGAAGAAAGCTACACAAAAGTTTAAATACTTAAATCGCATTAGAAAATTCTCACCTTTTTGATTTTAATACTTAAAAATATCTAGATGAAGACTTTCTTGATGCAAATCAATAGAAAAGTCAAAAGAACTTGAAAATTAAACTGAAAATCGGCCAGTCGCAAGTTTTTTTGTATGGGAACCCCCAAATTTTATTTTTTTATCGCATTTAGAAGCAAATTTTACATCGGAAAATGATGTGATTTTTGGAATTCATTGAGAACTTCCAATATTTTGAAAATCTTGCCCCTCGCTACTTTTATTACTATTTTGTTTCTGTTTTTTTTTAAATTTAATTTAGTTTTAAAGCAATCTTCAAATTCAGTTTCAGTTATGATGAGAAAATCCATTTAATGTGTGAATCACGATTAGATATAGAGCGGAAATAGCTTACCTATGAATTCTGTGTTATATATTTTTATACTAAAACCGTTATTGTTCTAATAAATCATGAGATTAACTAAATTATTAGACATCAGACAAGCCTTTTAATGTTTAATAAATTTAATGTCAAAATAACCGAAAACTATCAAGTAAAAAAAAGATAAAACAGGACAAATTAAAATTCCATAATTCTTGGAATTTGAACAATGGGAAGGTTAACGAGACCTTTAAAAATGAAAAATAAAAAAAAAATAATATATAAAATATTAAAACAAATTAAATTAACTACGCAGTCAGAGAGGGAGAGACACATCTTCGGTAGAAATCGAACACAAAAAAGAATAAAATTAAGAACAAACAAAAACATAAAAGTCAATTTCGATGCAACATAAATTTTTCTCCATTTTTTTTGTCTGTGTTACACGGTTTAATGAAATATCCAGCAATGCAATGTAAAGGAATTTTTTTTGTTTTGTATTCAATTTAATATTATTTATTTTGTTTTTTCCTTTCAAAACTAACCTAAGGTAACCTATTTATTTGTTATTTTATACACGTATGTTTTTGTCCATAAAACTAATATTTTTACAAATTGACAACCATGTAAAAGCATTTAATATGACATCTGTGACGAAATTTAGTGGATTAACTTTATTTTTTTTCTTCTCTCTCTCTTTTTTTGCTTCCTTCTATTTATTTTTATTGTTAAACTTTGTTTTCTTGTATTGTGACAAACATTGACTTGGAGGTAACCTTAACAATGTAAATAAATAACTAAAATTTAATAGAAAATTATAAATAAACAATTATTTAAATGGTAATTTGTGGTGGAATTTGAGATTATTTTAAGTGAATTATGATTAAATTTGATAAATTTCATATAAAAATTTAACTATAAAATTTAATGGTTAACACACTTTGTCGTTAACATTTAACACATAAAAAAATCAGTTAATAAAAAGGAATATAAATTACAAATTTTATGCTAACGATACCTTTACTTACCTTGACGAATTTTACTTTCTTTTTATTGTTTTTTTTTGTATTCTGTTTCGTATTCTAAAATCATGCTTTAATTTTATTCCTTTTCTTCTAAATTCAGTGTTAAAAGAAGTGAGAAATAATAATAAAAATATTTGATGATTCAAAATTGAATTTAAACAGAAAAAATAATTTTTATTTAACTTTATTCTCCATTTTAAATTTCATTATAAAAAGCTTATTAACTTATGTTAGTAATTTTTTTTCGTTAAATACTATGTTTAACCAATAATTTGACGTATGAAATTATCTGGGCTTGTCATCTCTGAATTAATTTACTTCATTTTCTGTAAACATGTGATATGTGCAATGAATTAAATGAAGAAAAAAAATAACATTAAGGGGAATGTATTTTTTTTTATTATATGTATAATTTATATTAAAACAAGTGAAATTAACTTAAATTACATGTATAAGGTGATGATATACACCTGTAGTTTATGATTATTATCATTGACTTTTATTTGTTTTTTTTTCATGATTGATGAATATTTTTTTTTATGAAGATGGTTGAAGTTTATAATACTTTGTATAAGAAAAAAATATAATTAGATTCGAATTTCGATAATCGTTATTTTCAATGGAGTCACTTCTACAAAAAATACCTATATAGATCAAAGAAAGAACCTTGATCGGTTGGATGGCTCAGATTTCAAAGTTTTTTCATGGACTCTCGATTGACCTGTCTATGTGTATTTTTTTGTGATATTTTTCTACTAATTTTTTTTAGTGCATTTCGTAAGAAAAAATGCACTATTACAGACGGTTTGTCCGCCGTCACTCCGTCACTCTGACCACTGATCGCTATTCATAACTCCGGAATCGTTCATCGGAGCGAGGTCGGTTTTTTTTTTTTTGTTAGACAGAGGAAGTCTTAAGGATGATTTTAAACTCATTAGTTTTGAGATTGGGTTCAAGGATTGGGCTCCAGAGCCTCAAAAGCCTGAAAAACCGTTAAAAACGGTTAAAATTTTTAAAAATTTATTATTCGTTATGGTGGATGGAGAAGTTTACTAAAATTAACTTTAAATTATTGGCTCTGAGATTAGGCTCAAGAATTGGGCTCAGGGATTGGGCTTAGAGATTAGGCTTCTGAGCCTGAAAACGGTCAAAAGCCCAAAATAGCGTTTTTTTTTCAAAAAATTCAATATGGTGGACATTTTCAAATTTAAAAATTTCCATAGATTTTTATATAAATTAAAAATAAAATTTAATTTTATTCAATGAAACGAGTCCCATCGAAATGCACTTTTCTAATCCGCCCAGTATTGGATAACATTTTTTAAGTCATAGATGATTAAGCCTACATTTTTTTGTACTTTTTTTTACAAAATTACGGTTCCTTTGACATTTTCACTTCAAATGTCATGTTGTATAAAATCTAAATACACTCTCATTTCTCACAATTTCATGTACAATATTTTTTCTTTTCATCTTATTAACTTTTACAGTTGCTCATTATTACATCTGTTTCTTAAATTGCTACAATTTAATTCAGTCTTTTTTTCCCTCATTTATTTAATCCAATAAAGTTCAAGTTGTTTTGTATTTTACTTGTACTTTTAACTTTTTTCTTGTAAGTGTAACAAAATGAACCGCAATTGTTGATGTTATACATTATTATTATTTTTTTTTTACCTTTTAAACAAGATTTTATACACATTTTAAATTGATCCCTGAATGCAATTTAAGTGAACAACATTTTGAATATGTGTGTGTCTGTGTATTAAAAAAAAATAGTAATAAGAGAAAATTTATTAAAATAAAAAAAAACTTCATGTAATGCGATTACTTGTTACATCTTGGCAAAATTGTTTTCTATTGTTAGCGTTTTGTGCTTAAGGATTTTCTGCTTAGGTGAACAATATTGTAAAATAAAATTAAACATAAGTTGTTTTACTTTAAAATTATAATGTTAACAAGAGTAAAACATTGAAAAGAACAAGAATTTTACGATAATTTTATTGAATATTCTTTTAAATGTCGTCAATTTTAAAGGAATATTTTTTTTGTAATGAGTTAAACTTGTTCATTCAAACAATAAAAATGGATACATTGATGATTTTTTAACACAAAATAATAACTGGCTATTCCATATTGATCGTCATTCATACAATTTTTTATATAGATGGAAAATAAATAATAATAATACTTTTGAAAATAAAAAACGAGCTCTGAATAGCTGAATGATGATGATAATGGAACCTGTTTAACTGGTCTTTCACATGGATATAATATCTACTAAATAATAATGATAAATACTTGAAAGAAAAAAGAGAAATATCCAATACATAATAATAATAATATGAATGAGTGCAATACAAAATGGATAAAACATGATTCAATGTATAATGTGCCGTGAATTATGGGAGTAATTTTTCACTGAAGTTTTTTATGCAATGGCATGATTTTTTTTTGTTACGTATATAAAGAAGAAAAAAAAACTTGTTTTGTAACTTCTTGTAAGTAAAATTAAAAAGTTAAGTTAAATTTTCTTACTTTTTTTTGTATTAAATTATTTTTAAGTTGTAATTCAATTAAAAATAATTTTTTGATCAATTCATTCATGATAAACTTCAATGAGAGGATCTCAAATAAAAATTTATATAAATTATACAAAATGGCGACAATAATTTGTTTGAATATCATATTTTATTTTATATTAGTAAAAAACGAGACAATCATCATCATATTTCTTTTTCTTTCAATGTGTATGATGATACCTTAAGTGTGTGTTTTTTTTATGTGAAATATAATAAAAGTAAGAAAAAAACCTAACGCGCCACAATTTAATGGTATAAAATGTTTAAGTACTGAGGCGTGGTTTTTGTGGATTAAATTTGTACTTTCATTTACACTTTTATTAAAAATATAATTTATATTTCAAGAAACATTGAAATTTAATGTGAAATCTTGACGATATAAAAATTTTTGAAATTTATTGCAATTCAAATTTTATCGGACCTAAAATAAATTCTAAAGTATCTTAAAAATACTTTTCCAAATTTGACTTGATGAAGTGAAATCATTCAATTATTTACAAGGAATGTCTTCTATCAATCAATTTTATTACAAAAGTTCACAATAAAATTTTGCTTGATTCACTCCCTTGAGGCATGAAATAATTTCATACAAATATTACAAGAAAATCTAGTAAATTATCATGGGACTTGCACTCAAAATATTCATAATTTATTACAAATACAACAAAATAAAAGTTAAAAAAAAGTAACGGAGTTAAATTTCAATTTGACATACTTTGAATATACAATAAAAATTTTCATACATAAAAAAATGCACCTGGAATTTCGTTTCCTAATCGTTTCTGTTTTATATTTATGTTACTTTATGGATTTGTTTGCCAAAAAATAATATAAGTGAATGAATGAAATCTTTTATATTGTATTTATTGATAAATTAAAGTCAAAAACTAGACAAATCCCATATGAGTGAAAAAATATTGTTGTTTTGTTATGACATTCATTCTAAAAAAATTATTTATTTATATATTTGGGATAAAAATACAAAAAACTTCATTGTTATGAACTCTTTCAATTTAAGTGGTTTAATGGTTTCTAAGCAGATAGTTTATGATGACATTTTTGCAAAATTTGAAAAAAATAAAAAAAATTGAAGATCATTTATCATAAAAATTTTATGTGATTTTCGATGATTTCAAAGGCGTGAATTGTATTATTATGAAGGCATCTGGTTTTAATTGAAAGCGTGCTTGTCAGATAATTTTAATGATTATTATTTTATTAAAAGTGATTATTAACGGCTATAAATTGCCATTTAAGTGTGAATGTTTGTGATTTTGTCACTGTTTGTAAAATTGTATGTCTGGATGCAGAAAAGTGAAACATTAACGAAGTACTATTAATTATACATTTTAATGGGCAATGTCATTATTATTATCTTGACCATCATCATTGATTTTATGTTATGTGTGTGTGTTCTGTATTTTATTACAGAGACGAGCAAACTATAAAGGGCTGGTCATTGAATTGATTTTAAATGAGATATTTTGTATTTTTATTTGGGTCAATGGAAATTTGAATTTTTTCACGGGTGACTGTTTAACCTGAACTCAGGCCATAAGTCGGACCCATTGTCCATATCCATTATCACCATCTGAGGATCTTAGCGTTTATCCTGTCATCCCAAGCAGGCGCGAACTTTATTTAGCCTTTAAGTGGCCGGAAAAAGAGATATTTGAGATTGTAAAGCTTCATGACCGAAGTGTGACTCGATATTCCAACAATCCATCCCAAAAATACGGGGTAAAACAAGATTGAGCTCGACTCAGCTTCATTCCGATAATTTCAAATGCATCCACTTGACAGCCCTTTAGGTTAAATTTTTATTTTTCAATATATTCATTTAACTCAATGTGTAAATAATTAGCATAATATGCGTTAATAGCCTTCGGTGTTGTACCATTTAACTGATCAAATCATCATGATTTCAAAAATATACATACAGACAAGTCTTTAATTAATTTAATGAGTAACTGACACTTTTTGCAACGATAATCATAATGTCTTATGCTAAGTTAATCAATAACCAGTTAAGTGGAAACTTTTATTGATAAAATGACAATTATTACTGTGATTACATGTTCTACACATAATTACAATCTTTATTTTCCTTTTATTTTAATGTGATAATTGATTTTTTTTTCTTTTTTTTTACAGCGCTGTAAAGAAAAAATTAACACATTAGCTGTTTCAGTGATGAATCACTGGCCTGGTGTAAGATTACGAGTTACTGAGGGCTGGGATGACGATGATTACCATTCACCAGATTCGCTGCACTACGAAGGTAGAGCAGTCGATATCACAACTTCCGATCGGGATCGTAGTAAATATGGAATGTTAGCAAGGTTAGCTGTTGAAGCGGGATTTGATTGGGTCTATTATGAGAGCAGGTCTCACATTCATTGTTCAGTTAAATCAGGTAAGTTAATGATTTGTATTGAAATTTAATGTGAGTGTTCAATTCATTTCAATTCAACAACAAAAAATGTGGTCAGTTTTAAATTAATTATCCATATCAAATATTTTTAATCTCCAAAAAAAAAAGTTTAAAGTAAAAAAATAAACATTTAACAAGACTCTTGTTTGTAAATTCACAGCCTGATAGCTTATGTGTCTTGTTTTTTTTTTGTGTTGCTACTTGATCATTAAATGTTTTTTTTTGTTTGTGTTATTTTGCATTTTTTCTTTTATTTTTCTGATTCGCTTGTATCATCGTGTGAAAAAGACAAAGCAAAACATTAATTTAATCTTAATGGATGGAAGATAACTTTGATAATTTTTATTCATTTTTAAATATTTATAAAAAAAATGCTCAACTGCAAATTTTAAAAGACATCAAAAACTCAGTGAAAACTAAGAGAAATATGAGATTAAAACACATTTCATCTCATTATGATAACAATAGAGAATAGATCAAATGTTCCGCGGCGCCATGCTGTGCCTCAACAATGCAGGAGAAAAGAGAAAGAGAAAAAAAAATTGAATAAAAATAATTTTATATGTTTACACAACACAAACAATAGAATGGAGCATCAAAGGTGCACAACAAACAAATAAGGGCGAAAGAAATTGCAACAATAAAAAAGGGACTGCATGTGTGAGGTCTGTTTGATGTTTGTTCTTTATGTGTTACCATAAAAATTGACATACAAAGGCGTAAAATAAAAATAAATTGTGTCCTTTTTAGAGGTGAGTTCATTAATGGGCTTCACTAAGAATGAGAGAGCGGTATCCGGACATGACACAAAAAGAACTGTCAAAATATTTTTTTGGATGAACAAATATGAAATTAACACAATGGGTAAAGAAGAGTCCCAAATAAATAAATTTTCAGTGGTTAAAATATGCATTGTTTATCTTTTATTTTAAAACGTATTTCAATGATTTGATTCATATTTTTTTTTGTGTTGAAATTAATTTATGTGTGGGCGCTATTTCTGACACAATTTCTAGAACAATGCTTTACTTTTATATCAAAATTGTCTCATTTTATGATGTCTGGTCAACTTCACACTTGAATAAAATACATCTGGATTAAATCATTTTTTTTTTTGCATAGTAACAGATTCTAGCACATTCAAGGTCACATTCAAAAGCTTTCAAATTAGATGCAAAAAGAGTGTTGATGCTCTCATTTAAAATATATATATTTTTTTAAAGCCAATCATTGTGATTAATTTATTGCCCTATTACTTAATTTTTATTTTCTTGCCCATTTGTTATCTTGTAATTACCGTCATGATATGATCGTAACATGATACCCACTAAGACAGAAGACATCTCAAGTTTTAAATTTATCACCCATTTTATTATTAAATTATATTTTAAATAAAAATAAAACTGGTTAAATGCAAAATTTTCGTTGACAACGCAGAATATTAATAGGGGTCAAAATTCATATTGAATTTAGCTAAAAATAAAAATGGTGTAAAAAATTGAACACCAAGAATTTCGTGCATGTCCATTTTTCGTTAAAGTACCATTTTTTGGAAATATAAATGTAATTTTGAAAAATTTAAATAAAAAAAATCACATCAAAGAAAATGAATGAAATGCAAAAAGAAGGCGTTATAAGCCTTCACTTGTCATGGTTAGTTATGCTGAGTTTAAATGCATAATCTGAATGTAGCCTGGTCTGAAAAAATTACAAAAATTTTCTTAATTTTAAATTGCAAGTGAATAAATTAAACCTCCTTAACATTTCATGCATATAGTGTTTGCATGTCAAATCTAATTTTAATTTTTATTTAATTTTTTTTTCTTCATTTCATTTCAATATAAATCGCTTTAAAGCTATAATTTAGTCATGGAACTCATGTGTCCATGTTCAAATTATATGTGATGCTGTTTTTTTTGTATAAATATTTTGCATACTTTGCTTGTTAAAAATCTTAAATGATTCAAGTCTTAACAAGAGAATAAAGACTGAATAATTGAAAAAAAAAGAAATAATAAAAAAAAATATGTGTGTTGTGTTGACGCGATATATCACAACAAATCATATATCTTTCATAACTTATTCGTGTAATGAGTTATGTTGGCGGTGTTTAATGTTATGTTACTGTAATAATATTTCAATGTGTGTATCGTGTCACAAATTATAAAACCATATATTTTTTTTTGTTTTTTATTGTTATGTCGTTTTTTTTTACTAACGAGAACAAATTATGTTCTCACGGTTAGTGTTAGTGGGAGGAAAATGCATTGAGATGAAAAAATGCATGACTTGTGTTATTTGGACGAAAATTTTAAATATTATTGTGAAAATGGAACACTTTTAGAATTTCGATACTGAAGACAAGATTTTGATGCAAACGAATTCAATTCCAGTAACCAAGTTCTCGCTGTCTATGTCTTATCGATTTTTTTGGCATGTATAAGCTGTAGATGTTTTCCATTATCCAATTAAATCTCAATAATGAAGCCTTTATTCGATGAAACAAAATTTTTCAACAAAAATAACTTGCGAACTTGTAAATTGTTTATTTCTGGGCTAAAATTAAATGTAAAAAATGCTTACCTTGAAGTCCCAATTTCAAGATGACACAATACAATCTTTGACCTCAAATTCTTTTTGCCTCGTTTTCGCCTTCTTTTTTAGTTTAATACAGATTTTTCTCCTACAATGACGAAATTTTCATTTCAGAAATAATTTTAACTTACACATCCCATTACGACCACATCTTCAGATTAAAATTTATAAATAAAAAATTCAACTCAATATGAATTTATGATGCTAAACTTAAATCGCCTTATGATGCTCGTACCAAAATCTTTTTTATGTACGTAAATGAAAAAAAAGAAACCATCTTGTTAAATGCACGTTAATAAAACTAAAAGTAAAACTAAATATATAGTCAAGAGAAGACATAAAAATATCGAGCTTTTATAACATAAAAACGAATAAAAAAGATTGGTTTTAACTTTTTTTTTTTTGTTGAAGAATCATCAAGAATAAGAAGCAGTATTTAAAATATATACCACAATAAATAAATATAAAGAAAAATTAAATTCCTTTCTCCATCTTTCTCGTATAAATTTTTTGTAGTTAATATATTTTGTTGTATTAATAGGTATTATTAATAAAAGTTTTTTCTCTTCATAAAAATATTTTGTAAGAGCTCTTATATGTACATTTATTTTGTAAGATCGTGAATTTGTGTTATAATAAAAATTGATTCAAATTGATTTTTAAAGATCAAGACACACACTAAAGGTAATATCACTTACAATGGGATTGAATGTTTTTTAAGGGTCGTTTTAAAATTGTTATAATAATAATAATAATGATGATGATAATAATAAATATACTTTTTTTTCTTATTCTTTGGTGATTTTTTTTCATGAACGAAAGAAAGAAAGAAAAAGTAATCTAATATTAAAAAAAAATATATAAATAAATACCTTTTGTACATTTTTTTATTTCTTCTCTTCCTTCCATGTTGTGTTTTGTGTAACCACATGTGTGTGTATGTGTATTAAGAATAGAATTAAATATATAGAAGAAGGCGGCTAATTTGAAAGGCGTTTATATTTGTAATATTAACATTAAATATCTCAGGAGTTATTTTTTGTTGTTGTTGTAATTTTTATATTTGAACATGATTTTTTTTTTGTAAGAAAACAATTTTATAAATGTTCTTTTTTTCTCTCTTCTCCAATTTTAGATTCATCACATACATCACATTTGATGGGTTGTTTTACAGCTGAAAGTACTGTAACAATGGCAAATGGCGACAAACGACGTCTTGCTGACTTAGAAATTGGTGAAAAAGTACAAAGTGTCGATGCCAAAGGTAACATTATCCTTAGTGAAGTTCTAACATTTCTGGATCGTGATGTCAATCAAACACGTGAATTTGTACGACTAGAAACAAGTGATTCACAAAGTATTACAGTGACACCATCACATCTTGTCATGGTGTGGCTACCAAAATTACATCAAATTCGATATGTATTTGCTGATAAAGTAGAAGAGGGGGATTATCTCTTAGTTAATGTTAATAATAATTTAGAACCACGTAAAGTGAGAAGGGTATCAGCAGTTTTATCACAAGGTGTTTATGCACCACTAACATCAGAAGGTACGCTAATTGTTGATTCAATTGCTGCCTCGTGTTATGCCGTAGTTGACAGCCAAAAAGTTGCACATTGGAGTTTTGCTCCATATCGAGTGGTGAATCAAGCGTGGCGATGGCTCGTACCATCATCATCATCTACATTATCAAAAAGCCAAAAAGAGACAAGTAGTACTAGTATATCAAGGACGCGTGAGCAACAAAATGGTATCAATTGGTATGCCAAGGCTTTGTACACTATCAAAGATATAATTTTACCAACAGACTGGATCTATAAATAATAGTTTTAGGAAACCAATTTAATACGTTGACACAAAGTACTTCTAGTGAATAAGCTAACAAATTACCCAATTAATTATTGTACATAATTATTAAAATCGTGTTAAAATCGAATTCAAACCTATTTAAAATCATTATTTATATAAACTATTATTAAAATTTAAGGAAAATTCATTGTAAATATTCAAAAAAAAAATTTCCAAAAAAAACCAGTAAATTTTTTCAATTAATGTAAAAAAATACCGAAAATGTATAATTTTAAGTAGGAAAATAACAAATTTAACATGTACATTAAATTATTTAATCATTGAAATTAATATAAAATTGAATATAAACAAAAATGGCTTTTTCGTATCAAAAATGTGCCATTTTTTCCTTAAAAATCTATATTTTATTTTCATAGGCCAGTGATAGAATTACAATTACAACTTAAATTTTTCTTGAAAATTGATATGAAAATTATTATTATAATGATTAAAATAAATCGAAAATGAATTTCAATAGAATTTTATAATTTTTTTTTTTAATTTCAATGCAGGATTGACTGTATGACTTTAATTAACTTTTGAGCTCAGGAGCTGTTTTTGAAATTTGAATGAATTTATGTGTGAACGAATGAGATAAACGTAACTATTAAATAAAAAGTGATGTTATTATTAGTAAATTAACTTGTACAGAAAAATTTATAGTTTTAAGTTTTTGAATGTAAATCATAATTAATTTTAAACAGAATCAAAACATTGAAAAAAAAGAATTTGCCTTAAATTAAAATAACATTTAAAAATATTGTAACGGAAAATATATTCAAAATTTTTGTTATAAAATCAACGTAAAAAACATTTGTAAGGTTCCTTTCATATAATTTTTTTGAATGTTCCCCTACATTTTATATACATTCAGTTTTTGAAGCAAAAATAATATTTTTAATAAAATAAATTTGTTCATCCTTTTACGAAAAATTAATAAACCATACATTGTTATATAAATTTGAAAAAGTTTGTTACTCAAAATCGGTCATGCATCCAAATAAGTTTTTATAATGCAAATATATAAAATTTTCCTATCATTACTTAAATGTTTTGTAAATATTAGTCAATAGTTTTAAAATAAAATTAAATAAACTTTTGTATAAAGGTAAATAATTTAATGAAAATAATTGTAAGATACATAAATATTTTTGTACATGCAACAGAAAAATAATAAATGAGAGAAAATTTCATTATACGTTTTATATTGAAAAAAAAATTGATACATTACTGTTTTATTTCAATAATATTATAAATCATATAAGAAAAAATAATGATGTGTAAATTAGAAAAAAAGTGTAAGTATCACTTTACAAATAGATTTTACAATGTTATTTCCTTTCAAGTAGTGCCATAAATTCTCGTATGAAAACACACGTTAGCGGAGTAAATCGTCTAGTTTTACGAAAATCTACTGTAACTGCATCATTGTGAGTTTTTTGTAATCCCATTTTTCGCATTGAAGTCATAAAAAATATTCAAGGAAAAATTTTAGTATGCAACTATGATAGTTTAATTTTTTATTTTGTGCCTGTTGAGTTAAACTGTTGATAAAGCACGGTAATTTTTTTCCAGCATACATTTTTAAATTTAATAATAAAATGAAACCATAAACGAATCAATCATAAAATTATTTTAAATTGCCTTTTTTTGCTTTATGTTATTTGAATGCGCATAAATTTTCATATTTTCTCATTATTTAACATAATGAGAAAAAATGATAAACGAGAATATAAAAATAATAATGGCTGATTTTAACATGACGGCTTAGGAAAGTGCATTTCGATGGAATGAATTCATAATATTTCTTTACTAAACGTTTGCTTTAACAGATGTTTGACTATTTTGAAGACCTGAAACTCAATTTCTGGGTATGAGCTAAATTCTAAAACCTCATTATTGAATGCTGAACGCTTAATAAGAATTTTGAAAATAGAATGATAAAATAGATAGCCACGTTACACAAAAATTTACTTATGATACGTGAAGCCGTGCAAGAAAAAATACACCGTTAATTCAAGCTGTGCCCTGTTGCGCGTAAATGCCTAAAATTTAGGCACTCAATGCCTAAAAAAAAGGCATCCGATGCATAAAAAATAGGCATCCATATAAAACCTATAGAATGTGTAGCGCGATGCCTAAAAATTAGGCATCCAAAACATTATTTGTAGAAAAATTTTCTTGAAATGGATGCCTAATTTTTAGGCATCGCCCTACACATTCTATAGGTTTTATATGGATGCCTATTTTTTATGCATCGGATGCCTTTTTTTTAGGCATTGAGTGCCTAAATTTTAGGCATTTACGCGCAACAGGGTGAATGAAGATGTTCCGGCTACGAGAAGACCACGTGAACAAGTATTAGTCAGAAGAAGAGATTGCGATAGAGATATGGAATCACGACAAAATTTAGAAAGTAAGACATACTATTTGCACACTTTTGGGTGGGATAATCCCGATTTTTGAATCAATGCCCCGAATTGTCCTTCATTTGTCCCACTTTTATTAAGTCCAAAAGCTGACCTTAATTTCACAAAACTTTCCTGAAAAATTTTCCAATTAAATAGTCGTTGATGAGTATGCAGATCGATCGAGTATCAAAAAATTCAGCGTCTTGTATCTGCGTTTCTCAATTGAAAACTCCAGAGGGTGCTGAAAGCCGATTTTGTGATTTAAACGAAGAAAAAAGTTGAAAAACAAGAAATAAATAGAAAATCAGGATAAAAGTCGTTGATGACCCTGTGAGGGTATCGGGGAGGGTTCTGGGGGTCCAAAAAATCCCTCCTCGAGACTCAAAAGGTGATTGATGAGGTCGTTGATAACTTCAGTCAAGTAAAAAATGAAAAGTTTTTTACTTTCCCGCTTTTTACTTTCAAATCCCGATTTTTTATTTCACTAGTCCCGATTTTTCATCAAAAATAAGTTTCATACAGTCATGGACTATGCCCAAGATCTTCAGAGATTTATTTTCAGTATTACCATCAGTTATAGTTAAAATTAGTTCTTTATTCGAAGAAGAATGAATCTTTTTTGCTACAAGACGTTCAAATAATAAAAAATGTAGTTCGATATATTTTTTCTGTTCATTTAATTCCATTTAATGTATCCAGAATATAAAACTCCCATAAAATAATTTTAACTTTAGATCATCTACTTTAATTATGAATATTAATTTAAAGTTAAAACTATTTTTTTTTGCATACAAATTCATTTAAAATTTTCCCATGTGGTTTGATCTTGTTATTATTTTTAATATCAAACTTTATTTTTATAACAATATTTTTTTTGTCATAAAATGAAAATTCATTCAACCAATTGGCATGTTGCTTAGCTACTGATAAAAATAAAGTTTCATCCCTTATCAAAATGAAACCACTAATATTGACATAGAAAATTGTTGCTAAGAAATACTTTAATATTAAATATTTATTGAAACACGTTTCTTAATTTATAGAAACACAAGGGAAGCCTCACGAAAAGTTTATTCAAAAAAAAAAATGCAGAATGAGAGTTTGAATATTTAATTACAGAGAAAATCTCATTAGATTTATGGATATTTCCCAAGCTATTAAATTAGGGCAATATTCATTGTTATCGTTAAAGATATTCGAACACAAAAAGAATTTAATACGAGGTGGTTGCTTTTTAATTTGCAAATTGTCCATTTAAGTGTGACTTCAGTGGGAATTTCCCTGTAACACTCTTTTGTTTGTTTTAATACCCTAAGGACTTAAAAAAAAAACAAAAAAAGGTTATATGTTAAATGGGACAAGCTTCAATATTCATAAGGCCTCATCATCATTATTTATTCCTAATTAACATGAAATGGTTATTATCGAAACGAAAAAGAGTAGAAATTTCATACACAAAAGAGTATTGCTGAAATTTTCATGAGAATAGGATCAGTTTTGCATGAAAATTTTGTATTTCTAGGAAAATTTACATTGTTATGCCTCAACATAAAAGAATTTTTATTAAAGGTTTTTTGAAGCATGCACATCAAAATGTAACGTAAAATGTAAATTATTTTCAAGTGGAGACGACTGGTTTTTTTTTCGCAAACTACTAAAGTGAATGTTGAATTAATTAAAATTAATTAAAAACCAGACGGCTCCACTTGCTTAAACTTTATTTGTTTATAGTACGAAATTGACATCCAAACCTGCAACATGTGATTTTAAATATTAATTTTGAAATAATTCACCTTTAAACATATTTACTTTAATTCTTAATAACAGTAAAATGAAAATGCGAAACAAAATATTTATCAAATGTAAACATTCTCTTTTCTCTCACGGTCCACCATACAATTTCAATATAAAAGATACACACACGTAAAAATTTTCTCTCTTTCAAGATACAGTTCAAATGCAACAGTTTTCACCGATTTTATCAGTCTATCATAGAATTTCAAAGCATACGGACAACATAAGAAAATAATAAAAAAAAAAATTATTTATCAACAGATTCCATTTTAGCTCGTTATTCGTAAATTTCGTATCGTAAATAAATCGAATAAATGAATATTAATAGAAAAAAAAAATAATATTTTACATGTGAAGTGCATTCAAATTAACTTATTAAAATTCTAATAAAATAAATAATAAATTTCATGCAAATAAGCAAATAAAAAAGTTGTTCAACTTACTCGTTCTATTCTTAAAATTCTACGTAAAACCATTTAATTGACACTTCATTTATTCTTGATACAACAAAATTGTGTTGCAATAGTTCAAATAAAGTCAACAAACAACTTTTGTATATTTTTTGTTTAATATCACAAAATAAAATGAAATGAATTCAGTTAAAAAAATAAAAACAAAAAAATATTAAAAATTGATGGATGAATAAGATAAACTTTTCAAAAAAATTGTTGAATCTAAAAATATATAAATAATATTTAACAGGAAAACTTCTCACATAAAAGTTTAAACTAACCTTTGGGGATATTTTTTATTATAAATTAGATTATGAATTGTTAAAAACTTTTTCGTCAGTATTTACATGATTTAAATAAAAGAAGAAGCATAATAAAAAAAGCAATGAATTAGCGCAAGCAGGCAAATTCGGAGTTTTGGGTGGACACGCACGTTCTTAAAAAAAAATATAGCAAGACAATTGCATATCCATTTCGCATTTAATCATTGCCATCATTTTGCTTTGCATTCGATTGATTATTATCGTGTTTTTCTGATTCACCACCGTCTTGAATTGTGATATCTGATAATTGTTCGAAAAATTTCATGTCCGAAAAATTTTGATGTTCGAAAAATTTGATGTCCGAAAAATTCTATGTTCGAAAAATTTTATGTTCGAAAAATTTTATGTTCGAAAAATTTTGATGTTCAAAAATTTTATGTTCAAAAAATGTTATGTTCGAAAAATTTTATGTTCGAAAAATTTTATGTTCGAAAAATTTTGATGTTCGAAAAATCTTGATGTTCGAAAAATTTAATGTCCGAAAAATTCTATGTTCGAAAAATTTTATGTTCGAAAAATTTTATGTTCGAAAAATTCTATGTTCGAAAAATTCTATGTTCGAAAAATTTTGATGTTCAAAAATTTTATGTTCAAAAAATCTTATGTTCGAAAAATTTTAATGTTCGAAAAATTTTATGTTCGAAAAATTTTATGTTCGAAAAATTTTATGTTCGAAAAATTTTGATGTTCGAAAAATTTTATGTTTGAAAAATTCTATGTTCGAAAAAATTCTATGTTCAAAAAATTTTGATGTTCAAAAATTGTATGTTCAAAAAATTTTATGTTCGAAAATTTGATGTCCGCGAAATTCTATGTTCGACAAATTTGAAAATCGCACTTTAATTTTTTTTGTAATTATATTTATTCATTTAAAATCTCATCTTTTAATTCAAAGCGCAACGGTTCTTCTCATAACATTTGAAATCAATTTAACATTTTGAAATACATTAAACATTTTAATGCGCGCACCCAGCGGAATTTTCTTACTACAGAAGAATTTTTATTCTAATTTTTATCTTAGTATTAGTGTTCCAAAGAATAAGATCGTTGAAACAAATGTACGTGCATACCATAAGTATTCTATGGTGTATGCTCAAATTTAATAGATACTCGCGCATCTGTGCAGACATTTATAAATAATGCCACAAAAATTTTAATTCTGTAAATTTTACAATTAATTATTATTTACTTATTATATTAATGCAAATGAATACATTAAATGATGTTTTACATGTTTATAATAAAATAATCACTCCAAACGTTTTCAATCACAAAAATATTCAGGGTGGGACATCGATGAGGCTTTTTTTTTGTATGTTAGCTCCCTATAATTTTTTTCAAATTATTTATTTTCAGAAATTTAAATATGGTAAATTATCAAAAACAAATCAAATTTTTATTATAAAAACAAATTGTTTTAAATTTCATCATAATTTGAATGTTTACTTGTTTAAAACGGTAAAAATGACAAAATTCTCCCATACAAAAATTGAAAGTAATGCCCTTTGTTTTGTGTACACCCAAAACAAAAATAGTGGATAGAGAGAATCAAAACAAGTAAGTAAAAGGAAAATATTTGTAAAATGAGAAAAAAGTGATTGAAATATTGAATCATGTTGATTTTTGTTAGTTTAAGAGTTTAACTCATAGCATGCCGCTAGTGCAATTTTTTTGTTAAGTGAAATATTTGACTTGAGGAAAGTTATATTCATTTTCATTCTTCGTTCGATTTAAGGTCCATATACTGACAACACTTCTAGAAAAATTATCAAGATTTAAAGTTGTCATTCATAATCTCATTTTAAGCTTCTGCTTAATGTCATATGGTATGTTTCACAGATAAAATGTCTGATTTACTTTATGTTTTTTTAGGAATCTATCATTTCTGACAAGTAAAAGTTCAAAGAAATACATATTATGTCAATTTTTTGATTGAATGCATTACATGGGAAAGGTAGAATAT
The DNA here is from genome assembly GCA_900002565.1 of Culicoides sonorensis. Classification (NCBI taxonomy): domain Eukaryota; kingdom Metazoa; phylum Arthropoda; class Insecta; order Diptera; family Ceratopogonidae; genus Culicoides; species Culicoides sonorensis. The sequence continues at coordinate 428,759 of LN483397.1, read as the reverse complement.
ATGTAGTCAAGGGCAAACGAATTTCAAGAGATCGAATCCAATTATCAAAAAAAGGTCTTTCAGCTTTTATATTTGTATCTTTTAATGGTAGGGACTTATATTGAAATTGGGTGTATCATAATTTCCCTGTTACGTGGAAATACTTTGAAAATAGGCATTCAACACCTAAACCAACCATCCGATTCCGATAGTTAATTTTCGAACGCAGATGCCCAAGATCACCTCAGCCACTTTATATTTTTGGGCTTTTTATAATCCATATACATCATTCTGTATGTACTAGTGTTGTCTTATCCCAATTAATGTGCATATTGTCTTTTGCTCGTATCGCAATAGTACTATGGATGATTCAGACATATGACAATTTTATGTAGCGTACTTTTTGTAGGTGGTCAGCCATTCAACAACGAGCACCATTCACAGCTGCTTAACCTAGTCGAACGAACGACTGTATGGTAAAGCACTGCACAAATGGACGCTCTAACAAAAAGATTTTTTCGAGACTCTCGATGGTTCCACTGGTTTCTTTCCACGCACTGATGTCGCAATGGTTCAACTGTCTCACTGGTCACAAATCGAAAACTTCACTAGTTTTGGGTTGAGAGTGTAGAGCTACAGTTTTGTTTTTGCACCTGTATTCCGTTTTTCTTTTAATAAAAAATAATTTTGAAAAATGAAACAATTATAGTAAATCAAGCATTAGCGAAAGCAGGCGTGCAACATAAGTGCCCGACAATTCATGAATTTTTCAAATCGATGAGAAGTTTGTTAAAAATTGTCTAAAGTTTATGTGCGTACATACACGAACGTCGATATCAACGCTTTAATAATCAAAGAACTTTCTCATTTATTAAACTTCTGAACTTCTTCTGAAAAATGAAACCAATAATGAGTTTTTATTTTCACTATGCAATAAATTAACTGAAAAAACTTAAATCATTAAAGTTTATCATTATCATTGAATAGAAGATCTTTGCAATGTGATCACTGGATTGTTAAGAAAAGCGCATTTTCATCGAACTTATAATTTTCAATAAAAATATTTAACTTGGTACTAACAAGAAAAAAATGAATGAATTTTAAAAATTTGTTACAATCTTTCATGGAGGTATCACGTTTCATTAAAAGAAAAAGTAAATAAATTGCATTACATTTCAAAAACAGAAGAAAATAAAGAAGACAATGTTGTGTAAGAAACTTTTGTTTATGAAATAAATATTATTCTCATTCTTTATAAATTGCCTTAAAATGTTATCAATGTACATGAAATGTTTTGTTATGTAAGATAACTGGAAAACTATATCGATGATAAACATATGAGAAATATTGCAGTTGGCACATTGGATGAATTGAGATATCAAATTAATTTCAGTCGAATGATCAAACTCAATTCATTGTAATTTTCAATATGCAAAATTTTATTGAACAAAACATTTTAAATAATGAATAGATTAAAGCATATGATGTTCAGAAATATGATGAAAAACAAAACAATTGAATTCAAAACGAAAATTAATTAACTTCATGTTACATTGATATTACATGATTGGCTTCAAAATATTCCTCTGAGTATCTAACTAAGATTTCTCTTGTTTAAATGAAATGATTTTGCTTTTTTTATTATAATCGAACAATAACATTAAATGAGAATCACTCATGTTAAAATCTTAAAAAAACGTTTATTGCAAATACACAACTAAGGATGTTCTTTTGACACTTGAACACTTTTTTAACCTCACACAAAATAAAATAATACAAAAAAGTGAGTGTAACTGACAAGCATCCTTCTAAATAACCTTACAAAAAAAACCACACATCATTTGAAATATTTTCTTTTCATGAATGGATTTGACTTTCAAAACACAACAAAAAGTTAAATGAAAAAAGTTTATATATCATGTGACATCAACACATGTTTTGTGTGTTCGAAATGTGTTATAAATGACAAAAATAAGTAAAAGAAACTTGGAGTATGAGATATCCTTGAATGATTTTAGGAATTTATTGATAAATACTTTGAATGAGAAATTCTATTATTAGAGATTTTTGGAAGCCATGAATATTAATTATACAAAATAAACAATGTGGGTGATATGTGTGCCTTTATAAATTTAAATGACAAAGAATTTTGCACTCAGTAGGTAATGGAACAAAATAGGTATGCTTTGGTATTCAAAAGACATTCATCCATAATATTTTGGATATCTTTGTTGAAGATTTCTGATTCTGCATATTAATTCATGGGAGTTTCATTTGCATTTGCTACCATGCTCGAACATTGGGTTTCAGAGCCTTAAAATGGTAAAAGAACGTTAAAATCTGCTTAATATTAAAATATATTTGATTTTAAGCCCGTACCAAAACAGCAAAGCCACCCTTTTTCTTTCTCAAAATAAAGGTGCTCGTTTTAACGCGTCCAGATTACTGATTATTCATCTATATTGAAATTGCATACTTTTAAGGAGTTTAAGCTTTTTTTATTGAAACACGCCCACTGATAAATGTTGCTCATTTGTTTTTTATTCCAATCTTATTATTCCATATTATCCGGATAAGTTTAATACAACTTTAATTAAAAACTTACATAACAATTTGAATATTTAATTAAACTTTTCATAGCCAATCGTTCAGCCATCATAGCCAATTCATCATCAAAACAAAGTTTATCATTCCTATTCTCATTCCAAATTATTTACTTGTAAATATTAAAAATAAAATCGAATATGATGAAGGATCAAAAAATGTCGATTAATCTATGAAAAAAAATGATTCCAATACATAATTCTGTCAGTTCAATTTGATGAAAATAAATAATCAACCATAAAATCAATTGAGAACCTTTTAGCTCATTAGTAAATAAAACAATTTACTAGACATGTCCTGACGAGAATCTCGACTCGAGATTTTCGGCCGAGAATGAGCAACTTCTCGACTCTTGATTCTCGACATTTTCACAAGATTCTCGAGTCGAGAACTTTTACATACAAATGTCATATTAACCATAAAGTAAAATTCTTCTCACCATCAGTTCCAACAAGAAGAAATGAAGCTTTTCATTCTTAAATAAGTGCCGATAACATGTTTTTTTTTTATTTTCTAGCTATTTTCTTTCATTGGCTCCATTGTCTACAACAAACATCATACTTATTCATACAAAACTTTATCATTTTTAAACTTTTTATTTGAAGAATAAATTTAGGGCAGATAAACTATTTTTGGCTGAACAAAAGTTTCTTATTTTAAGAATAGAAGCTCCTAAAGTCTGGGAGCTAATGTGCCAAAAAAGATTGATAAACGAAGTGGAGCAGTTAAAGAATATTTTGAGACCTTTAACTCAAATCAATGAGAAGTTGGGGTATAACTAAACATATTAACTGCAGGGTGATATTATGTTCATGACTTTATTTCAAGATTATAAGTGAAAAAATACGAAAATAGCTGATAATCTGTACTTCTTGTTAATAAAGAGATTGTTTCCGCTTTCAAAATAAAAGGAAAATTTTAAAGGACCCATTTTTACATTACAGTTCTAAAATATATGTTAAAAGGTTCATTTTCTTTTTTTACTCTATATTCTCGAATCTCGACCGAGATTCTCGATTTTTCCATGTTCTCGACTCTTGATTCTCGATTTTTGAAAATTCGAGAAATAGGACATGTCTACAATTTACTGATGCGTGTGTAGCAAATATTGTTTCCATTATCGTAACGAGCATCAATTACCAATTAATTTAAACAGAATAATTTGATTTATTCAAGTGTATTATGTGGAATTTTCAGGTAATTATTATGGTTATTATTATCAGTAACATTAAACATTTAAATTAAATGAGATAACCATCATAATCGCTTAAAAAATGATGGTAGAAAAATTGTGGTTTTTTTGAGAGAAATTTTTAAATTTGCTATGGTTTTCGATTTTTTACAATGTAAGTTGAAAACACCCCACCTTGAATTATATTGCATTCATGAATCACTCTTTGAGCATCAATCAAAGATCTCTGTCTACGGACCAAATCAAATTGTACTGCGTTGCGTTTTCAACTTACAGTGTATGCATAAGGTTTTCAAGTGAAAAACGTAATTTAAAGTGAAATTATATTAATGCTCATGGCATTTTATTTAAAACATAAATAAATAAAAACAACGAGTAATATTGTCAAAATTGAGCTTTAAAAACATCATGGCTGTATTTTGTTCTCAGAAAAACAGATTTATTTATTTTTTAGAAAATTTCTTCAATTTAAATTTTTATTTCAACAAAATTTGGAATGGAAAATGCCTAAGAGACGAGACACGAGAAGTTTGATAAAATTCTTGTTGAGACACAATTTACTTTTATTGAGATAAAAATTTAATAAAAAAAACAAAAATAAAAAGTTGATAAAAAGTTTCTCGAAAAAATGTTTCAACAAATGGAAAAAAGAATATTTTGGTTTTCGCTCATGGGATTTTGATATACATACTTAAAAGTGCTTTCGTTAAATAATATGAATTTTTATACACGGTTAGACAACAATCGCTGTCTCACTCTATTGGTCTGAGGATGGTAGTCATCAAATTATTCACTTTTCTTACTCCTTCGGTAATTTATGTGAAAATATACAAATGTTTCAAATTGCTTTTTGAACATAATTTAAAAAAAGATATAAAAAAATAAAAACAGATTTATGTCAAAAAACAATACAGACAGATAAAGTTACTGTCATGGTAATATTTCAGAATACTACGAAATTTTGTTGAAATTAAAATTGAATACAAAATTTTGTCTCGCAGCAATATTCTTTTAATCATGACATGAAATGGCCCAGCTGATACGTTTTACAATAAAACTTTTAATTGAAGTGACACATTTTAACATAGTTTTTGAATCAATTTCATTTTTTGCTTAACATCATATGTGATGACAGATTTTATTCCGAAATTTCACAAACCAGAGTTCTAGATATCAATGAAAAATAAAACGAATTGAACATGAATCTGATCTCTAGACAATTGAGTTCAGTTGAGAGTTTTATGATAATGAAAAATTTTTTTGTCATTGTCCAATTTCAATTTAATTTTATTTTCATTCACAATCTTGAACAGATTAAAATGATACAATGTGAGAAAAACATAAAGAAAAGGTAAAGAAAATTTATTTCATGTGGTTTTTGTTCTCTGTTTGATTATGGAAACATGTGGCAATTCGATATTTTAATTAGAATTTATGAACTGACTAGACTCATATTGTTCATAATAAGTGTGGTGAGTTTGTGACCTTGATCTCAAGTCATTTCATATGAAAAACCGAAATTTTCTTAAGAAAGTTTTTGGACGTAAGTGGCGAAGAAATTCCTTCAATTTCGATCACGGTGAAGTTATTCTAATCATGTTTACACTATTAACGGAAAAATTATGATGTCCATGAACGTTAAGAATTTTTGGTAAAATGCAAAAAAAATAAAATTCCAATTTTACATTATCTCAAACATTTTCACGTTAATTGACATAAAAATTCCTCTTTTAATTTAAATTTCAATCACATGCAAAATATAAAAGGCAATAAAGTATCAAATTGTCCTTTTTAATTAATTCACCTTATCTTATTTCATGTCATTTAGAGTACCCTTTAAAACAAGCCAAATATTTCCAATTCCAACTGATATCAACACATTTAAATTGGTTTATGTAAACATCATGATAAACTGACACCAGATGTTATAATAAAAAAAGATTCAGCAAAAATGTTAATTGGATAAATGTGCGTTGTACATATAATTGAAATTGATTTTTTTTTCTGTTAGATAAACTTTGTAATAAAACTTTTTTGTATTTTTAATAATGATTCTGTTATTGTGTTACTAATAATAACGAAAAAAGACAGATGGTTACACACTTGAACATAAATATTCAATCGATTTTGATATTAATCGTGATTTATGTTTATTTTACACTTGAAAGTATCATGATGATCATAAACAGATACGTGATGTTAATTAGCTCATTCTTATTATCATGTTTCTGATTTCCTTTTTATTATTTAATTTCATTATAAATGGAAATTTTATTCTTTAATAATTTTAATTTTCACATGGAAATTGATCGGATGTAACTGACATTGACCTAAATATTTAACACCCATCCTTGTCAAAACAGACAGCTAGACAGATTTTGTTGGAGAATAATATTTATCAATTTAATGTGTCTGTTAATTTGAATACACGCCCTGTCTCCACTCGTATGCTGAGGAGAAAAAATTTTATTCAAACTCAATTAAGAATGTTATTGAAGAATTAATGGGGAAGCAATGTCAACATTCATAAAAAATGCAATAAAATAATAAAATCAAGTTAGAATGAGCTCTTGGTTTGATTTTATTATTACAGAATCAATAAAATGAAATCAAGATAATTGTAGTCTTGTCTTGTTGGTTAAAGGTTGTATTTTCTGTTAAAATTCATTCTAGTCAGGGATAAAACAACATTTTTCTTTTCTCAGAGCAGCACCTACGTAAAGTATTTTCAGATCATAAGTATGTCATTTTTAAAATATTAAAAAAAATTTTAAATTAGTACGAAATATATTTTTTTTTTTTGTTTTTAAGTGCACTTCGAAAGTAAAAAGGCACTTTTACTAAGGATTTGCCCACTATCATTAAGGCATTGTCTTTAATTAGTAATTTTTTCCAGTCTTACTGAAAAAATATTAAAAAATACTACCCACTGGACGGTTTAGAAAAGTGCATTTCGATGGGATCCATTTAATCATATCAAGTTTTACTTTTAAATATGAATAAATGTTGATATTTTAATAGGAATATCTCAAAAGTGCGCCATTTTCATAATCTTTTTTGAGTTTTCTGCCTGTTTCAGGCACTAGAGCCCATTTTTTAGCTCAATCACAAAACTAATGAGTTAAATTTAATTTTAAAAATCTCCTCCATACAAGAAAACCAATAAACAATTTTTTTACAGTTTTATAACGGATATCAGGCTTTGGAGTCTCTGGAGCTCAATCTCAAAAATCATGATTTTAAATTCATCCTTATGACCTCATTTATCTGACAGAAAAATCCGACCTCGCCCAGATGGACCATTCCAGAGTTATGAATGGAACAGACATACGGAGTGACGGCGGACAAACAGTCTGTAATGGTGCTTTTTTTTCATACGAAATGCACTAAAAAAAATATTTTAATACAAGTGATCCATTGAATCATATTTCTGAACCAACACTTAGTTAGATTTTTTTATCTTCCTACTCATATTAAAATTTTCCAATGATGAAATTAAAAAAAAAATAATATTTAATACAAATAATTTTTTTCTATCATACAAATACCTTTGAGTATCGTCCCACATAAAAATAATATTATTAAAAAGATAATAAATAGAATTAAAACCATATTTTGATTGAGAATATGAGGTGCTATTTCCAAATAAGTTCATTACACGTTTTGCAAAAGTTAAATTGATATTCCAAATCAAAGTAAGATAATTTAAAAGTATTCAAAACTTTCAAGCATTTCTTTACCATAATTATTTACAGTGAAAGTCTTTTGAAATATAAACTTTTAAGGAGATCAACAATTTTTTTTTCCTTTTATCAAAACAGATAAAATTTAAAATTTTCGCTTGTCATGATTCAATTGTAATCCTGCTCAGATGTTTTTGCTCAATTCCTTTAATTAATAAATAGGAGTTGAAATAGATCATGAGCTGTTAACAGATGATAATCATAAATTTCCAGGAAGTGCTTTGTCATTATTCAATACAATCTTTTATATTTAAATGGGATAATGGAAACGCCTGGTTGATTAGGAAAAAATAGCAATGTCACCCACTTCTTTAAGTCGACATTCAGACACTTTTTGCTTTTGCTTTTTGTGTTTTCTTTCATGAATTCAATCTTTTTATCATTATTTTTTAGTGAATGCGATTTTATGGGGAATTAACTTGTGGTTTTTGCGATAAATAAATGTATTACGAATTAAATCTTATAAAAAAATTTCAAATCACTTGGATGAATTTCTTTTGAAATTCAATCATTTTTTAATATGCTTCATGAATTCTTTTATGATGTTTATTGGAAATAAATATTCCAATGTGTTTTGTATTTGTTATGATTTTTTATTTTTTTTTATTGAATCAAAAGAAATGAAATCAATATTAAACTGCTTTGAAAATATTTCAAAACAACTCAATCAATAAAAGATAAAAATAAACAGAGTAACATGAAAAAATACATTGATAGTAAACAAGTGATTCAATCCAATATTGATTTCCTTTCAAGAATTGCAAAGAATTGAATGGAAATTTATGAAAAGCATTGATTTAATTGTTATGAGAACGATAATAAGTGAAGTCTCATCGAGAAAATACGTTTAGTACAAATTAGGGCTTCGAGAGCATTTATCGCAATGATTGTAAAGAATAATTTCTAACCCATTACCACTAGTTAACGACAACAGTTGAGAATAACATATTTAAGAGAGCCTGCGTATTTGTGGTGAAAATATGATCAAATCTTACCGACCTTTCCTCAAACAGCACAAAAAATGCTAATTTATCAGACTTCTTCTTTGTACTATACTTAAGATATCTTTAAATTTAAACAAAACATACAAAAATTTCCATTAAATCATTTTTTAAGAGCCATGATATAACACATACACTCACATTTTTTATGGTTGTTCTCTGCAAATATTTTATAATAAACTGATTAAAATTCCTCATTTTATTTTGCCCCATTTTAATTTAACAAGAAAATCTTTATGAATAATGAAACACAATACTAATGATGAGCATAAAATTATTATTACAAATTCAGAGAAAAATCTTTTGAACTCAGGCGATAGCCATTATTATCATTATAAACGAATATTGTTCAACCTAAAAATGTATAAAAAAAACATGATTATGATGAATACAGTATTTTTTTTTTTAATTAATAACATGAAACTTTTTATCATCCACATCTTTTGCCTGTCTTCAGGGAATTTTGAAAATGAAAATTTTTTTAAGTTTGAGGTTGAGACGAAATTTTTTAATAAAATGTGAGTTTCAACCACAAAAAGAATTTTTAGAGGCATTACATTAATTGAAAATTGAGATATAACGACCAATTCAAGGCCCAAGTGTACTTAAGTTTAATTTAGCATCTCATATTCTAATTTTATCAACATCTATAAAAGGAATTCTAAATGATGATAAACGAAATATTTCATTTAATTTAATATTTATAATAATATTAAATGATTATAGAAATTGAATTAAGTGTTGAAGCGAAAAATATTTTATTACTTTCAAATATTATGAAATATTTTTCAGAATCCTTTTTTTTATTATCCAGTAATGCTGCTAAAGGCACCTTTTATTGACTTCATTTTATTATTTTAGCTGTAAATTGAAAACGCGTCACAAAGCCGTTGGATTACATTTTTACGTATAGGGTCGAATCACCGACTGTCGTTCATTTTATTTTATGAAAGATCTCGTTAATTTTAGCAAAAATATACAGACGGTAAATTAAAGAATTTTGACACAACGTCTGCATTTTACACACTTTCAATTTACAGTTAAAACATCAAATAAAGTCCTTTACGTGCACAAACAAAACAGTATATCACTCAATCATAATCTCGAACACCTGAGCTCTTATTCGTTAATAAAAAAAGAAAAATAAAGAGTATTATTATTTGATATATTACGCAATAAAATGTACCCCAGAGGTATGTAACATGAGTAAAAAAAAATTTAATATTTTCATCCATATTTTTTTTTTCCTGTTCGGTGTAAGAAGTTTTCAAAACAAAAAAGGTAAATACAACGCGCTTCAATAAGTTTACCAAAAATTTATAATGTAAGGATTCCTCAACGTTCAAATAAAATTGTGAATTATTATCCTTTTTATGATACAGTTCAGAAAAGCACAAATTTGATCTGATGGGACTTGAATTATTATTATTTAAATCGCATAACACACATTGCATTCGAGTTTCTTATATTTACGTAATTTTTTCATCTTTAGTTGTCAAGAAAAAAAAAACATTTACAGATGAGGGCCCTTATTTAACTTGAATTGTAATGTGTTTTTGTTATTTTTTTCTTCAAATAACACGAAAAAAATATAAAGAAAAGAAGATTGAATAACAATTCGAAAAAGCATACAAAAAAATAAACAACACGAGTCAAAAAACGTTTTTAAATTGGCTATGATAAAAATAGTAGTTCATGCAATATATAAGGCACTCATTCACATTTTCTTTTCTTCACTAAATGTGTTTCTCAGGAAAGAACCAACACGAAAACCTTCAAAAAAGACCAGTACAATTCAATCTGATCAGCTCTCGGGAAAGACAGCAATCATTTAGCATAGCATTTGTACGGTTGCCTTTTATAAAGTCTTGTAAGCCTAATTTCTCAGTATTGTGGCAGGAAATCAGAAGCACGTGTATTTTAAATGACACAACACACTTTTCCATTAAATCACTGCTTAAGGAAATCACGATTTCAGGATCAAAAAAATCAACACAAACAGATAATGAAGAAGAAACATAAATTGAAAATACAAAAACAAATTGCTTTCAATTAATTTATTTTTTTTCTCAATTTCACATTGAAATTTACTGATTTCAACTCAATTAACATGAATTTAATTGATAAAAAAAATTATTATAAAATGAAAATTTATTTGATTAGGAAATAAATCGAAAATATCTACTTTTATATTTAAATGTTCTTTTTAAGTGTTAATTGAATTACTTTTCTTATTAAAAAGCTATCAAAAAACTTTTAAAGATACAACAAAATTTTGAAGTGTAATGACAAAAAGATAAAAAAAATTGAAATGAAATGAAATTATATTTTTTTTTGCATTCATTCGATTAATTCAAGAGGTAATTTGTTGATACTTAAACGAAATTACTTCAATTTCAACGTATTTCAATTTAATTTGAACTGACAATTTATTTATTACAATGTTAAAATGTAATTTGAGGTATCAGACCGTTGCTTATTCAGAGTTTAACACAATTTTAAAGAGGTCGATTTATCCCAAACGTGTGAACCCTCATTTAGTAACATAATTAAATTGTTATTTCGGCACATGTTATAGATTTAACTTTTAACTCAAAAATGATTTTCCAGGTGACTGTTTTATCTTACAAAATTTAATTCCACATTTTCATCATTTTTATTTTAGCTTTATATCCTTTTTCTCCTCATTCATATGTCTCTTGATTTGACATTTTATGATTTCATATTGGATTTGTTCAGTCAAATAAAAATAATGATATGTTTTATCCTTTATAAAGCACGAAATTTGATCAAAAATGTTTTTTTTTTCTTTTTAAGATTATTTTTAAGAATAGGGAAATTTTCAACGTGGTTTTCATCAATTTGAAAGAAAAATCGAAATTTGGGTGCTGTCCGTTTGTCACATCATTTGAAATCAAATCCAAAAAGTTCATTAAGCGATACTAAAATATGATAAAAAATGGAAAATTCTAACCACTGGGCGGTTTAGAAAAGTGCATTTCGATGGGACTCGTTTCATTGAATATAATCAAGTTTTAATTTTAATAATTATATCGCCATTTTGAAAATAACGGTCATTTTTAAAATAACGGCTATTTTGAAAATAACTGTCATTTTGAAAATTTTCCACCATTTTGAAAAACTTTCGCCATTTTAAAAATTTAAAAAAAAATATTTGAAAAATCAAACATTTTAGGCTTTTGAACATTTTCAGGCTCTGGAGCCTAATTCTTGAGCCCAACTTCTGAGCCCGATTCCTGAGCCTAATCTTAGAGCCATTAAGTTAAAATTCATTTTAGTAAACTTCTTCACCCAACAAAACAAATTATAAATAATTTTAAAATTTTAACCGTTTTTAACGAATTTTCAGGCTTCGGAGGCTCTGGAGCCCAATCCATGAGCCCAATCTCAAAACTTTAAAGTTAAGTTTAAAATCATCCTTAAGACCTCCTCTGTCTAACAAAAAAAACCCGACCTCGCTCCGATGGACCATTCCAGAGTTATGGAACTAAATGAGGATCAGAGTGACAGAGTGTTAGAGTGTCAGAGTGTCAGAGTGACGGCGGACAAACCGTCTGTAATAGTGCATTTTTTCTTACGAAATGCACTAAAAATTCCAGATTGATTTTAAATTGCTCGCTTCATGCATAAAAGGCACTTTGAATATGCTTATACACAAGCAAAGTGTCTTTTGTGCATGGAACGAGCGATATGTATTTTTCAAAATGTGCTCGTGTATATCATTAAAACTTACATTCAATTTTTTTCATTTTTCTTTTAACTTAATTTTTTTAATATAATGTGCTGTATGATAATAAAATCATATTTGCCTTGTAATTTAATTTTTGACAAATTTTATTTCTTCATCAGTGAAAATTTAATGGTCCTTACTTAATAAATTTTCCTTTTTTAAACACAAAATATTATCAAGCGTGACTAAGCAACATCAAGATCATTTAATGAAATGAATTTCTTTTTTGTTTTTCTTAAACCTTTAACCATAAAATTTTTACTTTTATTACTATAAAAAAAACCATGCTGAGTTGGTAACAAATTGAAAAACAATTGTTTTTTTTGTTTTGTTTTCTTAATAATTCAATTTAAGTTAATAAAATTACAAAACCACAAGAAAATATTTGATTTGAGAGGTTGAGTGTTTTGTGTTTATTTATTTATTTTGTTTGTTGTGATTAAAATGAATGAGTGCTTAATATGGGGTTTTAATTAAATTTTATTACATGTGTTGATTTTATTTGAGGATATTAAAATGTACAATATTTCCTGTTATGAATAGATTGCTTTCTAAACGCTTCATGTGAAACCCATACACAAGATTTTCATGTTTTGGCTTGTTTCATGTTTTTTAGTTCACCTTTTCAACACTTTTAAGGTCATAAACATTTTTGAAATGCAAGTATTGTTCCCATGAGTGCCCTTCTGTGTTAAGAAATGGCCGACTATAGAAACGTGTAAAACTACGGAAACCAAAATTTTAAAACGATTACGTTCTGCATTTGCTCACTGTGCGCCACCTATCGGAAGCTAAAACATCCTATTTCATAAAATTTTAATTTCAAAAAGCAATTTTGCCATATTTTTATTGATCCGAAAATAATTAACAAATTTATAATTTGTTTGTAGTGTTATTTAATACTATCAATAAATATAAGATTTAAATTCGTTTAACAATGTCTGAAATAATCTTTAATGTAATTAAAAGCTCATCAATTTTATGTAGTTCATACAAATTTGGATAAGTATTGCGAACATTAATTGAGCGATAAATTTTATGTGCTTTTTGATATTTAACAAAAATTACGTATCTTGTGCTCTTGTTCGTTGATTTAGATTATGAGTTCGAAAAAATGTTTTTTACAGAAATTTTTGTAGGATTCTCTCAACCCAAAATCAGTGGGACGGATGGGACCAGTAGGACAAGTGGGACACTAGTGGTAAAAGAGGGGCCAGTAGGAGACCACTGGGATCATCGAGAAGCTCGAAAAAATTATATAACAAAAACCATATTTTTTTCGAGCTTCTCGATGGTCCCACTGGTTTTGGGTTGAGAGTGTATGTGACAGGTTAAATTTGGCAACTCATTTTGTATAGCTACATATACGAAAATGTCAAAATACTTGTAGGTAAAAATTGGTTGTCTTACTTTTAATCTGCTTTCATGAGTTATTTACTTTTTTTTGCGAAATTCTTACGATGTGACATCTGCCCTTTATTAAAATTTGACAAATAATTTCACAATAAATTATTAATGACTTCAAAATATTTAAATTTTCTCATTATTATCTTTTTTTCTTGTCTATTTACAGACACAAAAGCAAAACATTCAAAAATGCCTCAATCCAACACAAAAATCGAAGAAGAAGACGAAGTCAGTATATTACTGATAATCACCGTCGTAATTGGAACAATCCTGATGACGTCACTCCTCATTTGTTACATCTGTGTTTTTAAGCAATTGTGTTGCTCAAATGAATTTGAACGTAGTTACAGTAGTTATCGTAGCAGTAAACGTACATTTGACATGACACGGCGCGATAGTACAAATTTTGGTGAATTGACGGCAATGTCAAGTAATCCAACGGAAATTGAGCGTGTATAGAATAGGGAGGAAATTGCATTAGCAACAACAGGGTGCTGATAATTAACATGTGATGATTTTATCACCAAGAAAATTATTTTATAATAAATTGGATGAATCGGCAATATTTTGTACTATATTTTGTTATGATGCCAATATATGGAAAAAAATAGATTTTACTTGCGTAACACAGAGAGAAAACAAATGTAAAATGTGTAAAAAAAATAAGAAAAATTGTCCTTGTTTATAAATGGAAATTTATTTATAAATATTTTATTTCTTGTTTCTGTGACGTGAAAGCAAATTAACCAAGAGAATTGAAATATGTAATCTATTTTTTTTGCTAGCAACTCCCTTTTTATTATTATTTATTCATTTATTCACAAGTAATATGATAAAAATTGAAAATGTATGATTTTTATGGAAATGTGTGATGTTAAAAAGGTTCAATTTTATATTGGATTCAACTTTTTGATGATTTTTGTACTCTATTAACATTAATATAAGATAATATTATTTATGTATGAATGTAAGATACATACCAAAAATAAATAACCCCCTTTGTATTATCATTATAAGAATAATATTAAAGAAATGTGATGTTTTTAACCTTAGAAAAGATGAATAATCTAATAAAATGAAATAAGTTCTAATAAGATCTTGTCTTTAAATTATAAAAGGCGTTATTCATTAAGTTAAAAAGTGCCTCTGAGTTAGTTCTGTGAAAGTTTTATCACTTTTTCGAGTAAAACCGATTCTGAATGCTGTTTGATCATCTACAAATTACTCCTCGAACACAACTCGAATCTATATCTCTAACATCCATCTTTACATAAATTTTTCTAGCTTCAATTTCACCAAATTTACTATATAAATAAAAAAAGAGTATGAGTAACGCCAAAAGCTTTGTTACATGGTAAGCGTATTATTTAATTTGTGTTTCTGTATTTTTTAATCATCTGATATTTGATATATCAATTTTCTCTTGCAAAATAAAGAGAAATACTAAGATAATCTTTTTGAAAAATATCTTTCTGATACAATAAGATCAACAAAAAAGAAGAAAAAAACAGACAAAAGAAAAATACGTAGAACGTGGTCATGAACCATTTACACGAGCGCATTGTGGGCAAATGGAATTGGACTTTTAGAAAATTCGTTCATTTTTGAAGAACTACCTTTTCGGAATCCACGAAACTTGGACAATTGCACGTTTTTCCGCAATTTTAAAAAATTTCGCGGTTTTTACGAATTTGTTGAAAACATTTTACGCTTCTCACGATTTTGAGTAACTTTTCGGATTGCGCGATTCTCCAATTTAAGAAAGTTCCATAAATTTAGAACATCATAGGAAATTTCGCGATTCTGTAAGTTGACCATTTTGTTTTTGACACATGCGAACGGACGGTATAAGCACTTATAATACTCACATTTTTTTTCTTATCAACCAGAAATGCACTAAAAACACGTGACCTAATGAAAACAATCTGTCATGTTAACTTCTTCTGAACTTAAATGGATTTTGTATTTTATTTTAGATACCTTTTTACAATGAAACGTGAGTGTAATATTTTATTTAATCACACAAAAAATTAGAAAACAGGAAAATCACATTAAAAAACAGTGATATAAGGAATCAATGACTTTGAAAAGAAAATTAAATGATGTAATGATATCTGTCGAAGCTAATTTATTATGTTTGATCAATGGAAATCAAAAAAAGGAACATTATCGAAAAATTTCACATTTTGTTGATTTCATTGTTCAAGATACGAGAAAACGTAACAGAAAATTTGACAAAAATTTTGTTTTTCATTTATTTTCAAGGCCATATGATTAAGATAAATCGACATAAAAGTGATGAATACATAAAATTCGCAAATGTGACCGCAATCAAATGAAAAAAATATCACATTACAAGATTTATTCCCACCAGTAAAAACGTTTCAAAAAAATAAGTTTAATTAACGAAAACAAAATCTGAAATCAATCATTGTGTGGTTTTTCTCTGAATAAATATTTCTAGGAATAGCTTTTTATATCATTTTGTTGTTATTGCTAGATACCAGGCGTTTCCATTATTTTCACTTTCATTTTCAATTTTTTTATATTTTATTGTTTCTTTTAAAAATATCCTCATAAAGAGTATTGTTGTTGTTGATCCTTCAATGTAGACACTTTAGAGAGAAAAACTAACATGAATGAATTCGTTAATTATAATTTTAACACACAATGAGTGAAATCATTTACATAAATTTAAATGTAAATATATGTGGAAACGACATTTAATAAAAGTCTAGACGTAAAAGTTCATTGATAAAAATGTTAAAGATGATTAAATTCAAAATATGGTTTTATTTATTCATTGCAAAAATGATGATTCTTTATTAATTTTTTTTACTGAAGCTATAAAAGATTTTTTTTTATTTAAAAGGATGGATACAATTGAAACACATTAAACCGAAAACTTTTATCTTATTAAATTTTTTTTCGGTTTCGATCCCTCTATCAGAAACTCGAGCATTTTCAATGAGTCTGCATTTTTGGGCACTGGTATTTTCATTAAATAACTCTGAAAATCTGATCTCCTTTTCCTTTGAAATATGTAATATTATTCAAACAATGTACCAATGGCATCTCAACGGCATTTTCTTAGGTTTTGAGTCCATAGTGTGTGTAACACATTTTTTTCTTTCATCATATACAAAAAAAGTAAGACAGATTAAAATATTAAAGCAAAGGAAAAGAAGACAAACTTTTCTCTTCTTTTATTAAAAATCACGAACATATTGTGTCAGCTTTAGTTTATGTCTTCAGGTGACTTACATTTTTTTCTCGCATTTTCTTGCATACAGTTTCATGCATTTGAATTAAAACATGTAAGATTTTGTTTTTGTTGATGTCGCTTTTATTGGTACAAGGACACAAAAATAATAAATTGCATAGTTCATTCATCCCAAAATAAAATTATTTAATGGAAAAAAAGATCGATGGATAAATAATCGGATTAACAGATTAATAAAATGATGACATCATTTTCATAAAAATCATCAACTTAATTAATTTAATTAATAAACGGGCACGGACTTTTTAATTTCCACAGAAATTTCATATAAAAAGGGACTTCAGTGAATTATTTTTCCAGAGAATTTTGTTGATAGAAGTTGACTCAGACACTCAAACGGACGAAAATGAATGTGCTCAAAATTTCTCTTGTATATTGAAAGCTACAAAGTCCTTTGATGTTCAAAAATTTCTTAGAATCAGATTTTCCATAAAACCTATTAAATAAATTTGTAAACAATATTTTTGTTTTGCTTTTCCTATGATTCACCAAGAAAAATAAAATTAAAATTCACATGCTTTAATTTACACAAGAAGGTGACAAAATTATATTCAAAAACTTAGTGTAGAAAATAAAAAATTAGCATATTTCTTGAATAATTTTTACTCTTTTTAATAGTCCATTTAAAAAACAAAAATTATGAGAAAAATATCATAAAATTATCATAATAACAAGAATTGAAGGTCAAAAAAATTAATAAAACATTTTAATGTTTACTTAACTAATTAACTCAATTTCTTTATTTTTCTCCCTTGAAATTCATTCATAAAAAGAATAATTTTCATTATGATAAAATAATATATTAATAGATATTTGCTGTTTTTTTCTCCTTTTCATTGTTGATTATAATTCTTTTTTCCATTTTTTCATATTTTTTTAATTTTTTTCTTCTTACTTCTTATTTTCTTACGATTTTTTCCTTTCCTTTGATCCGTTGTTAAATAGAAAAAAAAAACTGTACTTGACCCATCGCTCATAATAGAAATAATATTATTAAAAGTTAAAAGATTTTAATGAATGAAGATGCTTAATAGAAAATTAAATATTATGAAATTATTAATAAAACTTTGAGATTTTTCTTCGAAATCTTTGTTGTTGCATGAAAAAGAAATAATTGAAGTAAAAACCGATAATTTTTTTATTTTTATGCATTTTAAGGCGTCGCTCTATTTTAAATGTATAGCTTTATTTCCTTGAAATGTACATCAAAGAAATTTAAATCCAAAATTTACGTTTTAACAAAAAAATCATATTTTTAAGTTTTAGGTAAAAGTGATCTTAAGCAATGTTGTTGAAAATATTTCAAGCTGCAACTTTGCTCAACTGACCAAGTCGATAATTCAATCAGGCGACGGAAAAAGTATTTAAGGTGTACCAGGGAATGTGTGATTATTGATAACGAAGTTAAATATTGGAATTTAATTGATTTTTTGCAAAGAAAATTTTTTATAAGTACGACCTTCATTTTAAATTCATTAACTGTCTATGGGAAGACCATTTAGCGCATATTGAACAAAGTCGTCTAAATTTTTTAGAAACAATCCAAACAGTAGTCATGGTCCACGTGCAGCAAGATGGATCGATAGCGCCAAATCAGACATTAGGAGTCAATAAGGACGATACAATTTTCAACTAGCACAAAATATGGAATTCCATTCTTGACCACCTTAATGAACGTTAATGCCTAAAAAAGGTATCTAATGTTAAAAAATATTTGTTGGAATAATGAAGGTAAAATAAAAAGAGAAGAAAAGTCTCATGACTTCATATGAAAATATATATTTTTTTTTTAATCAGTTGAAGTCAATTTTTCAATCCTTCAAATTTTTTACGCATATTTTCCTTGCAAAAATTCACGTGTGTATTGAAATCCAACTGTTTACAATGATTAAATGCAAATATTGTTTTACTATGAGCTTTAATTTTTTTACAACAACAAAAATAATATTTACCGAACATTTATCACACGCACACATTTTGTTTATTTTTCTATTATATTAGTAAAAAAAACGTATAGCAGTAAATAATCCTTTTTAATACACATACACACGTTAATCGACACACAAACATTCACAGGACTGTTCTTTCATGATAAACATGAATGAAATTGTGAAAAGTGTGCCAAAGTATAACAATAAAAGTAAACATGAAAGAATACAAGAAAAATTATAAAAAAAACCGAATTCAATCAATTTTTTGTCAATATTTATCTTTATGTCCTTTTTCTGTGTGAGTGTATATGTGTGTGTGTGTAAGTACATTCACAATGATTTTCCTTGCAAAATCGTAATCGTATCGTAAATCGTGTCTTAACACAACAGAAAATAAACAAATCACTTATTATTCGTATATTTATATACGCGTTTTGCATTCTTTAGAACTTTCTTTCAAGAATTTCAAAAAAAAAAAAGAAAATATTTTGGTTTCAATTCAGTTTGATCGCAACCTTCAAGGAATTCGGATTAAAAAAAAACAAAAATTTTACAACAAATGCAAAAAAAAACTTGTATTACCATGAAAAAATTTCTATAGAATTGCTCAATAATAATACTAATATAGCACACATATGTTAATAGTTTTGTATAAGTGTGGCTTTGGGTGGCTGGTACGATACCCTAATGATGTTGATGACGAGACTCTTCTACTAAAAATACTCAATTTTCCATGAATTGTAAAAGGTTGTAGAATTTATTAAAAGATTGCGAATACAAAAGGTATTATCATTCAAAATTAAATTGTGATTAAGTGTGAAGGTAAAATGTGTAGGTGTAACAGAACACTTTAAAAAGTTTTTTTAAATTGAAACAAGGCAATCAAAGTGAAGGAATAATCATGACAATACTATTTAAGAAAATTCAATGATAATAATGAAATTAAAGTGATAAGTAGTCAAAAAAAAAAAATAAATAGAAAAATAAATTGTAACCAGGCGATGGAATGTCTTGGAAATGGGAATGGAACTCATCCTGTTTTGTGGTGTCATGAACGTAAAAAACAAGCGGAAATGAAATGGGCGGAAGAAAATACGATTTTAGCGAGGCAAGCACATGAGAGAAGGTATCAAGAGAGATTGAGAGATAAAGAAGAGGTAAAATAAAATTTTGCATTTTAATACAAATAACCAGGCGTTTCCATTTAAAATTTAATTACTTTCATTTTATTTCGTTAAAATTAATGAGAACACAAAAATTAAATCAAATATTTTATGTTCTTTATTTTGTAAATGAAAAATTTTTTTTTTTGTCGACCAGTGCTAAATCAGTATAATTTTCATATCAATTTCAATTTTTATTTATTTAAAAATAAACAATTCACACTTGTTTCACTTACACAACTGTTATTTTAAAGTGGGTGCAATATTATACATTTATTATCGTATTTCAATTGTTATTTAGGGTAAAAGTGAAGTTATTTGTGTTTTTATTTTACAAAAAGTATTTAGATTTAGTGCGTTATTAAATAATAAAAAGCGAAAATTGATTCAGTTGAATTGCAACAAGGAAAGATAGTGAAAGTGAAGAAAAAATTGAAAGGATATCTAAAGAATTTTTTTTAAAAAAATATAATTTATGTTAAAAATTAAAATATCTAATGAATTTTGTAAGAAAATTTCTTGATATCATTAAAATTCAATTGAAAAAATAAGATCTTAATTAAAAATATAAGAAAAAAAAAATTATTTTAACCCTTATTTTGAAAGGATTTTTTTTAATTATTAACTGTGGCAAAAAACTTTAAATAAGTCAATTGAATTCGTCCAGAAAACATATGTGAATATAAAAATGGGTAAATTAATTTAAAAAAAAAACACAAATAATTTCAATAAGACATGTCTATTCATTGAAATTCTATATTAAATCACCTCATTTTCATATCATTCTAAAATTTTGATGCAAAAAGACCAAGATTTTTGAAAATTTACACAAATTAAATTTGGAATCAAGAAATTTTTCAAAAACTTCGTTAAGAAAATCAAGGAAAAAAATGGCACATGACCCAATAATTTACAAAAACAAAAACTTTTAAACGAATTTTGACCTAATTCAACCTATTTTTAGCAGTACAAGGCACATACAATAAAATAAAATCAGTTGTTCAGTTATTATTATTGTGCAAATCCATGTGACTGACTGTATAATCAATAAAAATACAAAAAAACTTAAAACCTGTAAAAGAATGGTTTTATTTATTATTTTTATTGTTATTACGGGAATTTCATGTCATTTTGTACTGAAATAAGGAAGCACGAGAATTTATTTGGTAAATAAATTAAGTTGAAATGATAATCCTTTAAATAACGCCTTATTTGGATTATTTTTTGAAATTTCAGTGTAAATATTTCTGAAAAATATTTAAAAATTGTTGAAATAAAGTGATTCGGAAAAAGACTGGGTGAACTTTCAAGTACATTGTCCCGTGAGGATGTGCCTACAATCGATGAAAATATTTTGGTCCATTTCACAACTTTTTCACTGACACGTTTAAAATTCCGTTATAGTTTCTTTAAATTTTTGATTTTTTTTTTTAAGTTTGGTTTTTACATTCGCATTCTAAATTTTTAACCTGAAAATAAACGCTCACAAGAATATATCAGTAAAAATTTAAAATTAAAAAATTTTGAAGGCTCTCACCTTCATTTCAATTTCACAAAACGTTAAGATAATTCAAACAACTGCATAATGTTCAAGGAAAAATTTTCACAGGTGCCATTAAAGTTATTGCATGTCTTTCAAAATTATCTTATCTTTCCTTAATTAGTGCATACATTGAGTAACTTTCATCGACCTGACCTTGCATTTACATTACATTCATCCAATATCATAACAATTATCCTTCAATAAATGTTTAAAATACATAATTTTAATTACATTCTCTTTAAAAAAATACAAACAAACACATATAACATAAAACGGATATAGTTCAAGAGAATGATAGAAACTTATAATCCGTGGGGACGTAAAGGAGGCGGTGCACCAAATAAAAGTATAAGAATGAGTAATTTATATCAAGAAGGATTATATCCAGAACCGAAGACAGTGAGTAATCATTAGCAATAAATGTTGTATTTGTATTTATATTTGTATGTGTTGGTAAATACGTAGAGTTACTAATTGTCATTGTTATAGATTCTCGTTCACTTTCTTTCTGACTCTCAAGTGAATAACACGCAATTAAAGGAAATAAAGTTTAGTTAATTATTTTAATCTAAAACCCAAGTATTTTATTGACTAAGAATACAAGAATAAAGCAGTCTTTTGAGTAACATTACAAATATTTCTAATTTATTTGAAACTCAACACAGAATCCTCGAACACCGATAAGTCCACAAAGTACAAATAACAGGTATAAATATCGTGGTACTGAAACAGGAGGAGGAGGTGCTCCATTAAGGGATTCTAGTGGAAAAATTGTGACACAGTACAAAGATGATCCATTG
Source organism: Culicoides sonorensis (assembly GCA_900002565.1). Lineage (NCBI taxonomy): Eukaryota > Metazoa > Arthropoda > Insecta > Diptera > Ceratopogonidae > Culicoides > Culicoides sonorensis. The sequence continues at coordinate 406,362 of LN483397.1, read as the reverse complement.
ATTAGTTTTAATGAGCCAACTCGAGATCACGTTGATATTGCATTAAGATATAAGAAGGGTCCCATTGAACAAGCGGAGTATCGACATGAGTTGGATAGATTAAGTACACAACAATTAGCCAAACGATTAGAAGAGAGACGGGGTTTAAGGGAATTTGAATCAAATCGACCAGTGAGTAGCAAAAAAAATTCTTTTTAATTTATATTTGAATTTTTTTCTTTTAGATGGTATCTGAATACACGGATAATTCACGTCAACCATGGGGCAAGCCATGTCCTGGTGGTGCACCGTGGCGTGAACCCAAAGAATTAGGTCATAATTTTATGAAATCACTTGGATGGACTAACAAAGAAGTCCTCAAAAAACTTGATAAAACAAATTCAAATGCAACGGAAAAAATTAAACCACTTAATCTCGAGACACGTAGATCTAATAACGGAAGCAGTAGCAATAATAATCATAATAACGGTAATAATAGTCATAATGGAAGTAAATTAAGTGACGGTAAAGAAAATGCATTGTTGACATCTTGTTGTTCTCAATGTGTGTGTGCGTGTCCATCACGGTATGGAAAATCAAAAACAGATGACTTTTTGACGGTTAAAGAGAAAAATGCATATCCAAAGCCAATTCAGACAGCAGCACCCAAATCAATGTACAAAAAGGGATCACCATTGTATCATCCAAAGAAGAAATTCAGACATGAACCATCTGAAACACAATTTACTGGAGGTGTTGAATTGGTGCCATTACTTGCAAAGCGACGGGCGTCACCACGTCCAATCAGTTTATCGACAACTGATGTCACGAAAATTAAGGATATCAATTCAGGGTAATTTTGTAAATGAAAATTCATTCAAAAATTCAATGAATAAGCTAAAATTTAACATTTCATAGATATTACAGAGATCCCGGTTACTTATCAGAACTCAATCAACAAATTACTCAAAGACATCATGAAATGCAGGTATAATGCAGGAAATTTATTTGAAGAAATTATTTTTATTTTGACAATGAATTCCAATCCAGATTTATCTTCAACGTGATGCTGAAATAAGTCGTCAACATTATGAGACGTGGCAAACGTTTTGGGGTCGTCCAGGACACGGAGCACCAATGGAAGTCAAAAAGAAACACAATTTGAACATTTTGCTTTACAATGATCCATTTAAATATTGCAAATATCGTAAAGCTTAAAATTGTATCAAAAAAAAAGTACATTTATTGACAAAATTCAAACTTTACTGTTTATCCTTTTGATTGATAAACAGACAAAAGTTGTGTCAATTGTAATAATATAAAATCGAATTGTAACGTAATATGTAGAATAGTTTTTTAATTGAATTTTTTTTCTCTTTGATATAGAATTCGATTTTTATTAATTAAATTTATATAACTAAATATGACGTCACAATTTAATGTTGAAATTTATTATTGCAATAAAAATTATAGCGGCCGCTTTGAATTGTTCAAATCTGGTTTTTTATTTCTCTATGTAAATTTATCACACTAAGGTCATAACTCCAGAATGGTCCATGGTAAAATTTTCTCATTGTTTTGGATTTTCTAATTTTTCTTTTTCGTGATTTTCCCGATATTTTTTCAATTTTTCTGAATGTCCCAAAAATACAAATGTATATTTTTTGATTATTTTTTAACAACGTCGGTAAAATCAGGAAGACTTCACAGAGGTTCATTTGTTAGAGAAATTGAGCAAAAGCCTTCATTTTTTGCGAAAGAAAATTTCAAAAAATAATTGCATGGCCATTGTTTTTTTATTATTTTGCCTATTTCACAATTACCTTTTTACTAAAGTATTTTTTTTAACATTTTAACTTTTTTTTTGATACTAAACAATTAAAAGGATGTAATTTTAAATTATTAGAAGTAGGAAAAAGTACGTGCAAAGTTAATTTGACTTTCAAAGATTAAATTTAGAATTAAAATTAATATTTTCAAACGATTAAGACTTAGTTCATAAATAATTTTATACATTTTTCTTTGTAAAAGGAATGCTTTGTTAAAATTTTTGTTTCTCTAATTAAATTTTATGATTATTTTTCTCATCATTTCACTACACATCTGTAAATATCTTACAAGAATTTTAATTGTGCTGAAGTTTGCCACGAGTTTGACTACGCTTCCACGAGTTTTAAACGCTTACTCAAACTCGTGGAAGAACTCATTTACATGACTCAAACTGGTGGAGGCACTCATTTAGATGACTCTAACTCGTGGAAATTAATATTCGAGCAATTTCAACTCGTGGAAATGAATATTTGATTGCGTTTAACTCGTGGAAATAATTTTTTGATTACTTTCAACTCGTGGATAGTAAAATTTCAACTTAATTTTTAATTTAATTCCACGAGTTGAAATCGCTCGAATATTATTTTCCACGAGTTGAAAGTAATCAAAAATTTATTTCCACGAGTTTAACGCAATCAAATATTCATTTCCACGAGTTGAAATCGCTCGAATATTATTTTCCACGAGTTGAAATCGCTCGAATATTACTATCCACGAGTTGAAAGTAATCAAACATTTATTTCCACGAGTTTAACGCAATCAAATATTTATTTCCACGAGTTGAAATCGCTCGAATATTATTTTCACGAGTTAGAGTCATCTAAATGAGTGCCTCCACGAGTTTGAGTCATGTAAATGAGTTCTTCCACGAGTTTGAGTAAGCGTTTAAAACTCGTGGAAGCGTAGTCAAACTCGTGGCAAACTTCAGCACAGTAGAATTTTAAAGGATAGAAAAAATTTGTTTTCATCTCAGTCTCTGTAAAATTTTGTCTATTTGCCACTTTTTAAATGAGATCTCATAACATGGTTAACTTTGTATTTTTTTTTTCAAATTAGACATCATCAAATAACCCTTTAGGTGGCCCCCAATTCCTTCTTTCCTCATCGTCATCTGTTGTTGCATTTGCCATATCGTATCCTCTGAAACCAACTGTTGGTTGAGTGCTGACACCAAATCGTTCATTAATCTCATCCGATAAACTACGACGCATATCCATGTCACTTGTTGTACTGTAATCAATTACATTTGATCCACGCAAAAGTCCATCACCCGGTTCCCGAATTCCAGTTGTTCGACCAAAATTTGATAAATCTCTCATTGATCTGTCACGTGTTGGATCTCTTCGTCGATTTTGTGCTTCTTCTGCACGTTGTCGCTTTCTCTTTTCCCGTGCCATCAAGTCTTTTCCTTCTTGGACAAATTCAATGGCAACTGTCTCATTTGTCATAAATTGTTGGAAACCCAAAGCATTTAACGCACGACTGCCCAAACTGAACCACGTTGCAAGACAAAATGCTAACATAAACATTGGAAAATAAATGTTAAATCCATCTGCAATGATGCCAAGCACATCCATATGACCCATGATTTGGGTATAGTGAGTCTCTTGTACTCTAGCTTTCAAAATATGACTATCCATGTGAATTAATCCCAGGAAATTTAAACACATTGGCGGTGTAAGACGTGACAATAACATTCCACTAAATAACAAACTGTATTCATTCGTTTGATGATGTGGTGCCAAATAGTACAAATTCAGGAATTTAATTCGAAATACTGTTGAATAAGCGCAATAGCATAAGTAACATAAGGTGATCATTGAAAATAATTCAATTTGAACAAAATCATAGGATTCCTTCGCCTCTTCCAACATAATGGCAAAGAAGGAGAGAACTGGTTCACGACAAAAGAAGGTCATTTCACTCCATACAACTAAAACTGATAGAAATGCTGTAATTCCACACATTCCTTTCAAAAATGGTGGTCTTAACATGCATTCCCAGTACCATTCAAGTGTTGGTGGATAAATTGCCTTTATAAAAGCTGACCTATTTTGGTTGAATTCTGACTTGAATTGACGATCAGCTGAATTTAAATTCTTTTGTATGTCCTCCAAGTGTAAAACTTTATTCACTTGAATACTCCATAATGCTTCAGTTCGTTGCAAAGTCTGGAGTGTCTTGATTACTTGTTTATGCAGATTGATCAACCCTTTTTCGGTTGGTATTACAACAGGTGACGAATCACGACGCACATTACGTTCCGCTTTTTCAAGCAATTCTGTAGGAACTTTTCGCAAAATTTGTTCAATGTTTGGTCGTTGATCATTGTGACTTGGAATTGCATGATTTGCTGCTTGCAATGACTCAAGTACATCATCAACATTTTCTTCAGCTTCAACTTTTTCTGTGTAAAGTTTTGATAGCTTAAAGTATGCGTAGTTAAGGGAATAACCTGGCATGGAATTGTTCCAAAAACTGCGAGGAACTTCAACGAGAGCGTAACCTGGAATAAAAAAAAATCAATTGAAGTGTCCTTTCAATTCTAATAAAATTCCTACTTACCCAATAACAAAATAAGTAAAAATAACCCCCATGTATTGGAGGCGGATGATGCAATTGCCTTCAATTTCTGCCAATCAAGAAAAATTCCTGGTTTTACAGCAATATAAACAAGCAAAATTCCGCAAATGAATAAATATGATCCATAATAAATTGCATTATCAACAAGAGCTGATTTGAGTTTTCCTTTTACATTAAAATCACCTGCTTTTAAGTACGATTGCATAAGTGGCATAATTAACCATGTGAGAAATTGAGTGGTCCAATAAATTATTCTCCATAAATTTGGAAAAACCTCTTCTGACACCATACCCCAAGGTTTTTGACATGCCATTGGAAATTCCTCCTCAGTTTCATTTTTACTCGAGTTCATAAATATTTTATTCACTTCAAGTGTTATATTGTGTTCTTGTTTGCATTGACGATAAACCGTTGAAGTGACATCCAATGGAATTGTAAAGACAATCATGAAAGAAAAGGACCATGCAATCAACACAGATAGAGAGACAATTAAGTGCTGTGTTTGTATTTTTCCATACCGATATAAAGCTGTTGATGCCAAAACGACAGCAAAGCAAACGGCGAATATGAGTAGATAAACCATAGTTGACGGATGATTGACTTTGATTCTAAATTAATGTGAGGTATGTATTACTTTAAATTTTATCTCTTATAAAATATGAGTGCTTCTTTTTTCTGTTACGTATAAAGTGTGTATGAATATCTTCAATTTTTTCTTTTATGCAAATTTTTCGGCTGCAGCAGCAGTACGTAATCTCGTTTCATGCAATTGTTTTTGTGCATCTCTTTGCATTTTCTCCAATTTTTCCAATGTTACGGACTTTAAAGGCATTAAATGTGGTTTACACAATTGAAAGTCCTCTTTTTGTTCGTAAAATAATTTTCCAGATGTTGGTAAAACGAAATCAATATTTTCCCTTGGATCTTTTTGTTGTTGTTTTTGTTGAATTGATGATGACATAATGCAGAGTCGACACTTTGACGACCGATTTTATTATTCAATGTTTTTAGGGCGATCACAGATGCTTACACTAAAACTAAAAATGATTAATGTGAAAAAGGGATCTCATGTACTGAAATAATCAACTTACACATTGTTTTAAGGGGTTTTAACTGTGAATAAGTGACTTTTTTTCTTAGCGTTAAAAAATGAAATCGCGATAAACAAAAGTATGAAAATATTTTGACATTTGCCAGATGGAAATTAATGACGTAATGAATGAATGAGACCAAAAACAAAAATATGTCTGAATAAGCGAAAAAAAGTATTGTACGGTGCTTACCATGCTGAACTCCAAGCTAAGGGTTGGTGGTTCTCATTTCAGCTATGCAGCCTTACAAACTCAAGTGGTCTCGTTTTAAAGTTAAAGTTGTGATGACAACATAAGAGCTAAGGCCATTTAATGATGATAACGGGTATGCAAAAAGTACTAAAAATATTAGAAATAATTTTTTTGATTTGAATTTTTTATTGTATCATATAACCTGGGATTTCACAAATTTTTTTAATCAATAATTATTATGTTAAAAGTACAAAAAAATGGACATTTAAATATTTTTTAATGATCAAAATTTACTTTTTAACAACTTGGATGACATCTTCATCGGCCATTACATGATTGATTCCAACTCTCTGTGGATTGAATTTCGTTGAAAGTCCCCACACTAAAGCATATTTGAATTGTTCCGCTAATGTACGATGAATTGCATGACAAACGTGTTCAACTGTTACACCTTTTCTCAGAATTAGGCCATCTTCAAAATCTGGCATGACACCAGGTTTCTTGGTATAAACACGAATCAATGACAAATATTCCCAAAGCACTTCCAAAAGATAATCTAAATTAAGATGCATATTACATGAGACAACAACGGAATGTGGTTGTCTTGCTAATCGATTTACTTCTTCAATACTAATCTGATCAATTTTGTTGTAGACATATAGACAAGGTAGATAAACGCGATTTGCCGTAACCACATCAATAAATTCATCTTCTGTACAATCTTCACGGAACAGTACTTCTGCATTAAATATCTTCCATGAATGGAGAATTGTCTGAACCATTTTTTCGTTGCATTTAGTGAGTGCACAAGTGGCATTAAATGAGAGACCACCACCTTTCTTCTGTTTGAAGTAAATATTAGGTTTGCGTTTATTTAAACGGATTCCGACAGATTCCAACTCGCGTTCAAGCAAATCACGATGAACATTCGGTTTGGTTGCATCCAACATCATCAATACAAGATCTGCAGTACGAGCAACAGCAATAACTTGACGACCACGACCTTTACCTTGAGCAGCGCCTTCAATGATACCCGGTAAATCCAGCAATTGAATATTAGCTCCTTTGTATTCAATTACACCAGGAATACAGGTAAGTGTTGTAAACTCATAGTTTGCTGCTTCACTTTCAGTTTTTGTTAGAGTACTAAGGAGAGTTGATTTACCTTTAAATTTGAAAAATTCACTTTTGTAAAACAAGAAAAACAAACAATCAATTTCATTTTAGTACTCACCAACTGATGGAAATCCAATGAGAGCTACTCGTGCATCACCTGATTTTAATACATCAAACCCTTCACCTTTCTCTCCTTTTTTTGAGGGCTCTAATAATTGTGACCTATATTTCGCTAATTTTGCTTTTAAAAGACCAAGATGATATTCGGTAGCTAAAAAATAAAAATATCAAAGGTTGTGTCACAACAATATGTAATTTAGACTTAATCTTAATCCAAACACACCTTTATTTTTTTGAGTTCTGTTAATTTCACGCTCGATCTCTTGAATCTTCTCAAGGATACCCATTTTGATAAAAAAAAAAGATCAAAAGTAAAAAATTATTGGAGAATAAATAAATTACTTTTGATGAAATGTCGACAAAACGTGATATTTGGAGAAACAGTGAAACAAAGTCTGAATACCCTTCGTATTCAGTACATTTCTAAAGGAATGACAGTTTAATAATTTTGCACTGAGATATTCGCTCTACTCAAAAACCAAAGGAGTTTCCAGAAAAATTTCAGAAAGCCCGATTTTTATGACAATTTTCACTATAAAATGTAAATTAATCGAAAAAATCTTAAAACTGTCGATACTTCAGACTGTTAAAACTCACAGCTGATTGTCAAAATTATTTTGAAGGCCGCTCCAATTTTCATCAAAATCCTAAGTTTTTACAATCCTTGCATTCAATACGAAAACAAAGTATACTGAATTCTCATCGATCACTATAAAAGTAAAAAAAATCAAAACAAATATCAAATGCAATATTGAACCGGTGCATTTTAACTTGAAAATTACTAAAGGAATATATGACATTAAAATAAAATCATGGTTCTATGTCAATTCTATTTGAATAATAATTGTCGTTTTGGAAGTAAATGTCACAATGAGCATCTCGATGTTCGGTAAAATAAACTTTTATTCCTAATGAATTTCAAATTTCTGATTTGCCACTTAATTTCAGAGGTACAATCAAACAAGAAATGGAAGCCGCTATCAAAGGCCGTCAATGGCCTTTGTCAGTGTTTGGTCCCTTCAAAGAAAAACCCAATTTGATTCCAGATGAATTTGATGTTTCATTTGAAGAGTGTCGATTACAATTTCTCAAAGCTCAAGCCTCCAACTCCTTTCCCATGTATCAGCAACAACTTATGCAGAAAATTCAGGATGCAAATATGAGGATGAATTCACTGTTGAATGTGAATAAGGATGTTTTACAAATGGCTGTTAATATTTATAATGCGGATAATACTAATGGAGCAACACAGTCAAATAATTCTGTGGGAGGATCTGGTTCAAGTATTTTTGGAGGTGGATCAGCACAGCCAAACAATTCTGTGGGAGGATCTGGTTCAAGTATTTTTGGAGGTGGATCGACAACAAATAATAGCAATGCATTTGGAAGTAATTCGAATGCTGCTTCCATTTTTGGCGGAGGTGCAACATCATCAATTGCTAAAAGTGCATCAATTTTTGGCGGAGGACAATCGACAGGATTTGGAACCCCTCAAAATACGTCTAACAGTATTTTTGGTAGTAGTACAGCGAGTCAATCCACATTCGGACAAACATCGTCAATTTTCGGTGGATCGACATCAAGTAATCAAAATGCAACATCAATTTTTGGTGGTGCAACGAACACCGGACAACAAAGTTCCACTTCATTATTTGGTCAAAGTAATTCAAATCAAGGTGGTTCATTATTTGGACAGACAAATACTTTTGGTTCACAGCCACAACAGACTTCAAGTATTTTTTCAAAACCAACTGCTCCTGCATTTGGATCAAGTGCTTTTGGAGTTGCACCTGTCGCACCTACAGCTCCATCCGGACTTTTTAGTAGTGCAGCTGCATCAGCTTTTGGAAGTCAATCAAATCAACAACCTCAAAATAGTAGTCCGTTTTCATTGCAGCCATCGAATGCTTCTCAATCCGTTTTTGGGCAAACTCCTAGTTTCGGACAAGCAACATCAACATTTGGAGCGACTTCAAATACATTTGGTGCACCATCTCAAAATCAACAACAACAACCCATTCAACCTACAAACACAAACATTTTCGGAAATTTAGGACAACAGGCAACACAAGCAGCACTTGCTTCATTTACAAGTCAAATGCAACCACCTCAGAATAACGTTCAATCAAGTCCATTTGGAAACCAGGCGCCTCCACCTGCTTTTGGATCGAATATCCAAGTCAACGTCGTACAAACTCCAATAAATGATCCAAATCTCTATAGTAAAATGGAGGACTTGACTCCTGAACATTTAGCGGCATTTCAAGCTGAAGAATTTATTTTAGGACAAATTCCTAATGTGGCACCACCAAAAGAATTATGTTAAATATTTTTATTAAATTAAATGTAAAAGTACAATTTTAATGTTAGTTTAAATTTTATTTAAGATCCACTGAGCCTGGTACATAAATCTTAATATCTCTATTTGTAATTTTAAATAAAAGTTGTTTCTCCGATACCTTTGATACCCATTCATCGACATTTTCCTTCTCTTTAACTATTAATTTGCCGTCGACTTCATGGAACAGTCCCGTTTCAAATGCATCAACTTGAATAATTGGATTTGCATAGTCCTCGATATTTCGACACAAGAGTTCATACAACTCACTTTCATTGATTTTAACAACAATTGATAAATTTTGATATAAATTAGTTAATTTGTACAACTTTTCACAGATATCAACCATCCATGCTTCATCTGCTTCAAATAAATCCTTATAAAATATTAAATTATCAATAATAACAGAAACATTCTGTTTATTAATTTCCTTAAATTCATGTAGATATTTTTCAATTGTATGCCAAAATCGTTCAAGGTAGTCAATTTTTCCATCGATATCCATAAAATCCTCAAAATGATTTTTGAGTGCTTCAATTGGACGAATTGTGCCATTGTCACGATGCATACTAATACGATGCGCCCACCTATTTCCAACTTGATTGTAATGCTCAAATGTGTGTTCAGCACATACGAGAACAATACCAGGCGATTCAAGCGAGAGACGATGTCCAAGAATGGCACTTATAAGACATTCACCATCAGCCTTGCTATTTTCTTCGATTAGGATGAAACGTTGCGGTGGACGGACATTCAAATTTGTCGCATTTAATAAATTGGAAGTCATTTTAACTGTTAATAAAAAAAAAGGAAAATTAATTAATTAAGTAAATTTAGTTGATCCTCGTGCTTGACCATCACATTCATATTAACGTTCATTCATCAGTTACTATGCTGCATAGCTATTTATAAATCACCTATCTACGTGTTACGTTAATTGTTTGTCTATATGCAATTTAAAATTGTAAATACTCAAATACACGCTATTTTATCGTAAAATTATATTGAAAGGTCATTGTTGAGCGTGTAGGCTACGGAAAATACATAATTTTTTGGGAAATTTTTGATCCAGTCGGTGTTTTATCGGAAAAAGAATCGGTCACTGAGTGAAATTAACGAAATTTAAATTACATTTAAACAATTTTTCAATTATTAAAAAGGAAAATAATGAATTGTATCATTCATTGATCAAAAATAAGGTGAATTTATGAATTAAATTATAAAAAATTTATTAAATCGAAATTTAGAGCAAATTTCATGTGATTGACACACTTTCATACTATGAACAATCAACATAATTCCATGTGAAAATATTTAGCATGAAAATCATCTGATTTCATAAACTAGATTTAAATTAATTAAATAAAATTATTAAATAGAAAAGTCTTAAAATAAAAAGTAGATCAATTTTGTAAGTTCTTATGTTAAAACGATTTCAAGGTCGTCAAACTTGTTCGAATTTAAAGCATACCTTTTTCTGTAAATTTATTGTCCCCTATTGTGATAGTTTTTTCAAGTATGTTTCAAAGAAATTTCGAAATTTCTTGTTTTAAAAAATAGTTGAAACACTAAAAATAAATGAAACAGTATTCAACTGTATGATAGACAATTGCTCGTGATTCCAATTGGCATGTTTGACTTTTTTTTCCTTGAAAATCTATGATACAGATATGTAACAAAAATAAAAATTTAACAAAAAATATGAGACATATTTCTCCCATAAACAATAATTTTTTCTTCATCTTGTTGATTGTCCGATTCTTTGCTTCATTGACGCTCATAAACCAACACACACATGATTTTTATTGAGTAAAATTCGTTTAAATTTTAACAATTTAATTATATTAGTCGAATACGTGCCTCTTTTGTGATATGTTGTAATCAAGTTGACCGGTTATCAATTTTATTATTTAAAATTTTTTTTTAAAAATAAAATTGATTTATTTTGATTTGCTCGTGATACGATTTCAAGGATAGTTCAGGATTCAATGGAATTAAATTGAAGGAATTTTTAAGGATAAAATTTTGTTTTTAGTTCATCGATCAAATATTCTTTAAATTGTTCAACAGTAACCATAGAATTAAATAATAATACAAATAAATTGATATAAATTGTTTATGTACACACAAGGAAAGTAAGTGCTCATTGATACATGAATGAATGAAATATACGAACCTTAAGTTTATGATGATTTTTAATTTAATTGGTGGTTTTATGATCAAAAACTGACAATTTTTGTTTATGAGTTGTTGAATGACATTTTATTTCATAAAAATAAACTAATAAAAACCGGTAATTAAAATTTTCTTATCAAACAATATGTGAAAATATAATAACAATAGGAGTAACATGTGAATATGACAGGTTAAACATATTTTTGCCCTTTGCGTAAGTTTCAAACATGTATTGAAATACAAAAATATTAAATTTAAATGCAGATTGCTCCTTTGCAAAAAAGTATGTATATTGTATTTTTTATTGACGGATAACTTAAATCCATTTTGACGTAATTGCAATAAATATTTTTTTTGTTTTTTTCCATACGTCATAATATAAAATAAAATATAATGCATAAATTGATTTATATAAGACCGCAGGATATTTTATACAATAGTCGTAACAATAGTTAATTTTAATTTTTTTCTTATTTACATTTGTCTTTTCCAAACGTGTTCGGTCAACTTAGTTACATCCGTCAAATTTTGAAAAAAATCATTTTGACGGATGTAACCAAGTTTTAAATCCATAGTGAGATCACGGCTTTAGGATATATGTCTGAATATATTGATTGTTATGGTTTAAATGCTAGCAGTGCCATCTAATTTCAAAAAAAAAAATAATAAAGGCGGTCAAAAAACCGTTAAACTACCAATAATTTCGAATAGGCTTTTGAATGCAATTTTCCAAAAAAATATCATTAAACTTACTTGAATTTTTCCGGGCCTGATGGTTTCTCTGATAAATAACATGTTTCAATTGATTTATCTGTTTTTGCGCTTCCTTCATGGCATCCTGGTGGCTCATGCCATTAGCCCCTAGAAATAAAAAAAAATATAATTTTTATAAATAGTGACATTTTTCAATGATTGAAGACATTTTTTAATGATGAGAGACATTTTTCAATGATAAGAGACATTTTTTAATGATTGGCCACTCACCTTCAAATAACTTTGTGAATCCATCTGTTTCACTTATTGAGCATTTGCCGTTTTTTCCGGTTAAATTGTTTTTAAATAGAAATTCTTCGGTAAAAATTTGATCTAATCTAATCCGGCCGCCACATTTGTTCTTCTATAAAAAACAATAAAAAAAAATAAGAATTATTAATACTTCAGATTTTCGGCAAAGGGTGAATTAAAAGAGCCTAAAAAGCGATTCATTCTTTCATTTCTCTCATTTGGTCATGATTTTCATTGTAACGGGCAAACACGTGGCTGGACGAATTTCATTTAGGAGGCAATCAATGATAAAAAATTTTATATCATTAACCATAATTAAAATTTTCAATTCTGGATCGAATTTTGATAATTATTTAGTATCGCAATCTGTTCAAAATGATTCTTTTATGAAAATTTTATAAAATTTACACAAAAATAGCTTTTTAATTTAGGATATCAAAAAAAATGCTACCTTATCAGGGTTAAATTTAATACATGTTTGAATGTAAAAATTGTAGTCATAAGGGAACAGACCAACACATATTTATACAATCTTTTGTTTTGATTTTCACATATACGTATGCACTTCAATTCAAAACATATGTTCAAATACAACATATGATTTGGTTCGTAAAGAGCTAACAAAAATTCAATTATCAATTAGATTTTTTTTCAATAACCATTCCATTATCGCATTTCTCCGGGTTTTTACAATGAATTTTTAATTCATTTCACCTAGTTTTACACCTCAATCCCAGTCACCGTTGCTCTAAAAATCACTCGTGAGTTAAAATTATTGCTAATCATATCTTTAAATAACGTCATTAAATATTTATTTGAATAAATAATTAACACAATTTTTTTTCCTTGTAATTATTATTCTTGATTATTATACCATGCATAGATTTACATAATTTTCATATCAAAAATTATTGAGTTGTCAACTGGTCAGTATCAGTGGTGATTTTGTGTTATAGCAAGAAATAGAAAAAAAATTATGGCAATTTCACTCTCCGATCCTAAATCAAAGTTATCAAGATGGTATTTTGGTGGATTAGCATCTGCAGGAGCAGCGTGTTGCACTCATCCATTGGATTTGTTAAAAGTCACGTTACAGACACAACAAGAAGGAAAATTGTCAATTTTACAATTAACTGGTAAAGTTATTAGGCAACAAGGTGTTTTAGCTTTATACAATGGATTGTCAGCATCACTCTTGAGACAGTTGACTTACTCAACAACACGATTTGGGATTTATGAGGTGGGTAAACAGGCAATGGGACCTGATTCGGGTTTTGCCCAGAAGGTGTTTTTAGCTGGAGCAGCTGGATGTGCTGGTGGATTTGTTGGAACACCTGCTGATATGGTAATTACATATTAAAAATGTCATTTTAATTTAACAGTAATTTTAATATTAGGTCAATGTCCGGATGCAAAATGATATAAAATTGCCTATGGAACAACGAAGAAAGTAAGTTTTATCTTGATTTTCAAACAAATTTCTCAACTTATTCTTTTAACAGCTACAAAAATGCAATTGATGGCCTTTTCCGAGTGTACCGTGAAGAAGGTGCTCGCAAACTCTTTGCTGGTGGCAGTACAGCATCCTCTCGTGCTGTTTTCATGACAATTGGTCAACTGTCATTTTACGATTTGGTCAAAGCGCAACTCCTAGCAACTGGTAAATTTAAAGACAACTTGACTACACATTTGCTTGCATCGTCCACAGCTGGGGCCATTGCAACGACCCTGACTCAACCACTTGACGTACTCAAAACTAGGGCAATGAATGCAAAACCCGGAGAATTTAAGAATGTTTGGGAAATTGTCAAATACACTGCAAAATTGGGACCATTAGGTTTCTTCAAAGGATACGTACCTGCATTTGTTCGTCTGGGACCACACACAATCCTGACGTTTGTGTTCCTCGAACAATTGAGAATCAATTTTGGATATTTTAAAGGAAATTAAGGAAGCTTTTAGACTTTTTAAATGAAAAAAAATTGTTGCCAATTGGGGTTTAGTGCATCCTACGTTTTATTATTCGTGTATACAAAGAAAATTATTAATTATTGTTAAAATTTAAAAGACTTCAAAAAATTGTTGGAATTTACAAGTAGATCGATATACAAAATTAATAATTGGATTATGTGCAGTAACTTTTGTAAATTAACGTACCATATTTGCATTTTTTTGTTTTAAATTGATTCTTATCATAGAAATAGATAAAAAGCTTTATTTAGGAATAAGCGGTGCTTATTTCGACACACTTGAAATTATATATGAAATTAATTTTAGAAGTTTAATTAATGAAAATGAAACATTCCAACTCGATGTAACTCTTGTTAACCATTTAAATGCGATATTATTGAAATTTTATTAAAAAAAAATTAAATATTTTTTTTTTAAATATAAATGTAAAAGGCCTATGACTACTCTCATCCCGCCATTGCTTTAAAGTTTATAGAAAAAATTTATTGTATTTGAATATTTGCATTAGAATTAGATAGAAATAAATAAATGTTATCATATATGAAGAAATGTTATTCTTATATGTCTGAAATTATATGAAATAAATTTAAGAAATTGGATTGGCTTTAAATGTATGTGTTTTAATGAAAATTCAATTAAAATAGAGGAAAAAGGTAAGTTTCCTTGTAAATTTATTGTCCACTTAATTTAAAAAATTATCAATAATTTAGAAATTCGGGTTCCATTTGATTCAGTTGACTAGAATTTGGTTCCAATTAATTTAAATTTCATCTACCAATTACTATTCTGATCCATTTTGATTTCCTAAGATGACTTTTCCTTTGGTGGAGTTCCAAAATGAAGTCTAAACTGCTCAAGGAAGATAAACGTCAGCACGGTATGTGGTGCCAGTCGTATAAATCTCAATAAATATCCTTTATAAAATCCCTTAGGTCCTAATTTAGCCGTATAAACCACAACAGCCCAAATATTAGGAAATTGTCCTGGTCTAGCATTCATTGCCCTTGTTTTAATCACATCAATCGGTTGTGACAAGGTAGTTGCCATTGCTCCTGCTGTCAATGACGACAAAAAATGTGTACTCAAATTATCCTTAAACTGGTGTTGCAACAAAAAATTTTTAACTTCATCATAAATCGTCAGTTGTCCAATCGTCATTGTAACTGAACGGGCAATATGGGTACTTGCACCAGTAAATAAACGACGGACACCCTCCTCTTTATAGACACGATAGAGACCATCAAATGCATTTTTGTAGTTTCTTTGTTGGTCCACCGGCAATTTTGGATCATTTTGCATACGAACCGTAATAATGTCGGCTGGGGTGCCAATAAAACCACCAATTAAGCCACCAGCGCCTGCCAGCAATACTCGATTGCTGAAATCTAATTGGAATTTAAAATACTTGAAATTCAAATTTGAGAATGGAAATTGAATTTACCCATTGTTTGAATATCCCCATTACCAAAATGTTGTTTTCCTGCTTCATAAACCCCAAAACGCACAGTTGAATATGTCATTTGTCTCAGTACTGATGCAGAAATCCCATTAAATAACGACCCGATTCCCTTTTCTCGGATTAATTTCCTTGTTAATTGTCCAGCCGTCAATTTCTCCTCCTGTTGAGTTTGAAGTTGAACTTTAAGCAAGTCCAAAGGATGTGTAAATACAGCAGCACCTTAATATGATGAGATAAAAAACGAAAATTTCCAGTAATTTTAATCAAAATTTGGTTATTTCTTACTTGAAGCTGCTACACCACCAAAATACCATTTTGAAACTATTTTAGTTGAATCATCTGTCGACATTTTAATGACTTTTGGTAGTAAAAATACTTGACTCATATAATTTCTGGAACAGAAAATAACAAAAAATAATAAATTGCAATTTTTTTTGTATTTAATTTTAAATTTAACGGTCATATGACTTATTTACCACCTTTAATTTGGATTCAAAGTTAAGAGAGAAAAAAAAGTAAAAAATCTCATCAAAATTATATTGAAACAATGTAGAAAACATACAATTTTTCTATGAAAAAAAGAACTTTATTTTAATCGTCACATCACTTTTACAATATTTTGACTGAATGATTAAAATTCAAGAAAAAAAAGAAGAGAAAAGAGAAAAACAACACTAGCGTATACGGGAAATCAGATGTTTAGTGTTTATCTTTATTATTATGTTAGTGTTTCATTCATGAATGTAAGTGCAGTTGAAAATGCATTTTATGCACAATACGAATTTAAGTGTCAAAGTTTGTTTTGAAGTGAATTGAAAATTTAACGGTTACTTTAATGGAAAATTTTCGTTAACTTCGATTTTCATTTTGATTATGCAGATTTTTATTAAAAATGGGATTGAATGAGAGAAAATTATTTCATATATTAAAATATGCATTTCGGCTCCATAAAATACCATTTAGAAAAATTCGACTTTAAATCAGTGGGATCTGGGTTTTTCATTGATGCCCCATTGGTAGTAAACTATAAAAATGAATGGCAAAAAATTGTTCAAGGTAGCAAGCACTTTAGTCTCATCCAAGCAATTTCCGGCTTACTCACAATTTTCTATGTAAGATAAGACCAACATGTTCACTTTCAATGAAAAAATTTAATTAAATTCAGATTTCAGCTTAACATTGACCACCATTCCCTTGTAAATCTCGACCACACTACAAAATTACTTCATACCGGCTACAGTATGTACACAAAAAAATAGACACTATTCATTTCTTATAAGAATCTGCTGTTTTTTGTTTACTACCATCAACATACGCCATTCATATCGAAACACAACAAAGGTCGAAACAGACAATACAGGAAATTCATTCAATTCTCACCTTTATGAATCACCACCTTCCATATAGACCCGTTCTCATTCAAATGTCAAAATCATATGATTTTTGTTCATTTTCCATTATAATAATAATAACATTCAATATATTACATATCATACACCTACACACACACATGCAAACACATATAGCCCTATTATACGATGTATATGCATTGAAAGTTTAAAGCAAAACATGAAAAAATTGCGCATACAATTGAATTGCGCGTAACATACAACTCACGACTTGTATAGTGTTTATTATTACAATTATGTATATAAACGTCATTCTATATAATTTCAATTCTCTTCTATAATTTTGTTTTTTTTTCCTTTGCATACACAGTCATAATATCACATACATCCAGTTAAATGTAGTATTCAAGCAACAAATTTACTTTGGAGAGAATTTTTAGTTCAAGCAGAAACGTAGTCGAGACAAGGTGGTTTTTCAATTCGTGTTCGTCGCGAGTGTTAAAAATATACAAGAAACTTATTATAATAACACAAATACACAGAAGTAAAAAAAATGTTCAATTCTCGATAAATTATAAACAGTAACAATAAGAATGAAACTTTTTCAAGATAAATATAAGAAATTTAAAGGAAAAAACTGTATTTAAAAGGGAAATTACAATGAAAATTGTATTAAATTTTATATTTAATGAATGAAAAACCATCATAATACAAGGAAATCGGATAAAATACAATCTCTTATAAGAATTTAATGAAATAATATTAAAAACTACCTTCCATATTCGTTTAAGGTGTCTTGTGTTGTTGTATATTTTTGTTATGTGTATATATAAAATTATTATAAAGGTGGAATCGAAATTGATATTGTATTAGTGTTTATATTAAAGTTGAATTGAGGCTGGTTCTTGTACGTGAAAGACAAATAACAACAACAACAACAAATAGACAGAGTTTTATTAACATTATTTTGTTGTTTTATCTCATTTCTATACAACTCATTGTATGAAAAAATATAATAAAACGAGTATGTTATAAAGTTTAATTTAAAAAAGAGTTAATATTTATACAAAGTCTTTATACTTGTGTTTGTAATCTTACTTTAATAACTTACTACACAATGTGAATTTTACCTTTTTTTATTTTAAATTCATCATCAAGACTCTTTTATTATTTTATTTGTGTAAGTGTTGTGTGCCATGACTACAAAACAAAAAAAAACAACAACAACTTATACGGTATTTTTTCTTTAAAATATAATAAAAATTAAGTAAAAATTTTATTTATTGAGAAAATTTCTTCTTTTTAATATAAGAAGATAAAAAAAACACAAAATAATAATAATAATAAACAACAACTTTGTCTCATGTGTAATTTTTTATTTATATTATCATGAAAACTTTGTAAAATTTATATCTTTTTAACACAAAATGAATGTATATTAAAAAAAAAGTAGAAAAAGAATGAGTGTGTTAAAATAAAAAAATAAATAAAAATGTGTAATAAAACAAGGCTTTATATATAAATAATAATATTCTATGTAATAAAAAAAGTTATTGCCATCCATCATTTCCATAAAATAATTGTGTTCCTAAACAAAATATCATTCATATTATTATAAAAGTTAAAGCAAAAAAAAAAAATTAAATAAAATTTTAGTGAAATAATGATGATTTTTATATAAAATTATACTTAAAAATATATCATGAATGAAAAATATCATAAAATTGACCAACATTAAATTAATTTAATAATAAAATAATGTTTATTAATTATAATATAATTATCATTCAAAAAATGTATTATCATAATATTTTTAAAAAATTACTAAATATTTAAAAAAATTATGTTTTTTATTTTTAATATAAAATTAAAATGAAATGTGATGATAGTAGAAATTATTCAAAAATATAATTTTATTATTATCAACATAAACCGCAACAAGTATGCTGCACTGGATTCGTATATTGGCGGTCATATTTTTGGCCGACAATTTGCCCATCAAAACAACAAGAGCCACACCACTTTCTCCACAAGGTGAGTTTTAATTTCATTATTAATGAGTTATTTTTAATGAATAAAAAAAATTATTTTTAAGAATTTTAATATGAATGACTTTGAAAAGAAAAAAATTATTAATTAAGTTATTTGAATGTTTTATTTGTTTTCTACAATAAAATCCTGTTTAGACATAATAAAATTAAAATTTCACCTTGAAATATCAATATAAGAAAAAATATAAAAAAATTAAATTTTCATTATGCTATACATAGGTTTGTTGTTGTATACAGTTTTGTTAGTTAGTTGAAATGGGATCTTCTTGTCTGTGTTAAGAAAATGTGATATTTTGAAATCAGTCAAGATTAAATTGTAAAAAAAAAATTAAATTTGAGATTATAATGTTTTTAAGCTGATTTCACACTCAATTTTAAATTGAAATTTGTTTTATGCTCGAATCACTTTTGGTTAGACGCGAATTAAGGATTTTACTTGTCACTCGCTGATTATTGATAACTTCATTCCTCTAATTCATCGAAATAGAGTTTGAAACTTGACTTGTCAATGAAAATGATGTGAGAAGTATGACAATATGAGTCTAAACGCAAAATTTAGCAAACTCCTGTCGAGAAGGAGGTTGCTGAATAAATTTTAATGGCTTTTCATAAATATCAATGAAAGGGGTTGATGAATGTTTGTGAATGATGCAAATGCTTTGAAGA
This sequence comes from Culicoides sonorensis, assembly GCA_900002565.1. NCBI lineage: Eukaryota > Metazoa > Arthropoda > Insecta > Diptera > Ceratopogonidae > Culicoides > Culicoides sonorensis. Next base: position 386,437 of record LN483397.1, on the reverse strand, counting down.
AGTGGTTCCCCTTTACCCATACAAACAAGAAGATCACCTATAGAAAGAGATAGGAAGAAGAATAGAATTTAAGGATAGATAAGAGATAAGCACCAGATTTCACGGCAACCCATCAGCTGCCTAAATTATGAATGAGCAAAATGAGTGGATAGACGTTGATATGAGCAGAGCGCCGACTTTCACGGACAATCCACCAACAAGCATAGTGATAGAATAGAAAAAGTAATAGTAGATGTAGATAGTTATGAAAATAAATTAAAGTTAGAGGTTAATTCAAACAAGTTCATAAAGGTCAAATAAGTTAGATTTGCGAATAAAAGCTTAGGCCTCCAACGAATTTTTTTTTATATTGCTTGCATTTTTACAATTCCGTGGAAGAGAATTAAAGATGGTCGAAACAGCTATCAGCATACGGTTCTTTGCGAGCTCATTGTGACACCTTGATAACAAGAAACGCTAATGAAAATGTTTGGTCAGTTAGCGATCAATCCATTCACGCACTTATACATAAATTTCACGACAAATAAGTCATATATACCCTTAATAGGAAGAATATTGGGACAAAATTGCTGAAATATTTCTATTCTAAGAGTCAGATGACATCATCACAAAAGGGTTGGTTGCCTTCTCAATATTTGTCAGATTTTCTTGCCAGATTTCCTTAAAAACCTGGCCAATTTTTTGGCTCATATTTCGACTTAAGAGTTCGTTTAAACACATACTTTTGTTATTGAACAATATCAAAAACTGATTTTGATGATTTTGAAGAATACTTATTTTAAAGTTGAAACAAAAATTTGCAAGCAAAATTATTTCAAAATTAAAAAAATTGATTAAGGATGGCAAAATATGCTGCCTTATCTGGGTTAAATACATTACTGTTTTATGTAATTTAAAAAATTTAAATTATTATCTAAATTAAAGTAAAACATTATCAAAAAAACTTTCAATTTTACATCAAAATAACAAACAAACAACAGAACAATTATCATAAAAAAAGTTAATGAAACAAAAAACCGTTAAAACCACTTTTACCTTTTTATAAAAAAAAATAATTATAATAATAATAATTATGTTAAAATAAATTCCACTAATGTTTTTATGTTTATACTTTGTTTACACATTTAAATGAATAAATTTCTTCTATCTCTTAATCGAGAAATTCATATCATTAAAAGTAAAATACATAATTTATTACATTTTTTAATGTATTTTATACAATAAAATGATGCCAAATTTTGATACAAAAAAAAATATTTATTGATTGACCGATTAAATTCATCAACATTCTCATTTTTCGTTGTTAAATTCGTTTTTTATACAATTTTTTTGTTTTGACCTCAATATTTGAACAGTTAGCAAATTTTTATACAACATTGATATACAAACACACACACACAAAAAAATAACAATTAAATATTTATTATAAAGATTTTGAAGAAATGGTTTAAAAAAAAATAACATACATCTGTCAAATGAAGTATTTCTTTGACTGGAATTAACTTTAATTTTTAAGCCAAACACAAAAGTGGTCCAAATTTCACCCACATATCACTTCAAAAAAGCATGCAAATTAAGAGAACGACAATAAAATGAATTGATTCGTCATCGTTATTCCAATTCCTTTGTGATTTTTTTTTTTTAATTCTGGTTTGATGACTTTCCAAATAAATGTGTGTATCAAAAAATTGTGGAGACGCCCACATATGAATGGAATTTCTCTGAATTAGGAGAAGAACTATTTGCTTTTTATGGAAAAACAACTGTATTTTTTCTGTGCCTTGTTAATTTTAATGTAAGCTGAATCTCAAAAGTAAAATGAGATTTTTTTTTGATTGATTTGATTGATTGGGATTTTATTTTTGAATTTCATTGTATGATATGTTTGAAAGTTGTTAATTTTTTTTTTAATGTGTGCCAATTAGAATGATAAATATGTTCTTTGAATTTATTTAAAAGAGGAATTGTGTTACATTGAATTTCAAATCAAATTTGGTTGAAGTAAAAAATTTCGTGAAACAAATTTATTTATTTGATTTTATGATTACCAGGAAAAAGAAAATCAAAACGAAAATAAGTGTGTTCAAATTTTGTCTGAAAAATGAGATAAGTAAACAAGAAAAATAACAAATCGATTCATTCGAAATTGTGATGGTGCACAGTGCGTTGAAATATGAAAATTGAGAAATTTGTTGTAAATTCTCAAAAAATTTTGACAAACATGTTTTTTGACGAAAAATTGACAATATTTTCACACTGTGTGACTTAACTCATCATTACAGGAATGAAAAAAAAATCATTCATTTGGTTCACTGAACTGACATATCTCACATTATTAAACACGTGTGTTCATATTAAAATTATACCAATTTCTCGATAAACTGTGTATTTTTTTACTTCCAAAAAAATTAACATCACAATTGAAATGTTTATTCAATAAAAATAATTTTTGATTGTGTTTCACACACACCCAACAAAACAATTTTTTTTTCTTTAAAGATTTTTTTTATTTTCGCTACAATCAAAATGATTTAGAATAAGAACTTGTTAATGACTCATATTACAATTTATTGTTAAATTATCTTTCATGTGTGTGCAGTAAATCGTTAGAAAGCAATTTGTTACTTATTTTACAGTTATAAATAATATTGCTCTAGGTGATATATCTCTGTCACACATTTTAACAATATTTGTTATAAAAATCATAATCATTCTGTCTGAAACTTTAATTTATTTCACAAACAAAGCTTTTTATTTTACTTTAAACTCAGAATTGATTTTTTTTGTTTGAACTCGGTTGGTGGTTAAATTTCAAAGTTTTTACTTAAACACTCATATCATTTTAATTATTTCTTTGTACAAGTAATAACATGTTGACATATTAAAATGTGACTCACTGTAGAAAAATCCCTTTTTTCTGTTATTTTTTTATTTTGAATGAATGTAACTTGAGTGAGCATTTTAGATCAGCAGAGTAATGACTTTTAAATTGCAAATTGTTGTGTAAATTTTTGATTTCCTCGTTTTTTTTTCTCTTTTTTATTTTAAAATAAGCGTAAACTGTGGGTTGATGGAATTAACGGTAAAATTTTTGATGGTTTTATTCACATTTGAAATTATTTTGACAGTAATTTGAATTTTTTGTTCGCGATCAAAAAATTATATTAAGTCATTAAATTTTTATTTTTATTCAGATTAACGTGGAAATGAAATAAAAAAAAAATATTATGAGGTTATTTTAAGATGAGAGTGTGAAATTCTTAATTTAATAGTCCAAGTGGTTTTCGGTCAAAATTTCTTACAATAATCAAATGTAAGTCAGTACATCACCACACGATCAAATTTCTTCGAATATCTTCCATAACAAAATAACAACACAAAAAAATCTTAGAAAAAGACTAAATAACAATCTGTTTTTGTCACTTTTTCACGTTCAATAGAAAAATTCTATTCAGTTTTTCTGTATTTTCACTCCTACTTTTTTCCTATAAATTTGTTTTTTCTCTCTAAGTCACATGACAACATTGACGTAAAGCTTTTGTAAATATATGCAAAACACATAAATCAATTTATGATGACACACTACACACAAGGATGATGAAAATAGTAAAAAAATAATATGATTTTTTTTTTGATGTATTCAATTTTTCCACATTTTTAAACCGTTTGCTTCGGAAAAGTTAATGTTTATTGAAATTTTAACTGATTTTAAAATGACTTGGAAATTTTTTAACCATTCGACTTGCTTTGACAAATGCCGGTATTGTGGGCGGACATAGTGTTCGTCTGTTTGTGTTAATCATTGAAAAAAATGTAAAAAATTATTTAAAAATTTTGCACATCATTAAAAAAATTTCGCCAATCATTGAAAAAATGTCGCCTGATCAACATGGAAGACTTGCTCATGGTCGACTAACGTAAAAACGATATAAAATCCAATAAAAAACGATATAAAATCCTAAATCACATTTGAAATGTTATAAATATGCAAAATCTGCTTATTTGAAGGGAAGGGTTAAACAGAAACTTGATGATGATGATGACAAAAACATGTAAACAACCGTACTTAGCAATGTTCATTTTCTACATTTTTCTGCTTCATTTTTCACACACACTAACACGGAAAGTTTCAGGTTTAAATTTATCGATCAAAATAATTTGTAATTAAATTGTAATGTTCTAATACATGTGCATTATTTCCACTAATTATGTTGCAAAAAGATTGAAAAGCATAAAAAAATGGGTTATTGATTAATTTAAATGTAAATTTTTTATTCCTATTACTCATGTTTTCTCGTTTTTAATCGTAATTTTCCTTTTATCATATTAATGAGTGAATTTTCAATGAATTTTATTACAATCTACTGTTACTTGTTGATGACATCCGAGAGACATAATTTGTAGTTTGTATTGCGAAAAAGAAAAAGCTAATTAAGATTGTGTTACAAACAACAACAACTCAATTATAATTAAGTTAGAAAACGCCTTCTGTATTAATTTATTCATTGTAATGAAAAAAATGGAAATTGTGTGTAATTTTTAAATGCAATTTTATATCAAGTACAAATAATAATAATTATTATGTTTTAGTTGCTCAACTTCACTTTGATATATTGTTGACTGTTAGTTAATTAATTCAAAAAAAAAATTCATATTGTGCAGTTAATTGCAAAAATACAGTAGCAAAAGAGACATTACATGTTGCATTAATGCTGAAATGAAATTAGTTTTAATTATTTTTTTTTTTGCATTATTTTACATTTAAATTGACTTGCTTAGACAAATCATTTGAAAATGTAATGTGATGAGTAGAGTGTCTGTCTTTAACTGATTATTTGATGGTTTATCACTTGTTGAATTGCACAGTTAGAGTCCTTTGTGATATATCGATGCACTGCAAGTTGAAAATGCCCAACATTGCCAGATGCCTTACTCTGAAAAAAAGAGGTTTTGCTTGGTATTTACAGGACGTTAAAGGTCTTAATTAGTATCTAAAATATTAATCATTTCACAAAAATTCGATTTTTGTGATCTGCTGTACACTCTAAGTTGCAAACGCACTGGCGATTCTCTCTGCATACGAGGTGCTTCAACAAACACTGAATTTCCCCAAATCCCGAAATCCACGGGATTTATAAAGTGAGTCATTTTGACGCACAGCATGAGAGCCCACAATATTCATTTTTTTTTTTAATTAAAAAATAAAAATTTAACCTCATATTGCTTGGTGTTTTCATCTAATCATGTATACTGCCGCCGTGTCGGAGGTAAACTCCTGAACTTCAGCAACTCAACTCCTGAAGAGTAGGCCTTAACTCCTGAATATAAGCAGGAGTTGAGCTCCTACTCTTCAGGAGTTTACTTACGACAGGGCGTGTATACTCTCGACCCAAAACCAGTGGGAAGACTCTTTCCTACTGGTCTCCCACCGGTGCCCCACTGATTTTGGGTTGAGGGTGTAAGACTGTGAAGTGGTTTAAGAGATGTTATTAATTTATAGTGTGGCGTGTTGTACCATCACTTTTATGACAGGCAGACATTGACAAATAACTTTAATATTAGTATAAATTAAGAAAACATAATTAAAAAAAAAAAACAATCATTGCAAATATGAAATTTTAATTATCATTTTGTTTCTTTAAAAAAAAAATAAATAATCACAATTTTCTTTCCATACCTTAAAAAAAAATACAAATAACAATCGTCATTATCGTGCGAAACTCCGAACAATAAAATTATTTGTGATTTAAAAAAAAATACACAGAGAACCTCAATGAAAAATAATGATCAAGTACTAGTTCAATTATTCACAAGATTAAAAAAAAAAAATAAAAAATAAATTTCAAACATAATTACAATATACGTGTTTTGTTTGTTTGTTATATTAGAGTATGATTGGCGCTTTCTATGTACTTTACTTTGATCATACACGTACTCAAGATCTTTAATTTAAAATGAAAAAATTATTATTATATTACAATAAAAGAGATAAATTTTTACAATTATTTCATAAATCGACTGTCTATATATCAGTTTGAATGTCAAATTATTCATCATTATTTGTTGGTAAATATAGGTTTTAATATTAACTTTGTGTTTTTTTTAGGTCACAGATCCCAATAATTATTTATTAGTCAATTCGTGAGGTCAAGATTTTCTAGAGTATAAAATTTTAATAATAATTGTGCAAAAATGTATATGAATGCGATAGATGAAGAAAAAAAATTAAATTGTATCGAAATTCAGTTTGTGTCTTGTGTGTGAATTTATGTCAAGAAATATAATATTGATTTTATTGGGAGACACAGATGATTATTGTGAGACGTGAGCAGAATTCATTTAAAATCATTCTCTTCTGTTATTTTAACCCATGATCCGATAATTTATTTATGTTTTATTTCATTTCAATGTTTCAAGGATCTTTATTCTCAATATTTAAAAACGTGAGCCATGGTGAATTTTCATGCAAGTATTAGAGTATTTGTTTAGTTCAGATTTAGTTCAAGGATATGGGCACTAGAAAAAAGATTGCTCAGGAAACGTCAACTAAGATAAATTTAGTTCAGGAAATGTCCACTATGTTGAATTTGGTTCAGGTAGCGTATATTAGGATAAATTTAACTCAGGAAATGTCCATTTACATAAATTTAGATCGAGAAATGTGTACAAGAAGAAATTCTACAAAGAAAACGTCAACTAAGGAAAATTTTACCGAGGCAACTTCGAACAGAGTGAAATTTACTCAGGAAACATCAACAGAGCTAAATTTTTAGAAGAAACATATTAAATTCATTTTCATTTTTTCATAATAAAAAATTTCAAGGAATATCCTTATTTCTCATACGCTAACAGAATATTAAAATTTAATTGAGAGAAAATAAATTGTTGTCATAAAAAATTTTCATAACAGACTTCAAGCTTAAATAAAAAACATTAAACAACATACTACACTACTATAAAATTCACATGGACAAACTCAAGTTCCATAAATTTTCAGGGTTAACATACGAGACTTTAAGCTATGCATGTATTCAAATTGTATAAAATATTAAATAACTAACGCGCGATGCAAGCATGCATAAACAAAAAAAAACAGCAACAACAACAACAACATGTAAATAAAAGGGTACTTTGTTGTTGCTCCACTGCTCCACTACTCTACTGTTTATAACATTTTGTGCAAAATATACAAAAAAACAAAATCATAATAAAAGGGCTTCACATGCAAATCAACCCGTGAACTATTTTCCATAAAATTTATGTGAATAGTGGTTTAGTGGAAACAGAAAAAAAAAAATACAAATGAATGAATAATTGCACAAGAAAATTATTCTAGCGTTACGATATTTTTGTGTGATATATTCACGTTAAATTGCAAACCAATATATTATTATTAGCTATGTGAAGTGTGTGTGTTTCTCTATTCATGTATCACACATTCACACACACACACATACATACACACAAGACATATGTTGCGGTTAATTGCAACAACAACAATAATAATAATAACAATGTTTGGTTGCTTGCTTGCTTATGCGATGAACTTTTATACGTGTAAGAGGTTGCATTTCTGTTTTTTTTCAATGTTTTATTTTTGTTTGAGTGTATTATGTTGTAGTATTGGGTCAAGCAGTATAATGAGTACTTTTTGAGTGGTTTATTGATTGAGATATCTCACATAATTGAATTAAACTTAAATATTTAAATTGAATGTTGTCTAAAGAGGAAAATAATTTCATTTACATACATATTTTGAATAATTTTTTTGTAGATGAAATATTTTCATTTTAAGGAAACATTTAAAACTCTTGTAATCTCAAAAAATTTAGCATTTATGGATATAAAAGTAAAATTATTTTATTCAATTTTCGATTTAATCCCATCCTTACTCGTTTTACTGCTCATCGAATACTTATAATGAAAAATTCTAATGATTAAGGTCACAATTTTAGAGGATGAAAGCTATCAAAAAATTACAATTTTTTGTGAATCTCAAACATTTCTGTACGAAATGGGTTAAATTCTTTGTAAACGTGTGTTTTGGAGCAAACATTTCAAGAAAAATTCATTTGAAATAAAAAGAGCTGATGTTTTAACCTTAAGCTCATAAGCATTTTTCGAATGAGTAAGAAATAAATGTGTAGAAGATTAAACAAAATATTTTCAACATATTTACTTTTATCTGGTGAATGCTTAAAAGAAGGGAAAAACATATCTCATGTAGTGAAATTGTTTGTATGGTATTCGTAAAAGTAGAAAAATATGAAATTTTATCAAACTTTTTTCTGGTTCATACATCATTCATATGAATGGTTCTAAAATGTCGGATGGGAGGCCGGGATATAAAAATTATTTTCTGTAAACTCTAATTGAAAACGCCCCGTAAAGAACCCCGCAGTATATGCAGATACTAAAAGAGTGCCCATAATACTCGAAATCTTAATCCAGATTAACAGGAAATGCGGTAAAAATGGCATTCCTCAAAAACCTTGTAAGCGTTAATCAAAAACCTTGTAAGCGATCTCCGTCTCTTGACCAAGTCAATTTGTACTGCGGGGTGTTTTCAACTTACAGTGAACACGTTAAAGCAAAAATAGGTCACACACTCGGTCAACCTGGTAGGAAACACAGACCATAAACAGCAACAGGTATTGATAGAGTCAGTCAACGTTGGCATTTTAAATCCTCTAGCAAAAGCTTAAACAAAGCTTCTCACATTGTTTGAAATGAAAATGTACATGTTAATATGAAATGTCAGTTACACAGAGTTCAAAAAATAAAAAAAAAGTTCAATTTAGTTCAAAAGCGAATTTAATGTTAAAAGAAACATTTTGACGTTTAAGCAATTTACTTGAAGTTTTCACTCAATCTCTCTCACTCTCTTCACAATTTCAATATAACTAGTTAGCAAATAATCTCAACAGCTTTAAAGCCAAAAGAAAAATGAAATTAAAACTGTATTTCGTTTTTATTACAATGATGTTTTTTTTTGTATCCATACAACTTTCATATACAATGAATACAAAATAGATTTGTAAGATTTGCAAGGTAACTGTATCATATGGGCTCACTTTGCCTGTTTCTTTGCTATGTAAAATGTTTGAATAGTTTTTGGTCTGTGTCTGATGTCATATGATTTAAAAATCAATGTTTTTCTTTCAAAGAATATAAAAATATTATTTTAACTTTGCAAAATGTAATTTTATTTTTCTTTTGAGTATGTATGTGGGTTTTTTTTTGTAACTTTGACTTCTTAATAACATTTTATATGAAACAAACTTTTGAATTTGTGTAAAATAATATTTTAATAATTTTTTTTTTGATTTTTATATTAAAGCAAATTCTCACACTTAAACTCTAACACTCTAAAATCAAGTGTTCTTCAAAGTTCTATCTTCAAATAAAATAAAATTATCTTGAATATTTTTTGTATGCTTTTTATATCAAAAACCAAACCCAGAACTTAACTTTTCTTAATCTGTTTTTTTTTCATTGTGTATAGAACACAGTTTTATTTATAAAAAAAAAAGTTGAACATGAGTTAAACTTTGTAAAATTTCTGGCAATGACATCCATAACATCCTCCTCTCTTTTACGTTTTTGCCATGTAATGTCAAGTAAATTTTTGTTATGATAAACGTTACATTTATTCATAACAAAAATATTATTTTTTATTAAACACTCAACTCCTTTGCTATGAAAGACACAAAGAATTTTAATATGAAATGATTGAGCAATAAATTTTCATTGTCTATTCAATGTTTGATAAGTTGTTAAAAATTCTTAAATCATTTCAAACAAAGAATTAACAACAAAAAAATAATGCGTCTTAATTTTATTTCATATATTTTTTTTTTAATTTGATACCTTCCCATTGAAACTTATGAGTTGAAGTCTGGGAATTTAAAAATACCTCAATGATGCGGGCTTTGAAAAAAAAACATTTTTAATAACACACAAACAAAATAATAAATAACATTTAATTGATATGTTTATTATAACAAAAAACATCACCTTGAGATAAGGAAGGAAAAGAAACTGATCAAATATTGTATTTTTTTTGTGGATATCCAATAAATTTTGACAAGACCCATTAAGGAGGTTATATAGCATGGTTATTTGATTATTATTATTATGATTATTAGTAATGGTGCTTAAAAGATGTGATGTGATGTGGATGATGATGTTGATGATGACACCATATAATTTTGTACGCATGATTTGTAATCAAAGAGCACTAAAGTGGTTAAAATGATAGAGGAATTGAAGTTTTCTGAAGTTGAAGGTTTTTGCTCTTATTCAATGTATCGAAAACTCATTTCTGGTTAACATGAAAAAAAATATTTGAGACGTTTTTTGCTTTAACACGTGTGACACCTCTTTAACATTTAAATTGGACTATTAGCCATTTTCATCTACCCTGTCGGAAGTAAACAACTGAATTTCAGGAGCTAAACTTCTAAAGTTCAGGAGTTAACTCCTAATTTTCAGGAGTTAACTCCTGATTTTAGGAGTTAACTCCTGAACGTTAGGAGTTTAGCTCCTGAAATTCAGGAGTTTTTTTCCGACAGGGCAAAATCGGCGATTGCTCGCTCTCAATGACCTACCTTAGACTTTTCAGTAAATATTCCTTTAGATAAGCCGCTGAAATTATTTCAAGGTTTTAATCTCATCTCAATAACCACATTAAACTTCATATTTCATCTCATCTCAACTCATTCCATTTCTTATTTCTTTCATTTCATTTCATCATATCAAACCACATCATATGGTTTTAATGGTTATTTTAAAAATAAAATAAAAAATGCATTCAATTCACTCAAAGACAAATACTGGTACAATCTTATTTCTCAAAATGATATGATTCACAAAGAAATGAAACTTTTGCATTTGGATTTTTATCTCAAATTTAAATTTTCATTGAAGAAAATATGTTTGTATTTGAAATGCAATGTAAAATTCAAAAAATTTCTAAAAGACAAAGATATTTTACCACGAAATGAAACCACCATCATACTTTTTCTTTGCACATATTTATTTTATGAAGCCACATTTTTTTAACTTACTCTTCCATCATTTACTTTGCAATAAATTATAATTCTCTTTTTCCATATTTTTTAGTGTAAAACGTTGTGCTGGAGTAAATTCAAATAAATGTTTAAGAAATTAACGTTCATAACTCAAACATATTTTGTTAATTAGATGTAATAAGGCACACACATACATACATTTAAAATATTAGAAAAAGAATGTAGAAATACGAATAATTTCTTTTTATAACTATTTTAAAAAGTTTCAATGCATAAAGTTGTCAAAGTAAAATATTTGCCAAGCTCTGTGTGTATGTGTGTGTGTGTGTGTGTGTTGGCAGAGTAGTAAAAATAAATTACTGGAATTTATGGTGTGGATTATGTGAGAACTACTTAATTTAAAGTGATATACTCGCTTTAATGTACAAAAATCTTGTCTTTCTTCTGTGTGTGTTTTTTTTAATACTATTTTCAAGTTAAAGTTATAGTTAAAGAAGAAGAACAAAGTAAATACATACGTGGATTATAAACTCTTATACACACTTATGTGGAAACAATGAAATATTGACTTTAGTAAATTTATTTTTTTTGCATAAGAGACAAGAAATTCTCAAGATATTTCTTAGCTTTTGTTATAACAAAACTATGATCATATGAAATTTTTGTTCAACAACTCATGTGATATGATCCTGATATGAAAGAAAAATGACATGTTTTTTTTTTTGAATTTATAGTATTCATATAAAAAGTTCTTCATTGAAGAGCTCATGATTCATATTGAAAAGGAAAAAAAAATCACTTGGAACTCAAATGAAGAAAAAAATAATAAAAACTAATCAATTTAACTTCCCTATTTGATCATCATCCAATCTCTGTAAAAAAAATATGTATTTAAAGAGATTACGTTAGACTACAAAAAAAATAAGTAAATAAACACTTAAATTAATCGTGCTTTGTAACAGACCACCATCATTTATTATTATTTTTATAATTTTTTTTTCATTTGCTTTTTTAGTATCTTTTGCTGTCTAAGAGCACGTCAGTCGCCTCGTCCTTTT
>LN483397.1:348022-374246 GCA_900002565.1 Culicoides sonorensis | reverse complement strand
ATAAAATTTATAATTAATTAAAAAAAAATGAACTTCAAGCTAACTATGAGTTATTTGCCGCATTGCCTGTTGTGTAGCGGATATTGCTAATGCCTAAGTATTTCCTTACGATTGTTGATGTGGCTAGAATTGCTGCTTTTTGTAATGATTTGAATATGTTTTTATTCAATTCCAACAAACGTAAGCTTTCAAAGAGATTCTTTGGGATGACACCAGTACTTGATAATATAATGGGTATAATTTTTACATGTTCCATGTGCCATTGTCTTTTGATTGGGTCGATGAGGGGACGATATTTCTCGATCTTCTCTGAATGTTTTATTTGCAGATTGTTACTATTTGGGATTGCAATATCAATTAAGAATACTTCTTTTGTTAGTTTTTTAACAACCGTTATATCAGGACGATTATGTAGAACAGTCCTGGATGTCAAAATTGTTCTATCCCAATACAATTTGAATTCTGCATTCTCCAAAACTGGCATTGGTTCATACTCATAATACGGCTTTCTTGACTGATTAAGTAGATGGAATTTAAGCGCTAATTCTTGATGTATAATCTTTGAGACATTGTTATGACGCTCAGTATAATCAGTTGAGGCCAGGTGTTGACATGCTGCTGTAATGTGTTGTATCGTTTCTGAGGCATTGCAACCATATCTGCATCGATCATTTGTTACGGATGGATCTTTCACTATATATTTCATATAATTTTTAGTGGCGATAACTTGGTCTTGTATAGCAATCATGAACCCTTCGGTTTCTGGAAATAGTTCACCAGACATCAGCCACTGGTTCGATGCTTTCGTGTCAATAGTCAATTTGGATGTTTCTGCAGGATGTCTACCATGCAACACTTTTTGTTTCCATTTTTCGAATCGTTCTGAATCACTCATGCATACAATGTTATAATTCTCTTCTGAGAGTTGTAAAGGTGAATATTTATCAGCCTTGCAAATGTGTCGAAGAAGGGTTGAAGTTTCAGCTTGCTGGTGAAAAAAATTTCGGAGCCCTTGGATTTGGTCACTAAGCATTTTATGTAAATTTTTCAAGCCTCTTCCTCCCATATATCTTGGTAAAGAAACTCTTTCGATGCTAGATTTGGGATGATGTTTCCGTTCTTTAGTAAGAGATGTTCTAACTTTTCTTTCCAGGTTATCCAAATCGCTCTTAGACCACTTAATGATCCCAAATGAATAAACAAGAACGGGCACGGCATAGGTGTTAATTGCCTTGAATAAATTTTTCCCATTTAATCCAGATTTGAGCAACAATTTAAGTCTTTGATGAAATTCTGATGTTATTTCTTGCTTGATACATGTGTGGTCAATCTTTCGAGCTTGTTTCATTCCAAGATATTTATAAAGCTCACCTTCTTTCATTGCTTCTATTTCTTGAGTTCCGACAAGAGTTGGTGTTGTGTCTTCTAATTTTCCTCGGATAATTTTGAGGGTTCTGCATTTGTCGAGACCAAATTCCATTTGAATATCTCTAGAGAAGGTGTCCACAATGTTCAACATGGCATCAAGTTGTTCTTCGTTTGCCGCATAGAGTTTCAAGTCATCGACGTACAAAAGATGGTTAATTTTCGACAGAGTTCTTCTCTCAGAGCGAATGTTAAATCCAAATTCAGTAGAATTCAGTAATTGAGAGAGTGGATTCATTGCTAAGCAAAACCATAGTGGGCTTAAAGAATCCCCTTGAAAAATTCCTCTGCGTATGTGCATCACGTTTGATTGTAATGAGTTGAGACAGACTTTTGTACGCCAGGTTCTCATTGTACTTTCCAAGAATGTTATCATCACAGGATCTACTTTGTATATCTTCAATACATTGACCAGCCAATCATGAGGAACTGAATCAAAGGCTTTTTTGTAGTCTATGTATGATGTAAAAATATTCCTGTTATTTGCAAATGCTTGTCCACACACCACTGAGTCAATAATTAATTGCTCTTTACAACCTCTTGAGTTCTTCCTACATCCTTTTTGTTGATCTGCCATTATGTTGTTGTTGTCGCAGTGTTCATATATTTTCGATGCTAAGCAAGAGCTGTAAATTTTATACAGAGTGGGGAGACATGTTATTGGACGATATTTAGCAGGATCCTGTAGGTTTTGCAAGTCTTTGGGCAATAAATAGGTGATACCCATGGTCAAAAATTCCGGAAACTCTTCAGGATGGTTCAATGCATGACTAAATAATTCAGCGATTTTCTGATGCAAGCACGTCAATTTTTTATACCAATAATTTTGAATATGATCTACACCTGGTGATTTAAAGTTGTGTAATTTTTTTATTGACGCACGTACATCAGAGATGGTGATAGTTGTTTGTTGCATAGGTTCAATATTTTCTGCATGTTGTTCAACTGTTGAAATCCACGGGTTGTCATGAGTGTAATTTTTGATGGTTGAAAGTTGGTTTTGCCAGAATTCTTCAACAACATTCATTTCAGGGTAATTTTGGATTGGTGTCGTTGCATCATTTTGATTTTTGAGGGATCTATAAAATTTTTTTTCTGCATTCTTGAACATGATGTTGTGTTTCTTTCTCTTGTTACTCAGTTTATATTTGGAAATCCTTGTGACGTACACTGACAGCTTTTGTTTTAATGTGTCAAGGCAGTTTACAGCAATCACATTGAGTGGGTTGTGTTGTGCATGCATTTGATTTCTTCTAATTATCATTTCTGCGCTTCTTGTCACTCTTCGAGAGCGATTTCCATTTACATATTGAGTAAGGCGTCCTATGTTCTTCCTTAAATCCTCAATCTTTCTGTTAAGTCGAAGTTCCCATGCTGGTATTCTTGTTGTTCTAGGATTAGTTGTATTGGCATTTTCAAATAGCACGAGGCCTAGTGTTCTTATGATTGCAACAGCAGCACAATAAACATAAGTGTGTAAATCATTCAAGTTGTTCATTTGAGGTATAAATGAAGGCATGATGGTGACGTTCATGATTTTAAATATTTCTTTTAGTTTATATGATTCATAAACTTTTGGAATCTTCATTCTATTGAGTGGATCTGTGCCTTCAAATTCCGCTAATGCTGTCATCATTTCACTTGTCAATTTTTCGATTAGTTCTTGAGATGATGGTTGAACTTGTTGTGTCTCGGGAATATCCTCCTCTGCTGTCGCGTAAGCATCACTTTCGTCACTATCGTTGATTTGTTGTGGTTGCTGGTCTTGATGTTGTTGCAGCTGTTGACGAACCTCTTCTTTGATGCTCCTTAGCCTCTCTTCAGGTATGGCATTTCTGACCCTAATAGATCTTAATTGGTCAACTATTCTTTGCTCATTGATAGCTAGTTCAGGGTATAATTCACAGAATTTCTGATGAAGTTGCTGCCTATATCCGGTGGTATTGGATTCCAGTTCTGTGATGGTGTAATAAATGCGCATGATATCCTCGTTCATTGTTAGAGACCATTTCATGCGTCTTCTTGGCAGCCCTGCTTGAGTGAGTGTTGGTTGGGATTGTACCTCCACAGCACTTTCAGCAGGTGGAATGATGGGTGTTGTTGCATTCCTTTCTTCCGTCAACTGTGGTTGTTCGGGCTGAGCCCGGTTAAGACGTCGACTTGATCTTAACCACCGACCGCTCGCATAGTCATCACCTCCAGGGTCAGCTCCAGAGGGACCGCCTTCCTCAGGCCATCGCATGTCACTATTTTCATTAATTCTTCTACTCATATTGTGCTCCATTGAGCTTTATGGTTTTCCTCGTTACGTGAAGAAGGTCCGTATTTTTGCCAGAGAGTTCATATCTAGCCTAAACTAAATAGCATTTCACTCTTGACAGTTTTGCACTTCGTTACGTGAAGGCACCCGTTTTGTTACGGTAGTGTTCAGACATAGCTCACACTAAGTCATACCTTATAAAGGTCCACTACCGTGGATTATTATTATTATTATTATAATTTTTTTTACATTTGCTTTTTTAGTATCTTTTTCTGTCTAAGAGCACGTCAGTCGCCTCGTCCTTTTCAATGCCATTAATAATAATAAATTTTTTAAATTTTAAATATTGATTTAATTGATGATTATTATTTCTTTTGTTGATTTTCAATTTTATCTTTAAAATAACAATGTTTCATTTTTTTTTTCATATAAAAACTAATCAATCGTTTTACTTTTAATAAAAGGCCTTTAATTGTTTCCTGTTACTCAATATTAATAGAAAAAAAGTAAAACGATTTCAAACAATTGAGCACAATGAAAAAAATGCTCTAGATATATGAATTTGTCACGCCTTTTATATATTCAAAGTTATTTGTAACAAAAGGAAGAAACATTTATTTAAAAAATGAAATGAAATGAATCATAAGAGTTTTGTTACCTAATCACACTTTGTATCTTTATAAATGGTTAATAAAATAGTTTAACAACAGTAATAAAAAAAATATATATTTTTATTTTAACGAAATCATTCATTTAAAGAGTTATAATATTAAAGTTGCTATTTTTATTTTGTGGATCATGCCTTAAACAATTTTTTTTATTGTTGCAAAATTGTCTAGACATTCACAATTTTACCGTAAAAATACTACAGAGTTGTACTACTATTTCTACAACTATTGCTGCTGTTATTGTTGTAGTTGTTGTTGTGTTACATTTATTATTGCAATACAAATTTTTATTTATGATTATTAGTGTTGAGGCTCTCCAATATCATAGTAAAATAAATAAAAATGTGTAATTTATGGATGTTGAGAAAAAAATTAATTGACATGAAGAAATTTAACTGAACAAAAGCTGTAAGTGCATTTTTTGTGGTTGTGCGATATGAATATGATTTTAAGGCATTGTATAGTGCAGTGGTTCACGTGTTGGGAAATTTGTTTGCAGTTTGATACTTGTTTCGGACATGAAGTTTTACAAACTCAAATGGCTCTTTCTGGCCTCTTTATTTGAATTAAAGACCTGATAGAGGTAGCGATTTGGCATCACAGCAGGCGCGGATTGAAAATGATTAAACTCAACTTTTACAAGACGATCGATTGCGGCTTCAATGGCATTTGCCAGAGTGGCTCTATGGTGAATCCGCCACTGCATGTCAGGGTTTAAGCTGAAGCCCTATAATGATGGCAACGAGCATCCACAATTGGCTTAACCCATAGACTTAGTTCCGATCGCTCAGTTTATCTCATTTCTAGCATTGAGGCATCTCACTTAAGGTCTATGATATTCTACAGATACAGATTTAACCTACTCGTGATAAGGGGCTTCATGATGCTATTTCAAAATCATATTTCTTGCCTGAAGTAATTTTTGTCAGCCATACATTGCAAAAGTCCTTTTCGAACTAACAGCAAATATCCCATAAATACATAACATTATACCAATAATACCAAAAAAAACAACAATAGCTATAATAATAATAAGAAATATAACATGAACTAGTATGCCTCGTGATATGAATGGGAGTAACACCTCCAAATTTTTCATATACATTTATTTCTTTTTTTTTATCTTTTAGCCTTATATTTATTTATTATAACAACTTATTGACTCATTCATAACTGAAAATAAAAAATGAAAGTACCAAAATGATCGAAAGACGTGACTTGTCCTCATCAAGCATCAAGTCTATATCAATATGAATCGTTATTCAATATGTTATTTTTTTTTATATGTACTCGATTACGAGTTATTCTACTTTTGAATTATTAATAAATTTTTTTTCCATTTAACTCATTAAAAGAAGCATCAATCGAATTATTATAAATTGAAGTGATATTATCAATTACTTTCCAATTGTCAATAAAAAGTCTTTGATTTGAATTAATTTGTATTGTAAAATTGTCTTTAATTACCTCAATTCCATGAATCATTTGTATGACAATAAACGACTTAATGACTTATTTTCATATAAAAATCAGAATAATTGATTATTATTATTATAATTTTTTCAATATACTAATGAACGAAATTAAATTATTATAAATAAGTTTTTTGTTAACAATGACACTTATTTATACACTTTTCATTTATTATTGTCCGTAATGAATCTGTGACGTCTTTAAATATATTTATTGACAAATAAATTGATGCACATATATTTATAAGCCAATTACGAGCAATATTACGAAAACCACACCTTGGTGATTGTGGTATGATATGTTACATGAATGTGGTGAGGATCAAGATACTTTTGATGTGCAATATGGCTTTCAATTAAATTGAAGTCAATCTATTATATATTGATTTTTTTTTTTATTATAAATTCCTTTAAATGAAATAACAATGAAGACTTTCTCTTATGATAAAATGAGAAGAAAAAAAAACAAATTAATTTCAATATCAGATCTTTACCTTCTAATTTTAAGCATAACTAATTATAATATTTTACACTGTCGTGCAAAAATTTTAAACGGTTTTTATTTTTTTTTTGTCGTACTCCTGCGTCAAATAACATGCAAAATTAAGTTTATGAATATTAATTTTTATTGTTTTTTGAATAATGATAAAAAACCCAAAGCAAAAGCGGTTAGATTTCGGTTTTTTATCAATTTTTTTGTATCATATAATTTCTTGAAACCAAACAAAATTTATATTAGAAAAATAAAATAAATATTTGGCATATCTTGAGACTATTTCTAATATAAAACTGAAATGGAATTTTTATTTTTTTCGTTTTGTTTATATTGCATTTTATTTTCTTCTAAGATAACCTCAGACCTTTTCTTTATATAATGCCTTAAATACGTTGAATTGCCACTATGAGAACAAATTTGGAATTTCATGTTTTGATACAAAAATTATGAAATATCGGAATGCTTTCCAGCCAGATGTTGTGTCACTGGTTGGTAACTTTTGAACGAAAACTTACTCTCTTAAACTGAGGATTTCCAAACTAGTGGAGTAAAATTTTGACTTATAATAATCCAATTAGTTTAACAGTCAACAGAGGTCCACTTGCTACAAGTGTAAGATGGAAATAACACTCATTTTTTTCTGGTCAAAAATTTTTCACGGTTGATAAATTCACACAAATACTCTGTTGTTCAAAGGACACGATTTTTCTGTGAAAACTATTTTATCGTGTGACAGATGAAAACGCCTAAGAGAACGAATGTCATAGCCTGAAAAAGACGAAAAGTTAAAATTAAAAAGCTCCAATTATTTGTTATGCCGACTTTGAAGCAAATTGAAGACACTAATGACAATTGTAGATCCAATCAGGTTAAAATTAGTGATGAAGGGAAAAACATGGTTCGGATTAGGCATTGTCACACATTCCAGCACACCAAGTCCTATAAATTTCATATTCAGACAAAAGACAACAATAAATTTACTGTGAATGTAAAAAGACTGATAAACCAAAACATTTTTTATTGTCTAGCCAATTGCAATATACATTTTTTTTCTTAAACAAGAATTTTTATTTATCTTTCAAGCAGTATGAATTTTTCATTTTTTTGTCAAACCTTGTTAGTATCGTAATTTTATATATTAATTTTTTTTTTTGCCATAAAATCAGTAACAAAAATGACCAAATGTCAGTTATTTTATTTTCAAAGTCATAAATCCCACGCATTTCAAACAATAAAAAAAATGTTTTATTAAATGCAATAAGTGCGAGTTCCGTATTTTATTTAATTTTTTTTGTAGTTTAAAATTAACGTAAATGTATCTAATAGCTTATAATAACATGGTGTTTAAATATTGAACACAAAAAAAAATGCCGACGTGTTATTTTATTTTAATTTTTTATTAGATTTATTAGACCTACACGCAAATGTATTTAGATATGAACTTTTTAAATTATATGATTTTTGGATTTTTTTTTTATTTGATAGTCTTACTTGAAAGTTCAAGGTGAAACATTATTTTAATTTGAATTTACGGCAATTCAATGGTTGTCCGTTTTAAAAGTTAGCATAGGCCTTTTAATGGGAAGGGAACGACATGGCTTCAGGAACATGATGCTCTGATTAAAGTCACAGGCAATGAGATTCGAGGTCCAGTTTTTCCAACTCAATTCTTGTTTATCCAAATATTGAATCTTCATATTAGAGCTCTAAATTCATCAATATTCATTTTAACACTACAAAATAACGTATTAACTGTTTTGATTCCACATTACTCACATACATCATAAAATATTTGACCCAGAAAATAGATTGATATTTATCGTGCGTGTTTTTCATACTTTTTCTTCTTCGTTGTTATTCCTTATTTTTTTCATCATGTTTATTTTTTCCTCCAAAAAATAAAGAAAATAACACAACAACACACACCCAATTTTTTTGTTGTTTCGATCGGGAATATTGAACTATATGAATAATATAACACGAAAAAAAAACATATTTATTTTTTTCACAGCAAGTAAGCAACAAAAACAACATCAACAACTTGACTCAGTTACACATTTTCATATTAAATCACAAAAAAAAATACTGTATTCCAAAAAATTCATATTAATAAGAATAAGGCACACGTTTATTTCTTTTCTCTCGTTTTTGTTCATATTAGATTTTTCACGATTTTAACATTGTTTGGCATTTAACGCAAATTCACGTAGACTCCATCATTATACATATTTTAATATTTGTATTGACGCACTGGTGCACATCAAGGCAAGGACATTCCACAGAAAAAAAACTGTAAACACGAATTCATGTCTAACGTATCTCAGTGAAAAAAGGAAAAAAAGAGAAAGATAGCAAAATAAAAATCATCATCATCATGATCAATAAAAATTGAAATGACTACCCTTTTCCCAGTAGAATACAAGGACGTATTATTATTAGTATTTGCTCATATCGTTCTCCACAAAACACATCAGAAAAAGATTTCGAATGTTATTAAAGGTGTTTGAATATGCCTTCAATATATTTTGAATAGGAGAACGGAAATTGAAACACGTGTTTTGATGTGAAAATGAGGATTCTTGCGAAAATTCACGCCTAGAATGATAAATAATAAAATATTATAGAAACATGATTTGATGAAATGAAATATCGAGCAACAGGATTACATTACAATTTTTATATATTTTTTCTTATAAGTACTTTTACGCGAAAAATTTCAAATGAAAAGTAAAAAAATTGATTGTGTTTGTGATTTCTCGTGTAAACTCCAGATATTAACTGAACTGTAACATCATCCTAACACATCATATAAAAGGAAATTAACTTTACTCATTTTACTTACAAATAAGATAAGGTCATAGAAATGAAAAAGAAAGTTAAATTGAATTTATGTGTAAAATCTTCAAGTAAAAGTTTGTGATCTATGTCAAAACAATAGACCTTTACCTTATTATTATTTTTTTTAAGCAAGTCATTATAAAAATAAAAATAGTCTTCAAAATATGACAATTCACGCTTCC
This sequence comes from Culicoides sonorensis, assembly GCA_900002565.1. NCBI lineage: Eukaryota > Metazoa > Arthropoda > Insecta > Diptera > Ceratopogonidae > Culicoides > Culicoides sonorensis. Next base: position 364,905 of record LN483397.1, on the reverse strand, counting down.
CGCTTGGTTTCGTGTATATTACACGTTCATAAGAGTCTTAAAAGAGCCATGACAAAAATAAAATTTTACATGTTCATTACCAAAGTCATGCAGTTAAATTCAATTGTATATAATTTTTATTTCACTTTGACCTTTGTTGTGCTTAATTTTTAAGTGTAACGCATTTCAAGGTCAAACCAAACCAACCAGGTATTTCATATCAAATTTGTATGAAATTTACACGAAATTAATTAAATATTCATTTTTTAATTTACTCAAAAAATAACGTTAAACATCAAAGTACCTCGTTTTTCTCTTAAAAAAAATCACAACATGATGAAATTTACATGAAGTGTAATTTATTTTTACATCGTGATTACGTTATTTGAGTAATTCAGTACATTGCTCCTTTAATAACGCGTTATTCTGATTTTTTTTACTTATTGTTAAAATTCTCTTGTATTTAATATTATATTTTATTTTTATTTGTACTCAACGAAAATTCACACCATGATTTTAGTTTATTTTTTTACATTGTACAATTAAAAATAACAATGGATGGATGTACGTGAGGCAGACAACCTCTGGAATTACTCGAGTAATAAAAGTTTTGAATAAAAATAAACAGCATGATGTTGTGTTAGTTTTAGCAGAAATTTACACGATGAATTGATAGAAAAATCATGCGTTTTCTTAAGATAATAAATAATTTTTTTTTTGATATTGTTATTTTAAGTTGAATCATGATCTTGAGATTTTTATATTGTAATTTTATTTTCTTTTTATTATTCAGCTGAAGAGGATTTAAAGTGATATTTGGAAGAAATTGATTAAGGCTTGAAATTTAAATATTTATTAATAAGATGATCATGATTGGATTTTCTCAAGTGAATTTCCTCGTTGATTTTTTTTCAAGAGCAGAGACGGGAGAATTTTATTTATTTATTTATTTTTTGTGGTGGAAGGTTTGGTATTATGTTATCGAAATAACTTATACTCAAATCATCTGATTTCGTTGTCGCAAGGATTCTGATACAATATTTCTTAAATCTTTCTTAAAATGAGCTCAAAAGAAAAAGTGAGTTTACAAAATTCATCGTCGTCTTACGCCGATATTGGTAGGCTTGCTCAAACATCACGTGCAACTGTGCGAAATGCAATAATTAAGTTCAAACGCAAGCCAGGAAGTGGCAGTAAACTTAGGTTTCAAGACCCCAAGGTCTTCAAAAAGGTCATTAGGTCCCTTAAGACTAATCCCAATCTATCTGATCGAGATTTAGCCAAAAAAACATAAATTATCCGTGTTTCTTGTTGAGAAATTCAAAAATTCACATAGTTTACGTTCATTTAAAGCTCAAAAAAGGGCCTCAAAGTTGCATGATCGATCATTGACGGGTTTAAGGGATGCGTGTTAATGGATGACGAAACACTCATCAAAGCGAACATTTTTACGAAGTTAAACTCCGAAACATTTGCGCAGTGTGTCCTTAAAGTAAAATTAAGTCTCATTTCAAAACATCTCTTTAAATCGTCTTCATATGGACACGTTATCACCTTTAATCAAATTTTAATATGTCACTTTCAAATTTGATCAAAGGCAAAGTATCTTAATTTTATTTATTTGAAATTCATCGCAAGTGTTAAGAAAAAGTCAATTTCAATACATGTCAGATAAAAGCTAATCAACTTTAAATATAATTGGGAAAGGACACCTTTACTTTTTTGTTTGTTTTGTTTTTATCTTTTTTATCAGGCTTATAAAATGATATTAAATGGAAAAGACATTAAACCTGTATCTTCTTAAAATAATAATGATAATAAAAAAATAAAAGGAAAAATACACTTTAGCTGGTATTTTTTTTTTAAAGAAAAAAAGGTAAAAAGACCAAAGAATATAATACAGAAAATTATCAAAGAAGCACGTTTTTTTCTTTTAATATAAAATAAGAATGATTTGATTAAATTGGGTCAGATTTTTACCAAAGTTTATACTTTTAAAGCTCCAAAAGTAAACACAAAATCAAGAAAAATGTAGAGACAAGGATATCCTTTTAAGTTAACGAACAAACATATGCATAAAAGGGAAATTTAATGATATCATTTTTTGTTTACATGTTTCATGTTAAATTCTTTGCCATTTAAACGATAAAAAAAATTTATCAAAAGAAACTTTTTAAAGGAAATTTAATATATTTAAAATGGAAAAATAATAAATTCAATAAAAAGTTCTTACAAATTATTAAATTTTCTCTATAAAACACGCATAATTTCATCCAATTTCCTAAATTTCACAGTAATTTTATTCAAATTATCGAAATTTCTATCCCAATATCAATATAAATTGTGAAGGTTCATTTGATATTTTATATGAGATGTGAAAACACAAAAAACTTAGTTTTTTTGTTTTCTGTTCTTGAATAAAAAGTTGAAGGTTAATTGAAATACGGTATTTTTACATGCAGTTTATGGTGTGGAAAATTTATCAATATTTTGGTTCGGCTTCTGTTGATATGAGAAAAAATTTTGTGTTATCTCAAAAAATAATAATAATAATAACATAAAAAAACATGTAAATTGTTTGGTTTTCATGAAATTGATTTTATTTTTAGATTTATATTTTTTTTGTACTTTTCAAATGAAAAAAAAGCCTGAAGAGTAACTTCTTTTGAAACAGCTGAAATAGTTTTTTTCCGCGAAATGTTCTACAAACATTGATCTCCTAAAAATCAATCACAGTAATTTCAAGAAAAAAAGGGGGAAAAAAGTAACATCATGATTGAAGAGCGTTATATCCTACTAAATCGAATGGCAAAAAGCTTTTAGCAAAATTACATTCAATAAACATCTGGTTTGTTTTTCCAGTTAATTGTGTTAATTGAAAAATTGAATGTTATTGATTTTTACATTGAATGAATTTGGAATTAACCCATTAACCGCCGCTGGTCGATTTTTCGACCAGCAACTATAGCTTAATGTTATTCTATGATGTTATTAAAATTTTATTTTTTTTTTGTACAAATTTGTGGCTAGAAGGCTTTTTTATGAAATTTTTTAGTTAAATTGAATTTTTTTTTTGTTTTTATAGTCAAAATATTCCATTTTGTGAAAGCATGTTTTTTAGACCTTTTTTGAAGTGAATATTTCTTCTATATTAATTTCCTACAAATCATCAATACTTGAATAGTTTTGTAGTAAAAGCTTCAAAAAAGTAAAATATGCTTTAATACAGTAAAAAAAATACGACTATTATATCAAACTTTTAATGAAAACTTAGATGGTCGAAAAATCGACCAACGGCGGAAAGTGTTGTCAAAATTTTAATTTATGTTTACATTTAAAACAAATGACACGTTCAAAGAACAATTCATTTGCATATTTATTTAGACCTCCAATGAGCCAACGTGGGATGAAAACCCTGAATTGGATGGCCCATTTCAACTTACAGACATTGAGGGCAATAAGGCCTTAGTTCAGTTCGAGCTCAGAAGTAACTTGTGCACGAGTCATCTAAAATACACTATACGATGACCAGAGCAGTGAGGACTATGATGATGTTAGCGAAAAGGTTCCACATGGAACTTTTCAAGAATATACAAATTTAAATGAGCGTGAACATAACGTGCAAGAATCTTCTGAAAACAAATACAATTTTTATGTGCTACAAATGCAATATATATTTGCATACTAAATGCTTTTCTTCTTATCATAAAAACCTAAAAAAGTAATTTTTATGTAAAAATATTAAAAAAAAACAAAAATAGTAAATGTCAACAAAATATTAGCTAAAAGGATTAAAATATATAAGCAAATCATTTTGATTACCAAATTTTTTATACATTTTATTTTAATACAACTGACAATGGTTTCCGCCGTTGGTCGATTTTTCGACCACCTTCGTGTGGAAAATCCGCTTTTCCTGGGAAATTTTTTTTTGCACTAAAATCATATAAATACCAAAAGTAATTAAGCCTTGAAAGGATTTTTATATATCTCAACGGGATCTAGGAGAGGCGGTTAATGGGTTAATATTTTTTCGCATATTTATGATCATGATCCTTTTTTTCTAAAATCAATTTTAACATTTCAATAACAAGACGCACAGATAACATCAAATCACATTCCAATAAAAATAATTAGTTTTACATCACATATCTCACACACGTTGCAACATTTTCCCTTTAGAAATGAGACCATTCCATAACATTTCAACGTACATTGCTAAAACATTTATCTGTATATCGCAAAATTATAACAAACAGCAAACAACATTAAAAACATCCTGCTTTGTATACACAAGTCCAATTGCAAAAAAAATTAAATGAAATAAAAATAACGATCGTCATTACATAATTTCACGTTTAAACATCTATCATCAGAAGATAATTTATTGAAAGTTCACCGTACACAAATATTTTCTGTGTTTATGAAGAGAAAATTAAAGCAAAAATAATAAGAGAAAGAGTTTACATACAGAATTGGAGTATTTGTGAAGTATTTCATTTTACAACATGGTACTTCATGTCTATTCAATTTATTTGAAAAATGTTGTAGTTTAAATGTTTTCTTTTTTATATGTAAGTACACGTGAATACTCGATGGTACAATAATAAATGATAAAGTGACGTTCAAAAAGCATTTCGTTTAACATTTGCCACGTAAATAAGATGAACTCATGTTTACAAAAGAACAACTAGCATATTTTAAATGTAATGATTAAAAAGAAGTAAAATTCTGCTAATGGTGATGGGTATGTTTAATTTGATAGAAATGTGAAGAATTTTTGAAGAGTGGCTTTTAACTGGTTGATAATTATTATTATAAGTGTTCTCGACGCTGGACAAGACACCCCTGGCTTATGGTCCTATCATGTTCATACTATTTCGGAAAAAGCTTTCATAGAAAGCGCCTTTTATCTATGGTTGAACCACGTGGGACCTACAATTTATACTGTTTTCCGATCCAGTTGCCCTCAAGTTTCACTTAGCGCCCTAAAAAATCTCAGAAGGTCTTTAGTGTATTTTTAGTAAAAAATTAGCACATTGGAAACTCAGAAAGATACATTAATTTTCATGTCCGTTACCAAATTTCAATCCACGTCGCAGGATTCTTCCCAAACATATCAGACACTTAACCAATTTAGTCAACGAGTCACGATTTTGGTAGTTTCCCCAATTTTATGGGACTTTAAATATTTTTTTAATAAACATTTCAATAATTTTTTCATTGAAATTTAGAAAATCCAAGAAGGTAAAATGATAAGAAACCATAAAAACCAAAAAAAGAAATCGAAAGTGTAACGAGAAAACTTTACTTTGGTCTAGTTTAGATACATTTCTATTAACCATGGTGATTATTATAACGATTATGATCACAGTCATAAAATAAATTTTTTCAACATTTTTTTTTCTCTCATTCTATTCATACGACCCATTTTTATTAAAATTTTAACACACTTATAACATCAAATTGTAATAATTGTATACATTGAAAGCTTGTTGTCAACCATTAACCGTCATACCTTGTGCATATCAATGTCTCAGCATCTCACTTCTTTTACATAAGAGCAGAAAAATGGTAAATAAGTATGTGAAGCACACGCGTTTTTTGTGTCACGTGCATTTAATTAGAGAAGTTTTTTTTTATTACACACTTTTTTTTGCTTAGAGTTGTGTTCTCATATTTTATGTTTAATGTTAGCACTCTTGCTTGAAATTAAAGGGAGAAAAGTGATTGTTTCCTGTTAAAATATTGTTTGTTTTAAGAAAAAAACTTATTATAATTATAAATTTCTTAAAAAGATTTACATTTTCTTAATTTTAATGTTTTATTTAAATATTTTTCGTTGTAAAAAAAAATATGGCACAATTTCATTGAAATAACAACTGTTAGTACTAAATCACATATTTGCAAAACCAGCTTCGCGTCAAAGGTGAAGGTAGTTATGTTATACATGTGAAATTGTGTCAAATCTCAACAAAGACATCCATTTATGAGATATCATTAAATAAAAATATTTAAATTCATTTTCTCATATGTTTCAAGTTTTATCAATCACAGATAAATATTTATGTTTGTTTTTTATTTGAAGAGGAAATTATGTTACTCTCATTATGATGATTATAATTTCAAATTTAAATGGTTATTTATTACATAATAATAACAATAATCCCCAGTATGTGGTCTGTTACAGTAATTCCATACAAATGTGCATATAAATTCGTCATCGTCAGCATTGTGGTAACCGTTTCAATGGTTAAGTGTGTCGAAATGGCCGATTGAAATGATAATTACCATTATAATGAGGATTTATGCGAAATTGAGTGAAATTATTGTTTTATGGATTAAAATATTATTATTATGAAAATAAATTGAATTGCTGATTTTTTCATATTTTCTTTCAACTTTGAAAATTTTGCCATTTTTGGCCTCTTCATATTGGTTTGGTCGTTTCAACAGAGTTAGAGCTTGAAACATTCTTTACAATTTTGTCAGAAACACTTTTACCTAAAGCATTTAAAAATATGTTTTTTTACCTAAAATGGTAAAATTTGATTTAAAGTCAACGGCGGGAAACCACTAAAATTTTTTTTTGGTGCAGAGACTTTACGGGAGACCACAATCCTTGATCAGAATTTAAGCCCGTAAATTTTACAGTGTACTCAGGGCAGTTTGAACTTACAGTGTACGCCTTACATTTTTCTTGACACTTCGCTCAACGGCCAAAATGGTCATAAATTAACTGAACATAATCTTAATTAATGCTCTGAAAGTTTCGGTTTGGAAAAGGTCAATCTTGAATAAAGTCCGAATTCTTATTTTTTTAAACTTCAATTATTTTCAATGCTACCAGATTGAACGATCACTATCAACTAATCGGCTTCCAAGAAATACAAACCCAAGATCACCATCAAATTTTTTCATCTATTATACAAAAATCATAAAAAAATGTGTTTTTGAATGAAAAGAAAAAATAATTTATTTTAATCTCTGCCTTTCAAAGCGGTTTTATTATTTTAGTTTGATGTGATTGTAAAAAAATGTCAAACAAAAAAAAACATCTGTAACATTTGATACTAAATTTATGTAAATTTGGATCAAATTTAAAACTGTTCCACATACAATAAAATTGCAAGTGGATTCCCACAAAAGCAAAAATGAAACAGTGAAAGTAAAAGCATCAGGTAAAAAGTTATCAAATACCTATCAATAAATTAACATTTTATGAAAAAAAAACATCACAAAAATGAAAAATAATTTAATGTGGTGCACTGTTTTATTTTTGTTTTGATGAATTTTAACTTTATATCGGTATATGGAGTGATATGTGGAGGTTTTTTTTTGCAAAAAAAGCCAAAATTAGTAAAATTGCATAATTTGGACAATATTAAAGGTGATAAAATTAATTCAATAGAAAGGAGAAACACAAATGATGCAGTTTTTAATTTGATTTTGTTTTTCATATAAATATGAATGCAAAATCAGTAAGGATCATCACAATCAGTTCAATCTTCAGCTAATAAACAACAGATTACTTTTTTTTGATAATATCAGCTGTGAAATTTAAGTTCAACAATGAAGTATTTGATTGTAAGTTTATTTTAAATTGTATCAAATGTGATTAATGATATACATCGTTAAATTTTGTAGGTTCTTTCAATTGTAGCTCTTGCTAGAGCACGTCCTGAATACCCAGCTTCAGGTCAACCTGCAGGAAATGGAGGAGGTCTTTCAGGACTATTTGAAATAGTTCCTAGTGGAAGACCTGGATCTAATGGAGGTCAATTGTTTGAATTAGTTCCAAATGGAGGTAGTAATGTACAAATAAATTCTGGAAATACTGGATCTGTATCAACTAGTTCATCTGTGTCTGGACAATTATTCCAAATTGTGCCCTCAGGCCCAGCACCTGGACCTTCACCAACTTCATCAGTATCTGGCCAATTATTCCAACTTGTACCTTCTGGTCCAGCACCAGGTGGTCCAAGACCAGCACCACCTGCCCCAGCAGTCACTAAAATTACCAAAGACGTATATGTCCATATTCCACCTCCAGAAGCCCCAGAAGAATTCGAAGGCAGTCTTGGTGGCGGTGCCGTTAACCGAAAACATTACAAAATTATCTTCATCAAGGCACCTTCAGTCTCAATTGAACAACAATTAGCTTTGGAATCAGGTGGTGCTGGAGAAGAAAAAACAATTGTCTATGTTTTGGTCAAGAAACCCGAACTCTCAACAGAACTCGAAGTTGCCAGAAACAATAGGAATAAGAATAACAAACCTGAAGTTTATTTCATCAAATATAAGAATCAACAATCAGGAGCTGGCACTGGAGCAGGAACTGGAGCAGGAACTGGAGCAGGTACAGGAGCTGGAGGTTTATTCGAAGGTAAAAATTATAACTTTTTCTAATAATTAAGAAATAATTCTAAACTCTATTACTTTTGCCAGTTGTTGGTGGAGCAGGTACTGGTTCAGGAACTGGAGCCGGAGCTGGTGGATTATTCCAAGTTGTTGGTGGAACTGGTGGTATTAGTGTTGGTGGTACTGGTGCTCCAGGAGGTGGACCAAGTAGCTCATATGGTCCTCCTGGATACCAAAAAAAGTAAATTGATTAAAACAAATTAAAAAGGACCTTCAAAAGTGAACAAAAAAAAACAATCATATCACTTCAATTGTGATAAGCTGCTGAATAATTTAACTCAAAACTGTGTTAATTATCATTAATGTATAAGAAAATCGGTGACAAACTAAAAATATTAGATCCTACTTTAAAATATAAGTAATCTTAAGTGTTATGCAGAATGCTGATGTGATTAGACGAAAAAATACTAATATTAAGAAAATACTTACTGTGAGACACATGATAAATGGCGAATAAATTTGTTATCTATTGAGTAAAAAAAATCTCTTTTTCGATTTTAATTTCAAATCATAACATAGATAAAAGCTTTCAATTAAACTTTTTATCATAAAATCCTACATGCGTGCAAATTGCTCATCATTTTATGTTAATTAAGTAAAATTTAAATGAAATCAAAGTTATTCAAAATGAAACAAGTTTCAAGAGATATCTTTCATTTAAAATATGTCACCGTTTTTTTTTATTTTTATCATATTCATATTAATACTAATACATTTTTTCTGTCTTACATGAACACCGATTTTAGTTAAAAAATAATTCGTTTTTGGGTTAACTCTGCGGTTCGTCTAGAAAGGGAAACTAAGTTAGAAAAATATTATTTACAAAAGTTTGGGTCACACCATTTTAGGGTATATCATACAATCTCATTATTTTTTGTGATGTGGAGGAATATAAGAGTTGTCAGGCAAATTTGGTAAAGCAGGTGGACCGTAGTTGTCAGCTGGACGAGTTGGAGCAGGGTTGTTATGACCATGATGATTGTTATGACTTTGTTGATGGTGACCTGGTGCACCGTAGTTTTGACTTGGTGGTGGTGCAGGGGCTGGTACACCATATGCTGATGAAGGTGGTTGAGCACTTTGTTGTTGATGTTTTTGTTCGTTAGATTTGTACTTGATGAAGTAAACCTCTGGAGGATGGTGTGGTTTTTGTGGAAGTGGAGCTGAATCAACATTCAAATTGTCATCGGGTTTCTTCACTAAAACATAAACAATTGTCTTTTCTTCAGTTTGTGGTACTGGTGGTGAGGCAAATTGTTCTTGAGCAGTTGGATATGATGGGGCTTTAATGAAAATAATCTTGTAATGTTTTTGTACTGGTGGTGCAGGTGCTGGAGGTGAAGCGAATTGTTCTTGAGGATCATTTGGTGGGACATGAACGTACACGTGTTTTGTCACTTCAACTGAAGGGGCTGGAGCTGGGCTATGTTGTTGATGATTTTGATGTGGAGTGTAGTAATATCCAGCTTCGGGTCTCGCATAACAAACAGCAGCAAAGAAAATCACCTACATAATCAAAAAATATTCTTATTTTATAACCGTAAAAAAAGAATCACAAAAACTTACACTTAAATATTTCATTATAAAACTTTCTATTTTAAACACTAAAAATAAAATTTCAAATGTGTTTACTTTGACAGTCACAAACAATGTCTAATTATTATCACGATGCAACGTCAATTTATATCAAAAAATATTCAATAATATATTACGTTACATTTGAAGGGATGACACCTCTACGAGAGTAACTTTACATAAAAAATTAACACATAAAATGAGATTAATGACATAAAAAAAACACTCAAATTAAATCAAATATGTAACAAATAACCGAAAAAGGGCTCATTCACTACAGGTAACAACAATAAATGATGCACACAACATGAATAAACGATCAAATAACTGATAATTATCGCATTTATCTTATTTTGTGTGTTTGAATGTGAATGAACCCTTTTAAATCGACTGTTGATCAGAGAGCATTTTATAATTTTATGTAAAGCTGTTTATGTCATTTTGCCTACTAATTACAAATTCATTATCATATTTGTGTCAACTGCATAAAATTATGATTTAGTTCATTTTGTGATAGTTTACAGTAAGTGTTACGTGTTGCAAAGCCCTTTACATGTTAATGTGTGATGAGTTTTTAACGAATGCTCTTTTTGTGAGAAAGTTTTTTTGATATTGAGAGTAAAATTGTTAGACTGGGATATTGAGACGTCAATATTTGTTCTGTATGGACTTCAAATATTGATATTTTGAATGCTTTAACGAGCAAGGACACAGAACTGGGTTATGTTGAATTTTACGCTAAATATAAAAAAAAAAATTCACTTGTTTCAAAAAATGCTCTTTTTTACACTTTGGTCTCGATTTATAGTGGTGCTGATGATTACAAGTCTTGAAAGGCTACAAAAATAAAAGCAAAAAGTATCTATCTGTGAAATGAATAAATTTCATTATTTCTTGTGATCTGAAGCATCAAGTTTTTCTCCTAAATGTCCCTAAATGAAAATTAAATATTTTCTCTACCCTGATTCGAGATTATTTTCTTTATTTTTTAAAAAAAAATATGATAACCAACCATAAATAAGAATAAATTCTTAATCAGCTTTACAACTTTTAGTGCGATGTCAAAATTACACTTAAGTAAAGACACAAATGAGTCACTTCTTAAACTGATTCAAACTTTCTTTTTTATATTTGTACTTCAATCAATCAGTTGGATATTTAAATTAATCTGTCAATTTTTACATTTTTCAATCTTTTTACAAAAAAATAGTGATTTTTATAATAATAAAAATTTTCTTTTATCTTTTTTTATTTACAGGGCCCAGTTTGTCGATCAATCCATTCATTTATCATTGGGAACCGGTCAGATACAATCGAGATGCACTAAAGCGTGCACACGAACATCACGAATTGCATCGTCGCAGGAAGCGAAGCATCAATTACAATCATCATTCAGCTGATTATGGTCCGGCAAATGTGATTCGATTAAATTTTTTTGCTCACGATAGGTAAGTTGTAAACTCATTTCCTCTTAAACAACACCAAATTTAAGATTAAATAATTTGTAAAGTGATAGACAAGCCATTAATTATGCATGAAAATTCAAATAAATTCAAATAAGAATTTAATATACAACTTAACAGTGCTACTATAATGTGATTAGTGATGCCCTTATGTTAAATTTATTGTTGTGTTATTATCGTTGTTTATGTTAATGCGATAATATATAATTATATGATGCTCAACAAAGTTGAAGCAGTAATGATAATAATTAATGATATTCGATTATAGAATTGTTGTGTGTCGAATTTGTCATGATTCATGATCTTAAAGTATAATAGGAATAAATTTGATGAGGTGACATTAAGTATCATTAATTACATGAAACACGATTTATTGATGACCTTTCTATTATTAAATTGAGAATTTTTGAAAAATAAGCCTTCAAAAAAGGTGACTACAGTTGCGGACACTTATGGAGCCTATCTGTAACACCTTGTATACAAAAATCTTCGAAAACTTAGTGACAGTCTAAAAATTAAACGAAAGTCTACTAAAAATAGGAAAAGCCTTTACTCTAAGTTAAAAAGTACAGTACTCGCAGTACAAACCAATTTGGTCTGTAGACAGAGATCTTTGTTTGACGCTTACAAAATGTCTGATGAATCCAATTTTTAATGAATTTTCTATAATTTGGATAAAAAAAATCGAATACTATTGGCAATGTTTTGGTCTATGCATATAGTGCACTGTGGTCTGTAATTTCAGTACCTGAAAATACCCTCAAATTCATCATTTGAGATTCCATTCTACATTTTTATACAGTATCACACGCATTACGATCATAAATTAAATGTGTGAATTTTTTCGACACGATAAAATAATTAAAAATAATGACTTTTCCATTCAACAGTTTGTTTTATTTAACTTTTTTTTTTTAAATTTTAATTTAAATTGATTTTATAAATTAATTTCATTCAAAGGTTTTTTTTAAATTTTTTCCTGGAAAAACTGTACATTGTAAATAAAGTAGCTGATTGTAAATTTAAATGTTTAATAGTTGAAAAACCTCTGGGTTATATCTCTATATTGTATTAGGCTCGACTATCACTAAAATAATTGAAAAGAATAAAGAAACAATATTATTATTATTATTTTATCAATTAATTCCAAATAAAAAAAAACATTAAAATAATTTGAAGCTACAATCTGTAATTGATGATCTAAGGATGATGATTCAATATTTCTTGCTAATTATAAGACAAAGGATACAAAATACATCATTGAATGATCTCATCCTTTACTTATTTTCATTATTATTATTATTATTTTTTTTTGCTTTTATTTTGCACGAAAATATAATTAATGTCGTGCTGTCAATATTTATTTTATCAATTAGCTTATATTAATTATTCAACATTGTACAAGACAAATTACGGCATTCTTCTTAAATAAAAGAATTTAATAAGGATGATAATTAATTTTTATGTGTTTTCGCGAATCTGTTGACCTAGAAAACTAATTTGATTATTTATTGTAAGACATAATTTGTTTTTCTTAGAAATATTTTGTAAGCAAAATACACATTTTCAATAAATCTCTTAACAATTCGTGAAAATTTTACTCTTCACTCACGAAATACTCGAAAAATTTTCTACTCAAATATTTATTATGTATAAAAACCCTTCGTTTAAAAAACACATCAAATAATAAAGCTTGGTAGTGTGGTTGTCTTAAATAATTATCATCATGTTTTTACTGAAATGGAAATTTATTCATTAATCTCACATAAGAAGCCTAATTACAAGAACATTCTTCAATAATATTAAAATAATTTTACTCGTGTTAAGTTTTTTTTTTGTTTATTTATTTATTAACAATTCCTTTGAAGTGGAAAACCTTAAAAATTTGGATAGTGTTTTGAAAATGAAGACACATGTCAAATAATGTTCATGTAATGGAATAAAATTTCTGTTTGAATTTAATACAAATAGAGGATGATGACGGTTAAAGACAAAAAGGCAAATTGATACACTTTGAATGGAAACGGTTTGGAGTGGTAAGCAACTAAGGACACTAACTCGATGTATTTCTGTTGATTTTGAAAAAAAAATTGAGTATTGTGATTATCTGTGTGCTCTTGAACCTAAACTGAATGAAATTTCAATTTACAGTGTAGAATGAAAAACTTTTACCTCCAAAAATGTCACAACAAATATCAAAAGAAATTTTTCTTCTCATTCTGCTCCATGTCTTTTTAATACCATTTTCATTTGTGGTGAAATAAAAGAAAAAAGGAAATTAAGTTAAAAAGCAGAGAGAGAGTGAAGTAAGTTCGTTCCTTTGATCATGTTTTTTTTCTACTCATACTCACTCATGTGCCTTACCACAGATTATCTTCCAAAGTTAAATGCCACAAAGAAATGTGATACAATTTATAAATAACTGACATTAGTAAAAGTAAATTTATCACATGTTATCATGTAATGATGATAAAGGAAGTTACATGTGAAAGAACATGGTTTTGTTATAAATTGTTGAATACTTTTGGGTGCTCTTTATTTGCCCAATTTACTTTCATTTTGAGAATATGAAGTTTAATAAAGGATTTTTTTCTTTAATTACAATCCTTCATGAGAACCTTAACGTATTTGATCAAGAAGCCGTTATTAATTTTTTATTAGTTTCCATTTTCTGTAAATAAATCCTTTAAATGTCACAATAATTTAATCCAAAGGACATGTAATTCATGTCACATGTGAGAGAGAAGAACTTAACATTTGTAACCACAATTGAAACTACAAGATAATATCCTTATATCCAGTAACATGCCATTATTCTTTATTCCAACAGATTTGAGACAGTTCAGCTACAAAATATCCATACTTTTATTCACATATCTCTCGTTTGATATTGCTTTTTTTATTATTTTGTGACTTTATTGAATATTTAATGTGAAAATTGCGTTTATGAGCCCATTTGGTTGTCTGTTTCATTTAAAAAAAAAACAAAACATCTTAATTTGGTAAAACTCTTCCTCATTCCAATTACTCATGAATATTTTTACATGTGATCAGTGAAAAAAATGTCAAATAATATTTCAAAGAATTGTATTTCACTGATTTCCGTTATTTAAATTTTCATTTTCCATTTCAATTTTTGTTATTTTATCTTAAATTCTATTTTTTTTGCTCGATGATATATTTTTATTTTCTAACCACAAATTTAATATCAGATGAACAAAAAAAAATTTCTTACATGAATGTTAAATATTCCACTGGGATCTGGTTCTATTTGAATGGTTAATTTTCCTTCTTTTACTTATTCGACCACTTCTTTCCTTTTTTCTAATAATAAATTCTTAGCATATCACGGTATTTTACTCTATTTTTAATTTTTGACAAACTTAGTGTCATAATTAAGCATTTTTGGATGAATCATCAAGTAATCTCTTGATAAATTTTTTTTTCTCCAAACCTACATTTCACTTATTTTTGGTAAACCTTAAATTTAACACTTTTTTAAACAAATAAATTTCAAAAAGTCACGCTTATAATGTAAAATTGTAAACATCCGTTATTTGGAAAAATAATCAAATTTTGAAAATAACATTAACAGAAACATGTCAAACAAAAAAGAAAATTAACCGTTGTTACAATATTTGCATAGAAGGTGTTCGCACATGTGAGAAATTAAAAGAAAAAAATTTAAGTGAAAATGTAACTGTTAATGAAAAATTAAGTGCATTTTGATTTAAACTCACTTCCTAGTGAGAAGTGAACCAGACAAAGCCAAAATTTGTAATGAATTCAAAAAAGACTTTCAGCTCGTCGCTTTGACAAAAGCGAGTTTTGTGGGTCATCCGTTTGTTTCAAAATCAAAATGAGTTACCTTTTCAAATGGCGAAATTTAACAAAATGACTTAGTCGTAGATCGCGATATAGCAAAACCCATCTCAGGAGGAGAAAATCAGGGGATTTTGAAAAACGAGGGACCTGAAAAAAAACGAAATCAAAAAGGAACGTAGAATTTTCAAAAATTCATGGAACACAGCAGGATTTTCAAAAACCACAGATCTAAAATGGCCAACTATTTTAAAATTGCTGAATTTTCTAAATGGCCGCATTCTTTTCACTATAAAGGCGGTACGATCGCTTTAGAAATTTTGCATGGAATTTGATTCCAAAGGCTTGCAATCAATAAAAATCCACTATAAAGGAGAATCAAAAGTCATGTCAAGTCAATCGACGCTCTAACGAACTTCAAAGCGCATTTAAATCAAAATCTTAATACTATTAAAACAAAAAAATCTCGTAAGAAAATGAAAATTTGATACATGGGATTGTCACTCACTCATGTGTGAAATGTAGGTTTAGACAAAAAGATTCAAATAATTTTTTTTCCTTCTATTCTTTTTCTATTCTATTTAAACAAATCTTGTCGTGTCACGATACTAATTCTATTTCATTTTTTATAATGATCTTTTGATTGGAATGTCATGTTAAGTTTGTTTGTAATTCGTTACAAACAAGAGAGAGAGCATAAAAAAGTAACACAATAATAAAACAAACAAGAATCTAAGTATATAAATTTTTTTATTAGTTTTGATATAAAAATAAAAAAATTAATAACACCATAACATTAAATCACATTATGTTAGATAGAAAGACTGCCTCAATTCAAAGAGATGTTATAAATGGCAGACTAAAAGTACCGTAAAATTACTCTTTTGATACGATTATTAATTCGCGTGTCTAGTTACAGTAATAATTATATCCATCATTATTACTTCTTATATTTTAATACTCTTTTTTTTGTTGATGTTTTTGTTTAGTTTACGTCTTAAATGTAGGGCAGAAGATCAACAACCACAAAATTTAAATTGATATTTTATTATTTTATAGTGTAATGTAACACAATGAACAATAAAATTAATGAAACATGAGATGATGTCAGTACATGAATTAATAATCAATCATAGTCTTAACTGAGCATTGACTTTCATCGTCTCTCTTTTCTTCACCTTCATTTGAGCTGAATTGTGAAAATTTATAGTACGAAAAAAAATATTGTAATGATAGATTTTTGTATTGAAACCATCTCATCAAGTCAAATTTTTATCACTTTTACACACGTCACATGCATTTTTTTTTCAAAACCAAATAAAAAAAAAAATGTCTATTTTACTGGAGGGAATAAACTTGATATTCTTTTATATTTATATAAAATAAAAGAAAAAATATTTGATTTCAATGTTGAACAATAATTTTTTATGTTTTCGTTTCTTTTTTCCCTTCATTCAAAAATAAAATATGAAAAGAGCATCATGAAACAAAAGATGAAAATGAAAACTATGGTTTTTTTATGATAATAAAATATTTTGCTCTTATTTTTTATTTTCATTTTATTGAATTTTACTATGATTGTAAAATTTATGTGTGCATTTTATATTATTTTGAATGAAAATA
>LN483397.1:189255-347922 GCA_900002565.1 Culicoides sonorensis | reverse complement strand
ATTTTAATACTCTTTTTTTTGTTGATGTTTTTGTTTAGTTTACGTCTTAAATGTAGGGCAGAAGATCAACAACCACAAAATTTAAATTGATATTTTATTATTTTATAGTGTAATGTAACACAATGAACAATAAAATTAATGAAACATGAGATGATGTCAGTACATGAATTAATAATCAATCATAGTCTTAACTGAGCATTGACTTTCATCGTCTCTCTTTTCTTCACCTTCATTTGAGCTGAATTGTGAAAATTTATAGTACAAAAAAAAATATTGTAATGATAGATTTTTGTATTGAAACCATCTCATCAAGTCAAATTTTTATCACTTTTACACACGTCACATGCATTTTTTTCAATACCAAATAAAAAAAAAAAAAACAATGTCTATTTTACTGGAGGGAATAAACTTGATATTCATTTATATTTATATAAAATAAAAGAAAGAAAAAATATTTGATTTCAATGTTGAACAATAATTTTTTATGTTTTCGTTTCTTTTTTCCCTTCATTCAAAAAAAAATTTGATATAAAATATGAAAAGAGCATCATGAAACAAAAGATGAAAATGAAAACTATGGTTTTTTTATGATAATAAAATATTTTGCTCTTATTTTTTATTTTCATTTTATTGAATTTTACTATGATTGTAAAATTTATGTGTGCATTTTATATTATTTTGAATGAAAATAACGCATAATGATGAATGCTATATGAAAAAACACATATCTTTTGTTATATCTTGACTATTATTTTCACTATGAATATTTTTTTTTGACATTATCATTCATTTTATTCCTTTCCATTTATGATAAAAGAAAGAAAGAAAAAAAATAAGTCATTTTGAATCTATTACAGAAGAAGAAAAAAAAGTGATATTTTCCATACAATCGATAAAAAGAAAATAATGTGCTCAAATGCATATTGATAATGGAATAGATAAAAGATTTCTTTTCTATTTGTATCTGTGTGAAATCTTGTTATTGTGGTATTTTTTTGTGATTAAATTGGGTTCTTATTCAAAAGGAAATTGAAAAGAGCTTCATTAGAATTTATGTTTGAACAGTAAATGATTGATCTAATAAAGGACTTACAGGACAAAACTGTGGGTGGATTTTTTTTGGATTATTATTCAAATTTAAGCAGTATTACGATTTTTCAAGTTTCGAAGTGATCCTTCAGAAAATTTGTCACCATGTCCTTTTTCAAATTTAAATAAATCAACTCAAAAAATGTATTTTATAATACCCTACTTGAATATTTTACAACAGATTCACCTTGTACACACTTCGAACAAAACAAAAATGAATCAGGATTAAAGTTAAAAAACTTTAAATTAATTACATGTTACTTCGTATATTTTTGATTACATTAGCACAACTTTGGAGTTCAAAAAAAAATTATATGTAAAATACACAAATTTTTAATTGGAAAGTCCAACATGAATTTAAATTTGAAAATTTTACCTTCTAATTTTAGGTATGCTTTAATTGTGTCCCATTTAATGTGTATTCTGTGTGCGGTTCAAAAGTTGAAAACATGTTAAATGACAGTAAATTCAGATAAAATTGGATTAAAATCATGCAAAATGGAGTTGTGTGGAAATGTGTGTGTTTGAATATAAATTTTGATATAAAAAAGGTGAAATAAAATTAAACAACAAACTTTTTGGAAAATAGTGTCGTTTTTTAAAGAAAGAAAAACAACAACAAATTTGTGTACATTGTACAATAAACGATAAGGTGCTATTAATTAAATGAAGTATTTAGAAAGGAATGGAACTTGTATGTGTGTGTGTGTGTAGATGAAAATATGTGTAAACGGACTAATTTCTATAACAATTTTCACAAGAAAAAAGTTTTATCAAAGTCATTGTTATTCAAGATGCATCACTTTACTAAAGCTTTCATATATGATACAAGTTTTTCGTTATTATTTCGGTGATGGAGCATGATTTGAGTCTATTAAGGGCTGAGACTTTACAGTGTTAGTTGAAAACCAATCATACTGCGACATCAAATTTTCATGAGTGACCACAATTCCTAAATTTTTTTCAAAATCATAAAAAAAATTGGCATAAAAACTCGCGTAAACACCTTGTAAAAACAGCACAACGAAGATTTTTAACAGAGGGCAACGCCTACCTACACTGTAAAGTGACAACACCCGCAGTACACAGTGATTTGGTCTGCAGACGGAGATCTTTGATTGATGGGGACTCTTGTAGCCTATGGTAATTATGTGGGGTGGTTTGCAAGGCGTTTAGAACTTACAGTGTCGTTCCAGGAGGAGAAAGGGGTTTCGCAACTAAATTATATACGTCATTATTTTTTCAGATTCACACGACTTCCATCCCTGATTTACTTTGTATCATCAAATATTTTGTCTAATGAATGCAATCGATTAAACATATAAAATTTTTGTAATTCCATTTATCTGTTTAAATAACTTCATCGTTTGTTTCAACTTGATACAAAAATTATAAATACCATGCCTCTTACACATACAACTTAGACAAAATTAAGTTGACAGCATAAAATTCTCTCATGAAAATATATTTTACCGAATGTTGTTAAAGTTGAAAGTTGTTCTTTTGCCTGGAAATGTAATAAGACATTGTTTGCATTATTTCTGCAGATTGTTTTGAAAATATTAATAATGGGAAGAAAAGTTGTATCTATATGTTTGCCTTGGAAAGATACACACAAAACGGATAGAAAAGTTTAACAAATTACCTGTCAAACAAGGAAATTTTATAACAAAAAAAATACAGTGAAGTAACTTTAATTAACTTAATTTTAAAACTTAAATTGATTGAATTTTCATGCTCAATTTTATGTAAATATTTTATACAGCATTTTTTTTTTTCTTTTTACTTGCAGAGAATTTCGTTTGTTACTGAGGGAGGATCCAAGTTCTATATTTACGTCAGATATTCAAATTGAAAATTCCGAGGGACCACTTGACTTTGATATATCACGTATTTATACAGGAGTTTTAGAAGGTAAGTGGCAACTAAAACAAAAAAAAAATTATAATAAAATTTTATTTTGCTCTTATTCTAGCACTTTTAAAAATGATGTGTGTTTGTGTATCTTAGAATAAATGTGAAAAAATAATATAAAGTTGAATGTATGAAAATTTTGTAATATTTTTTTTCGTTTTGAATGATGCAACACAAAATACGTGTAGTGACACACTTGACCTCATAAATTTCACTTTGATATGTTTATTTATGATATTTTACTACCACGAAGAATTCCCTGAAGGTTAATTGTTGCTTTATGTAACTAAGTACATTTTTTTTCTAGACGACCTTTGGCGTTTTCATGGTACAAACATAAAAGGTTTAGATTTCTTTTCATCAAAAAATGATGTAACATTGCCACGTGTGTTATGACTATGATTTCACTTTTAAAAAAAGGAAAATTAATCATATAAAAAAACCTTCTTTAAACTGCGTAAATGTTTCTCAATGAATATTTAAAGGAAAAATATTTTAAAAACTTTCTTAATTTCCCTAAGGTGATCCTTCCTTTTCTTTTAGATTTTTTTTTGAAGATTGATTATTTATTAATGAAACAGATTTCTTAAAAATCACACTTTTAAAACTCATACTCTGCTTAAAAGCAGCATAAATTTTCTAAATTTCATATCAATTCAATGCATGACACCTTGTAAGTTTATTTTATCGCCATTTATTGCATTGATCAGATGTGTCGTAATCAGAGATGAGAGGAATGGTTCACTTGAACTTATTTTAAAAACACTTTTTTCAAACGGTTTTTTTATACTAATACGAAATAATTGCAAAAATTACGGTCTCCATTAACGTAAAACTTTTAAGACAGTGAAAAAGAGGAAAAAAATACACTAAAGTGTGAAAAACCACCCTGATCATTTTTGTAATGTAATTCATTTCTCTAAACCGGTAGATTCCATTTAAAATACCATCACTAATCTCATACTTAACTTTTCAAATTGACATCTACTTGGATTGGAATAAAAACAGAAGAAAAAGAAAATTTAACGTGATTGGAATTGAAATTATGGTAATTTTGTACTAAAAAAAAAATACGTTTTTTAATGATCAATACTTTACCTTACACACATGTGAAAAGATAAAACTAAGGCAACATGAAAAAAAAGAAGGAGACACACACGTTTTTTTAATCCAATCTTCTCTCATTTTCTTATAGATTTGAAGACACACTTCGTTCTTGAATGAGATAGAGAATGAATTATTTGTATTGGCACTCAATGTTTTTCATTTCTTCATTTTTTTTTTCTTTTAATATTATAATTTTCCTATTAAATGTGATATCATGGGACTAGACTAATCTCCATTTATACCTTTTTTTTAAAAAAGACATTTAAATTTAAATTTTGACAAATAAAAAAAAACATTAAAACACATGACAGCCTTAAAATGATTGTAATGATACATTTCAAATTATGACATTTTTTTTGTCAAAGAATAATTTTTATTATTTTGAAATGTGACATTTATATGCAGTTAAATGCAAAAATTATCTTATTTTCTTCCGAATTCAATTAAATTTCATTTTTGATTAACTGTGAAAAAATAATCCTTCAAGAATTTACATGATAAATGAGTTTAATTCTCTTTAATTTTCTCCTAACAATGTTAAAGGCACGTATCCTTTATGCATGTAAAAACATTGACTGACTTCAAAAGTACGTGTGGCAAATGACTTCAAAATGGTAATTTTATATACATATGAAAAAAAAGACATTTTCATCAACGGAATATGTTATCAATGATGCATGAAATGAGAAGAAGTTTGTTTTTGGAAAGTTTGTGTAAGAGGTAATATAATGCAAAATGAAGAAATTAGGAACGTGATTATTGTAAATTTACTTGATATGAATTTTTTTTGAACTATTTTCGTCTTACAAACCCTTGTTCTTGGAAATTAGTAATAAAAAAAAATTCTTGAAAGACGTCAATAACATTACTTTAGCATGAAATACTGTCTTTTGTTTCAAGGAACATTGACGTAAATAAATTAAGGAAAATTTATAAAATCTATTTAAATCTTCAATTTCCTGATAAGCTGATAACTAAGCTTATCGGAATTTAATTTAAGAAAAAAAAATTTTTTCGCAAGAAAAAATTTGTCATTCCGGATTTTTAAAGAAATGTCAATGAAATTGAGTTGTTTAAAAAAAACCTTGAACGAAATCGTGAATATGAGCTTAGTTCTCGATTTTGAAAAATCAACGTAATTTTTGGCAATTTTTAACAAATTGTAGAGAATAGAAAAACTTCTCTTACCAAAACATGATACAAATGACCTTCAAATCACCTAAGACAACTCATAATTGATTTTGGTGCTTAAAAAACGCCATAATTTCAAACGAATTTTCTAATCATGATAAATTATGATTAAATAAAAGCACAAAATAACAAGAGATTAGCAAGTCTAAATATTTTTTGTACACAATGCCCAAGCAAACACTTACTTTTTATATGGAAAACGTGCTTGACATTACAACAAAAAAAAAATAAAATCACAAACAAACAATTCCATGAATAAAAATAAAATAATAAATCAAATTGAACTTTGAACTTGAAAATAAGAGAGAAAAAAAACAATTTCTAGACATTTAGGTGTGAGAAATGGATAATACGCTTGATACAGATAATGATGATTATCTTGACCTTTGTGTAAGGACGCGTTTTGAATTATTTATCAATAATAATTTGAAATTGAAATGAGTTTCAATGTTCATCGACAATTTTTTTTCTATTTTATGATCAAAGGATGTTTTCATAAGTGTCTGCAATGGATTTGAATATGTTTGAAGGCCGAATTTTCTTAAATTTTCATTTATTCTTATGAATAGCGCAAATTTATGCAACACAATTTTGCTCTTTAAGCTGAGTTAATAAATAGCCTTAGGTGACATAAAATATTTATCTTCATCAATTCTAAACTAGACAAAATACAATTTTACTGAAGCAAGAGGAAAGATAAACACAATTTTTTTTCCAATATACATGATAATTTTATTACATCTTCGTCATCTTTATCGTCGTCATTTACATGAAACATCTTTTATATCTGTGATGTCGATTTATTTCAATATCGATTACCTTCAAACTCAACCAGCTGTAATAATTGACCTTTTTTCCTTTTGAAAATAAAATAGATTGTGATAGACAGCGAGAATGATTCTTATCTGATAATATGATTAATGATAAACAATATTTTGCGCTTAGATATCGAATTTCTCTTTTAAGCATTTTAATAATAATTCAATGAAATTACACTAAGATGAAAAATAAGAAAAGGAACTTTAAAGGTCATGTCAAAGATAGGCTGAACTTTATATCGTTTTACTGTAATCAGATCAAAATACGTAACCTTTTGTATTGTTTTTTGTTTATGGCTTATTATCATGACAATAATAATCGAACATCCCATAACATAACTTTTATATGCTTTTATCTATCACG
Organism: Culicoides sonorensis; assembly: GCA_900002565.1. NCBI lineage: Eukaryota > Metazoa > Arthropoda > Insecta > Diptera > Ceratopogonidae > Culicoides > Culicoides sonorensis. The sequence goes on along the minus strand of LN483397.1, from coordinate 341,439 downwards.
ATAATAAAATAATTCATTTTCTGATCAAAATTTTAGTCCCTTTTTTCATGTTCAAATCAAAAATAAACAAGAATTGTGTTTTGTATGGTCATTAAGAGAACATTTATGTATTTTATTGCAAAGAAGGTATGTGAGGTTCTTTTATGAGTCTCATGTGTGATGGTGTGTGCTCAAAAAATGGGAAACAAATAATCTCAAATGTAATATAAAATTGTAGAAACTACACAATAAAGGGTATGTTGATTTTGTCTTGCATTGTTTTATTTTAGTTTGTCTTGTATTTTCCCTTTAAAATAATGTTTTTCTTTTACATAATAAAATGAAAATACACAATCCTTAATGTGTTGTGATATTGACCTATTTGTTCTAATTTGTTTTAGTGACATTATTTTCAATGTATACATGTATGTGTGTGTCATGTCAAACCATTTTTAGTGCATTTCGTAAGAAAAAATGCACTATTACAGACGCTTTGTCCGCCGTCACTCCGTAAGTCCGTTTGTCTGTCCGATCCACGCATAACTCCGGAATGGTCCATCGGAGCGAGCTCGGGTTTTTTTTATTAGACAGAGGAGGTCTTAAGGATGAATTTAAACTCATTAGTTTTGATATTGGACTCTTGGATTGGGCTCCAGAGCCTCCAGAGCCTGACATCGGTAAACATACGTTTTGGTCTATAACAACGGAATGGTTTATCAGATCAGGGTCGGGTTTCTTTTGTTCAATAAAGGAGCTCATTAGGATGAAATTTAACTCGTTAGCTTTGAGATTGGGCGCAGGTATTGGGCTCCAGAGCCTGAAAACGGTCAAAAGCCCAAAATTTCCCAAAATCGACGATTTTTCCAAAATGATATATTTTTTTTTTGTTACTATCATTTACAAAAATTTTCCGATTAAGCTATTTATAATTATTCATATATATTTTATTTAAAACGTAATTTTATTCAATGAAACAAGTCCAATCGAAATGCACTTTTCTAAACCGCCCAGTGGTTAGAATTTCCCATTTTCAGATAAAATTTTCCATTCATTTTACTATCCACCATGCAATAAGCTGCTTATAGAATTTTCCAAATCTCTCCAACTGTTCCTTCCTAATTCCTACAATTTTCTGTTTTCCATTTTCTTCGTGGAAACGTGTAATAATATCATTATACCGGGATCTAAAAGTAATAATATTGCATGGATGAAGGAAATACAATAATAAAAAAAATATTGTAGACAATATAAAGAAGCTTAAGCAAACCTCGGTGTAACATCCTTGTTTACTACGTCTTATGCTAGAATACACATAATTTTCTGTTTATTTTTTTTATTATTGTTATTGCCTTTTCCATGGAAACGCAATTTCCTTTTGTAATTTTAAGGATGAGATTTGTACGTGGGTAAAGCATGTGAGTTAATATAAATGGAATTTATTTGTTGAAATTTACTTAAAGTCACTCACTTAAAAGCTTTTTGTTGTGGTAAGTCAGTTTGCAATCAATGTGTTTTTGGACGTTTCTAACCCATTTACTTCGATTTTCGAATTCCAATAGCTCTGAAGTTGAACATAATTTAAAACCGAAGCACAATGTAGCTTAGTTACCAGTTACTTAGTTCTGTTAGTTTTAATACTCCTGATCTGATTTTCATCTCACGACGCATTTGGACATCAATTTTATAGCTTTGAAAATTATTTTGCCAAAAAGAACTGCAAAAATCAGCTTTTGAAAAAAAAATCATAAAAATTCTAAATACTTCTGCTTTCGCCTCCCATCTTGTTTTGAATCAAGTTGTTTCTTACACGTATTTTCTTTCTTTTTTCCTCAGGATGTTGAACATTTTCGATATCTTATCAGACCTAATTTTTCTAACACAAAAAATTAATGAAATTTGAAATCGCAAAATTTAACTTGAAAACTCTTACCAATGCTAATGTTGAAAAGTTCGCTCAGGAAGACAAAGCCGGCGAAATTACCATTTAAGAATTAAATTTGTTTAAAATTATGGTACATTTTAAAAAGAACACGTTAGTTCAATTGTACTTTAATTAAACTTATTGTATGTACAATTTATTACTAATTTTTTATCAAAAAAGTGACTAATTCATATAATTAATCGTTTATTTAATTTATCAAATATTATACCGGAACATTAAACATTTTTTTTTATATGTATGTTATCATTTTTTTATTTTTATATGTATTTGATTTGGCTTTTTATGAATATCACTTTGAGCTATGACTAATAATTTGATTAATTTTTTTCAATTTAAATGTCCCAACAAGGTTCATGATTTGCCTTTAACTTGTCCCATAATTCATAAATTTGTTCCATTAATGTCATACGATGTATCGTGAAAACTGACCTATTTTCAGACATGTTAAATTATTTTTTTATCTATCAAAAGTTTATCAAAAATGTCATTCTTACCGATAAAAACAGTCACGATTAAAGATTGAATCAATCGAATAATAGTCTTCAAATCCAATATTATTATACAAAGGTATATTTAGTAGTTCGTTACTAACAAGACCAGTCAAAAATACGTCTTCTAATGTGATGAGAGGTGTTTCAAGTGCTTTCTCGTATATTTTCTTGACCAAGCTCCCTGATATCAAGTAAGCTGGACCATTAATGAAATTTGGAAGCGCTTCCTTGCTTAACATCCATCGAGGTGTAAACCATTTACTTTCCTTATCACGATGTGCATATCGCTGTGATTCCAAATGTCCAATGATGCCTGGTGTTGTTTGGTATTTTTCCATAATATGCTCAAGTTGATATGTATTCAAAAAAACATCATCATCAATTTTAAGGAAATATGTTTCATTTGGTGTCAATCGAAGGAAATGTTTAAGTGCAAAAAGTGTTTTTAACGTTAAATTCTGATAACTTTCATGAAAATTTTCAATTATCACATCTTGATACAAGTGCGCTTCTTCAAGTGCCATTTCGTTATCTACTTCATTATCTGTACTCAATCCTAAAATAAAAATAGGTTTTGGTCGTAACACACGGCCCCATGTTGTTCTAATGTGTCGTCTACGATCTCGATGTTTGACATTACTACAAATAAAAACTGCAATACTTCGATATGCTTGCAACAGTTTTGCATATGATAAGTAATTTTGTGGGACATCCGTTAAAAATGTATTTTTATGTGGATTTATGTAATGACTAACATTTTGTACTCGAAGTAAGTGCGATCGATCTGTCACTTTTCCATACAATTCTAATTGAATTGAATATGATGGTAGGAATAGGAGTGTCACAACTGAGATTAATAAAATGTATATTATCCAAAAGTATTGAACTTTTATTTGGCTAAAGTATTTTTTGAATTTATATTTTAAATTTATCAACATTTTATTTATGTTTTAATACACTTTGCAACTTGAAGTTAACTACATGAATGATGGATCGAAACTAAAACTTAAATAAGTCATAAATTTTATGTTGTTGTTATCGATATACGTTCCATTCCCATACACTTTTAAGTTATCTTATCTTAATTGTTTGTATTTAATATAAATAATAAATGAAATATGAAATGCTTATTCATCGATATTCAATTTTGTGTGAAGTCTAACATACCTAATTTTTTATTAAAATGGCGTTTTATCAGTATCTCTTTTAGAAGGGGAAAATATTCAAATATTACTTTTCTTAACCCATTAAAAACCAGCCTTTTCATATTAAAAAATTAGAAAGTTTATTCACTGATGGGACTCATTTCTATGACTCAATGTCAATGTCCTAATCTTAACTTATCATTTTTAAGACTCTCCTAACAATTTTTTAGTCTTTAGACAACAAATTTTTTTTTAAACATCTGGTAAGGTTTTATATTCGGCTTAGGACTTTGGTGTCTTCGGCAAAGTCGAAACTAATGTTAAGGAGACTATAGTTCAAGTTTCGGAAATTTTGTGTAAAACTATAGGAAACCATGAGTTTGAGCTGTCCCAGAAAAGCCACAAAGATTGATAACCTTAAAATTTATAAGTTTTAAGTTTATTTTGAATTGTAATTTCAAATTAACCGTTATTTTTTTTGAATCATACAACAAAATTTCGTTGAAAAAATTTTTAACTAAAATTCCAAATAATCTTAAATTTTTGTTTTAAATAAAGCATCATCATCCTTGTTACACGTTCTTAAAAACAATATAAATAACTTTAAAATTTAGCACATTTTATCATCATATCACATTGTTTTTACTCAAAAATGTAGCATAAAAAAATAGAATGGAAAAAACGATAATCTTAACATTGTTTTGCTCTTAGTCAAAATTATCTTTTCATATACACAAAAGTTTTAAAAGTCTTGGAAACGTGAATTTATGTTCATTGTGTGTATGCTAAATTTTTCCTTCTTTCCAGACAATGATTGTCACGACAGAGTCAAGAAGGTGAATTATAACAAAGTTTTACTTAGAAATTTTTCTGTTTTGATGATGAAGATGAACGACAATATCTTATATTATTATTATTATTAATTTTATGTTAGAAACAAACACAGAATCATAAGTATTGTAATACAATGGAAAGAGAAAGAAAACTTGAGCTAAACTTTTATAGTTAATTTAGTCTTATATTTGTCTCATATCCTCAAACAATTCATTTGAAAGTCAATTTTATACCTAACTTTTTAATTAACTCAGTGTGACCTTGAAACGATCCAGTTTTATTATAGTTCAAGGTTTTTCTCATTTCATTCAAACTTAACAGGACCTTAATAGAATAAATTTTGATAGAAAACGGTATTTATTTTGTCATGTAGACTCATTTGAAGAAAAATTTGTGTATTATATGAAAATTCTTGCTCATTTCAGTTAAAAATATTCAAAAAAAAAAAATCCCATTTTGCTCAATTTGTGTGTGTTTGTTGTCTTTGTATTTGAATTAATACGAAAGAAAACTTAATGTAAATATAAGAGGAGGGAAAAAAAGGAAAAATAAATAATAATAATAATAAGGAATGATATGTACTTAAAAAGTAATTTTTCTGTCCATCATATTTCCTCCCCTCGTAATAATTTTTGGATTAACAAAATATGCTCTAAAAGAATGAGAAAATGAAAAAGGAATATTTTATGAAATTTTTGGCCATTTTGTATCCTCCTAAATAAATATTTACATTAAACCAAAGAAAAGTACGAGGTGAATTATGGAAAATACAAGAATTTTTTCAGATTCCTTACATAACATCATACAGTAATGATATTTTCTGAGGGAAAGGCTCGAATTCAAATCTCGATGAAAAGAATTCAATTGAAAAGGCCATAAATTCAACAAAAACAAAAAATTATATAAAATAATGATGATGTGAATCTTATTAAATCCCATCTACAGCAAGACAAAACTATAAAGATAACTGTTTCTGTTTTACTGATATAAAACTCGAGGCTAATTGCAATTCAAATACAGACAACATTTGTTTGAGAAAAAATAATAATGCAATACATTGATAATAATAAATAATTCAATGCGTTTTACTGATTCTGTTTTTTTTATGTATGAATCGTTTTGCAGTAGAAAAATTTCACAAATAAGACAGTATTGTTCTTATTTTGTTGCTTGAATTTCATAATGAGAATAATAAATAAATGGCAAAAATAATAATAGTAAGAGATGAAAACAAAGAAAAAAAGAGAAATATTAATATAAGAAATGAAAACATAAAATAAATCAAATGTGAGTCCTTATATAGATTGGATTTTTGTAGATGAGAATTAAACGGTTCAATAGTGCTCTTAAATGTCTACTTTTATCACTATTTAAAATTGAATGGATTAACAAAACCAATTGAAATTTATTTTGACATGCTCTTATTCTCAATTTTTCACAATGCTTCGTTCTTGGACTGGCTCAAGATGACCTTCAAGTGGTTTAAGGTGTCCAATTTATCCTATTTTTTATGCGAGCCTAAAACGAAATGGCTAATCTTTCAACTAAATTATTTGAAAAGAAAAAAGCTTAATAATTTATCGTAAAAAATCGTATGGTGGCGCTACGATCGCTTACGCATATTTGTATGGAGTTTGATACCTTTTAGTCAAATGAGATGAGGGCTTCAAATTGCGAGGCTGTAATAGAAAAGTCACATTGTGACACAGGATTTATGAAAATATACCTGAAAAGTAAAAAATGATCATAAAAACACTTTTCCCTGCCCACTGTGTCACGTTTGAACTTTTCTTGCATCGATTCAGTTTTTTTTATTAATAAATCATACACGAATGCTAACGTGAACTGTATTGTTTTCTCATTTCTTTCTCATATATTCTTAATAATTTATCATATTTCATTGTTGCACTCGTTTAATATCTATCTACAATTATATACCAGTGAAATTTCTCTTGAAATGTAGATTAAGTTGATCAAGTTATCGCTGAAACAATAAAACACAAAACGATGTGAATTTTTTTTCTTGTTAAATTCCATTTTCGTACTATTACAAAAAAATATCAATATAATGCATTATTTCGATAACTAAAAGAAATTGAATCATTGATGAGACTTCAATTTCCTTGTATATTTCAATGAATTTTCCCTCACAAACAGAATTTAAATCAATTCAGTCAATTAAAGGAAAATGATATCCTAAAGAGAATTTAATTTTATCAGTAATATGAGAATTTAATTTCATTTTTCGGTGATGAGTCATAGTGTGGCATAGAAAAAAAAAATGTATGATCGTTAAATTATGGTCCTTTTGAATGAGGGTAAAATTTCATGCATTTCATTTTCAAATCTAAATAACTTATTTTTTTTGAAAAATAAAAAAAGGCAGATAAACCTTAAATTTCATGAACAGATATGATGATGATTTTAACAAAAAAGAAAAAATATAATGAAATGAGATAGATTTCTTTGAGAAAATGTCAAAGTAAAGCATTGTACAAGAACGAAGAAAAAGGTTCATTATCATTTTAATGGCGGATTCAGTGTCTCTTTTTCGTATTTATCCCTTTTAATTTCATCACAGTGAATAATTTAATATTAAATTGCTTTGAATTCATTGGCACCCTAATTGAATTTGAATTTCAATATGAAATTCGACTGTGAATCTGATCAAAATTAGGAACATCCGATTGTGATACCAAACAATTTCAATGTTAAATATGGTAGGCAAAAGGTTTCGGTGATTGTTTTTATGTGTAATTTTTTTCATCGAAAATTGATCAATTTCATATGATTTTAGACAATTTTCATTACATGTTTTATTTAAATTATTTTTTTATACGAACCAAACAGCAACTGTCATAACTTTCAATTTAAACCAAAAAAATGATCATTTTATTTATTGAGAATGAAATGAAAAAGTAAGAAAAAAAAAATAAATAAATTATTATTGTTTTTATAATAAAATGAATGAAAAATTTTAAATACTTTGAAACTTTTTGATTACAGTATTGGGCTACTTTTCATGTCCATGAACGAATTTTTAAAATTTTTATCCTAATTTATTTATTAACTCTTAGTTTGTTTACATGAAAAGTGTTAAACGAAGGAACACTCTCTTATTTTAACAGCAACATTTCAAAAGAAAAGATTAAATAAAAATATATGGCCTTAAAATTTTGTTCGCCAGTGTAAAAACTTTACCATAAATTATTTAATATTGAAAAAATACTTTACAAATTTAAAATTCTTTATAGAGGTTCTAGTTTATAAATAAAGTGCTTTGTTTTAAATGAAAAATAGAATCATAATAAAATAAAACACTAATTTGTTTTTAAAAATTTGAAATTAAACAGCAACTAGTTGATTTAATTTTAATCAAATGCAGAACTTTTCTTTTATCTTTCATAGTGCAAAATAACTTTTGAACAAAATTAAATCATAAAATAATGATTTTAAAACATTTAATTTTATAAACTACTTACTTACTGACAAAAAAAATTGAAATATCTTTGAAAATTTATCTTATTTTGTTTAAACATACACACACACCTACACAAATACACACTAAAAAAACAGTTTCTAGTCATTAAAATTCAAATTCCATGTCTTTGTTTATGCATATTATAATAAAAATTCTGCTATCTTTACGTTGCAGACACAACAAGAAATTTAATGTTCAAGTAAATGAAGCATCTTTCAATTTTACACTAAATATGGAAGAAAAGTACTTTTTAACGTGTTTATCACTTTACAACATGCTTCATAATAAATGTAAATAATTTTTTTGTGAACTTAATTATTTATGTTCATTTTATTTTTTACTTCACGAGTCTTAAAATTTAAATCACTTTCTTACTTAAAAAATAGTGGACGAATTCCGATCAGACTTTGATGAGAAAAAATAAGCCATTTTAATTTAATGACTACCGTGAAATGGTCTGAGAATGGCCACCAGTCGTGCACCGAAAATACTATTCCCGTCGCTAGCGACGGGAATTTACGACGGGAATTTGCGACGGGAAATGCGACGGGAATTTGCAGAAAAAAAAAATATAAATTGAAAACAAATTTTTCCGTTTCCGAGTAAAAAAATCATGTTTTCGTATGTTTTAGGTAAAAATGACCTGAAGCAAAGTTGTAGGAAATATTTCGGGCTACAATTTTGCTGAAATAACCAAGTCAATATTTGAAGTATTAAGAGGCCAACAATAGCAAAGTACACAATTTCTAGGTTATTTTGAGTTAAAAAGCATACTTCATTTCATTTTTGGCAAAAATGATATGAGACAAACAGTAGGAAATATTATTATGGAGCTAAAATATTCAAAACAAGTTTTGAATTGTCTGAAGTTTTGTCATATTCAAACTTTTACCTAAGAAAAATGGGTTTTTAACAAATTTGTGCTCAAAATGTCTATTTTGTAATTTGAGCCTTTAAATACTTGAAATATTGACTTTGTTATTTCAGCAAAATTGTAGCCCGAAATATTTCCTACAACTTTGCTTCGTATTTAGGCTAAACTACTAGACTTTTCTAATTAACAATCTCAGACCATTTCACGGTATTCCAAAAAAAAAAAAATTCAATTTTCTCGACATTTCAATAATAAATAAAAATCAATCTATGTATTTTTTTTTTTTTTTTGATACATGACACCAACTTTGAGGTAAATAAACAATTATTTTATGATGTGTTACAGACTTAAATACATCACATACACAAATTGTTTACATCATTTCATCATTATCAAGTCAAATATTTATACTGTGCCAATAAAAATATTGTTATTTTTCATTTTGAATTATCAATATCACTGGTAATTTTGCACCTCATTTTGTTTTTATTCACTGAAATTGTTTACTTGTGATAATTAATGGTTTTTCAAGTGTGTGTGTGTGTATGTGTGTGTGTTTGTAAGTTAAATTGATTTTTAAAATCAATTTTAATTTTGAGAAATAAAAAAATGTTTATTAATTAAAGAATGATATGGAATATGCTTAATTTTTTATTATTAAACAATGAAATGTATGTTAAAAAAATAAAACTTTTATAATTAAAAAAGTTTAGTAATTACCAGTATTATTTCCTAAAATTACATTAACTTTGGGATATTGCGACGACCTTGTCCCACAAAAAAAGGAAAAAAAAGAAGATGAGTGAAAAAAGTTTTAGAGCTTTTACCGTTATAATAAAATACACGGGTATTGTCACAATTAAAAAGGTTTTGATAATAAAAAAAAATATTAATTAATTAATGAAAGACTTCAACACACCGTATTTTTACCTTTAACCTACATGAAAGATTAATGTAACAGAGCACGTAAATTAACGCAACCATTTATTATCTTGTTCATTCATGAAATAACACAGAATTTTTGCTTTATCATTATAGTCGGTATGTGAGTCTGTGTGTGTGTGTATTCTAAAATTTAATCTGATGAATTTTTTGTGTTTCACAGGAAAAAAGATACCAATTATACGGTGACTGATTTGGATTAAAAGATTTTAATTTGAAGCACTTTTCAATTATAAATTTTATTTTTACATGAAATTCGTTTTATTTTTATTGTTTAATTATAAATAAGCAAATCTAGTAGTGAGCCTTTTTATTTCATGTAAAATTAAGAGTTGAAAATGAATGTGATAATGAAATAAAGCAATCAATAAGGGGGAACGTGATTTTGTGTGATGAGGGATTAAATAATAAATTTGTGTATTTTAACTGAGGAAAATTGATTTAAAATTCAATTCTTTCCCAAAAATCTGATAGTGAGTCAGCATTAGACAAGCACATGCTAAAGATCCTTTTAAGTAATTTTTCAGAGTAGGACCGTCAATAAAAATCATGAGCTCTGAAAATTGAAACTAAAAATTTAAATTAGATGTATCAAAAATACAACGAAAGAATCTAAATTTCAGCCACTTCACATTTTGGGGCCATGTGCAAAAAAGGCAATTTAATAGTTTTTCTTTTTTATATGGTTGTCAACCGGACACTCTAAGCTTGTGCTTTACAAAACCGCGGCAAATTTCAAATTTCCAACTCATAGTGCAAATGTAAAAAATAGTAAAATAAAAAAAAAGCATCAGTTTGAGGATTTTTTTTTCTTATGTTGAAAGACACTTTCAAGCATGAATCCATTCACTCCTGTGGTGCTCCGATCAATTTTCTAGTCATTGTGTGAAATACCAAAATTGATACAAAATTTGAAGTTCATTGCATAAAATAATATTTCTAAGCACCTTTGCATTCATTTAAAACTGCTCAAAATAACATCAATTTAACATTATTCATTTTCCAGTTGGTACTTTGGTTAAAAGCTTTTATTTTATCTTCAATCTAAAATTTCCATATCCTCTTATTTGCCTTCAGAGTATATTTACCCAAAATTATATTTAATCAAATTCGATAAACTCCATTTAATCAAAATAATGGAATACTGAAACAATATAAACAAGAAGAGTATGCACTAAAATGAAAAAAAAAATCAAATTTTACCCAATTTTAGCATAGACATTGAAAAAAATTGAATTAAATATTGTATTAAGGCATTAAATGGATAAATAAAAAGAGAGATTTTGTTAAAATATTTATTTTTTTGTATAAAAATAACAAAAGACTATGAAAATCGTAGATAATGACAATGAAATGTTTGTTATTTTACTTTTTGATTCTTTCTCAAAATCATTTGCATTGTTATCGGATTTTTATTCTTCAATAGATGAAATTTAGCAAAAATGAAAAAAAAATTGAGAGCCATTCAACAATTAGTCCGAAAAATACAATGGTAATGGTCATATTTTGAGATAAAATAATAAAATTTTTGTACATTGATCCAACTCGGACAACAACAATAATAATATTAAATTACAAGAGTCATAGTGTCTAGTGTGGGATTCTTCGTTCTTTCATTATGACAAACAGTTGTTTGTGAAACAAATATTGTTGTTGTTGTTTTTTTGATGATGACATTTATTTCCATTTCTATGAATGCTAATGACCCTTGATAATAATAATCATAATAATTTTGGTGTCTACGTTGCCAATTTTAGCATTAACAAAAAACCTTCAATGAAGACTACAGGATATGGATATCAAGTGAATTTTAATATGGTTTTAATTCAGTTGAGGTACTTCATGTTGTCTGTTTAATTTTTGTTTCTATAGAATGCTAATAATAGAATACTCGACATGTTATTGCCTTAAAGGTACCGCTTAAAATATGTTAATTACTCAATCAAAATTGTGGATTATTATGTTAAAAATATGATGTGATATGGAATGAAATAAGAGACCAGGAAAGAAAAAGCGAGATAATGTAACTCGAAAATTATCTTAATTCCAAACAAACTTTTTGCTGAATTCACATTTTTTTTGTTTCCTTCTTCTTTTACAACTTTTGTGGATAACTTTAATGACATTTTTTTCTCTCTCTAATATGAAAATAAATTTAAACATAAAAAAATAAGGAGAAGGATGTGACTTTACATTTCAGCATATTATCCGGACATAATTTGTGCTGCCAAACAACCCTTTTTCATTTATTTTCTTCTGTGTGTGTGTTTGTGTGTGCGTTTTTTTGATATTATCTTCCATTCAAATGTAAATTTCAGATGATGATGATGACATGACGGTGATAACGCACACACAGCGTAGTGAAAAAAAATGTATTATAAAGCCAATAATGTTCAAAATACAAAAAAAAGGATACGGTATGAAAATAATGCCTTAATTTAACTTTATGTTTACTAGAGATGGAAAATGGTGAAATGTAAAATTACATTTTGCTGTGGGCTATGAAATTCATCATGAAATTTCTCCATTAATATCATAACTGAAATTATTTCCAGTATATTTCCAGTTAAATTGAAATGAACCATTAATATTTTGTAATGCGTGCTGTCTTATGGAGTGTCGTCAATAGGAATCATTGAGACTTTGGTAGTGCTCCTATAAAACTAGACCTTGAGTTTTTGTGAATTTTTCAAAACTTCAATTTCGACTTATAAAATTATCGACCGTTTGCTGCCTCAGTGACAACAAATTGAGCCACCATAATATTTAATTGTGCTTGAATTGAACGGTGTCTGAAATGCGTTTAAGTTCATCATTCACGATCACGTCTGCCATTTTTTCAGTATGAAATTTATTCATGTTTTTGATTTCCGACAGTTTTAATTGAAATTACGAATAAATTTATCGGGAAAATGGGACCTTAATTCCAATGAACTTTCATTGTAACTTTCATCATTATTTCATAGTCCCTTCTAATATACAGGAAATTCACATACAAAACCTAATTTTTTCAAAAATTAATTAATAATGAAATAAAAAAGGGAGCATATGTCGAATGTTTTTTTGTATCTATCTTGATTTATAATTTATTTAATGAGTTTTAATGATTTAATGGAGGAATGTGACTTCTTTTCATTCATTTTTGTTGTGGAATGTCGTTAAATAATTAATTACATGTAATTTTATGGGAAAATTGATTTCCTTTATTTAGGGAAGTAAAATGAGGGTGAAAATTAACGTATAATAAACTTAAATTCTAATAAAAAATTCTCATTGAAAAATTATCACATTGTTTGACATGATGAAAGGTATCAAGGTGTAAGTAGGGTTTTGTACGTCATTTGCCTTGGTAACTTTGGGTAACTCACTTCGTAACTGGATTTTGAACTCCACCACATCTTAAGTTGTAAAACGCCCCGTTAATCACTCTACAGTGCTCCCACATACGGGTTGCTTTGCTTTGCACTTGACTGAGAAATTAATTTTTCAAATTTCAAAACTGAAAATCGCGGAATTTTTAAATAGCGAAAAAACGTCCATAATTACAAAAGACCGCGGTAATTTTCAAACCGTGGAAACTTACGGAATCGCAGTACACCGCAAAATTTCACGTGATTTTCTGCAACTTTTCAACTTATAGTGCTTTAACACTCACGGGTCCTTAGGGTTGGATCCAACCCCAGTAAAGAAAAAAAATTATTTTAATGTTTATATCAAATAATTTTTTTTATTTTTCTTTACAATTTTTGCAAAAGGTGAATCTTTTTTCACCATACAAAGCATTTTTAAACGATTTTGGATATTTTTAACGATTTATTTATGAATTTTTTCGGGAAACAAGTTTTGCATAAATATTTGCGTTTTGTTTTGATTTTGACAAGTCACCTTATTTTTCCCGTTAAAGAAAAACGCTATACCACAAGAAATTGCGTGTTTTTAAACCATGACTATTGGAATCTATGAAGTACAAAAAAAGATAAATAATAATATTTAAATTAACTATTTAATTTCTGTTAAGAAAACATGTCTGGGGTTGGATTCAACCCAAGGGACAGTAACGTGATTTTTTTTAAGGGACCCGTAAGTGTTAACAGTCTGGCTTGTAAAGTAAAATTCATCTGATTCTTAAGCCTTTTAAGTGCAGTGAGCCGAAAAATTCATTATATACTCTTCTAGAACTTGATTTTGGTATAATTTTCATAGAAATCGATTTTAATTTCAATTTCAATTTAAAATTGAAATGAATTGCAAACATACCACCATTTATCCAATGAATTTTTGATGAAATTCTCATTTTATAAATTTAAAATGTTTATCATAGTTTGCTTGATTTGCTGCATATTTGTTATTTTGTATGTACAACAAAATTTCATTTACAAAATATTTCTAAAACCTTTTTGTATCTACACTGCATTGCATTTTATACCTACACTTATTTTAATTTTGAATGCAATGACTTTTGTGGTATTCCACAAAATTTGTTTGTTTGTTTGTTTTAGTCAGCTTTTACAAAACAACATTAAATCCATTTGTATACACATTTAAACAGAATTTAGTTTATATTTTTATTATTATTTCATTTTACCTCTGAAATGGCTCTTTCTCTACATTTTTGTTTGGTTTATTTGCTGAATGTAAAATAGTGCAAAACGAGTGACGCATATACAGTAAAATAAGGTAAAATAAGCTTGTATTTTAACACCATGTCATTGAATTCAACAAAGTATCAATTTCTGTTTGTTATTTACAGAGACACATACAACCAATGTAAAACAATGCAATTTTATTATAAAAATAAGCTCAATTTCAATATACATATAAAAATTTTACACATTGAAAAAATTTAAAAATATACATAAAACTAGTAGACATTTAGTTGTTTTTCACTTATATGGAGTAAAAATTGAAACTTGTTTGTGACATTGTTTGTTATAAAAAAACAGTTTTTGTATATTCTAGCTTGAGCGAGATTATAAAGTGACATTTTTAAAAAAAAAAACTGAATACTTATAAAATATTTGACTGAATTTTTTTTTTGCGCAAATTGAATACGTGAACTCATATATTGCATATACAAAGTACTAGAATGTCATGGCCGGCAGTGCTACGTTTTCCTGACATTTTGTCCTATTTCCTGTTTGCATACCGGTTTGTCGGTCAATTCAGTTATAAACCGTTTTGTTGTACTTCATATTTTTTTATTGTTATATTTTATTTTGAAAAACATACAATGATGAAAATTATTCACAGACAGGATGTTTGTTTGTACCTGTTTGTGATAACATACAAAGTAAGGAAAAGTGTTAAATACAATTTTAAATTTATTTACGTAGGTGAATTGTTAAAATTAAATGTATGTACATAAAATCGTTGATTGTGTTTAGAAAAAAAGTACTCTCTTATTTTAGAATGAATTTTTAAAAGTTATTTAATGAAATTTCATCAACTAACTGAGCTTTTAACAGATCCTTTTCCAACATTTTTTTTAACCCTTTCGATCCTTTATCCTATATATTGGGCAAACTTTGAAGAATTTTTTAAAAATATTTCCTTGTTTTTTTTAAAAAAAATTCCGATGCCAATATTTCCCTTAACATCTTGTCTCTTCAAAAAAAAATTGGCTCCCGAAATAACGGTGCCTATCAGAATGTAAATAAGCAATCTTATCGGTCACGTCTGTCATTTTCGTAAAAATTGAAGTAACGCAAATTTGTGCATCAAAAAAATTAAAAAACCAATAATATTTAAGTGTGGATTTTTTGGGCATTTATTTAACCTTAGATTTTAAGAGTCAATCAACAATTAAATGAAAATCATTCAGGAAAGAAAAATAAAAGTGAAAATATGTTTGTCCAATATTTTGGACATCGGGACTCAAAGGTTGTAACGGTTGGTTTATATGTCAAAGAAAAAATATGATTTCCGATAAAAAGATATAAATTTATATCCTTATATTAAAATAGACATAACTTTTATAAGCTTTTTCATTGAATGTATGTCCAAAATCCGTTGAATACTGAATTTCAATGTTTTGAACAACAACCTTTGAGTCCTAATGTACAATATATTGGACAAACAATTGCAACCTTTGAGACCTGATGTCCAATATTTTGGACATTCTGTTTAAGGATGAAGGATCACTACAAAAAATCTGTAAAAAATAATTAAACACCTTCTAACCCATATAACTAAGAATTTATATTCAAAAAAAATCCAGGTCTTTTGGTTTAAGCTCAGGTCTGAAAGGGTTAAATTCGTAAATTCGTAATTTTTCCAATCAAAACTTTTGCTTCTCAAACAAAAATAAGTCCTCTCCATACTTGATAAATGATGTAAAATAAGACATTTATAATGATAAATTTAATATAAATATTGAGCGCTAAGTTCAATTTCTTGTCATTCTCCTGAGTTATTTCTTAAGAACCTTCAAATAAAGACGTCTTGTGTTAGTTTTAAGGTAAATATTTATCATAAGTATTTGCTTCTAGTTTATTAAAGAACTTAACACAGGTTGATATGAATAAAATTTTCGTTTCTTTTAAAAAAATTTACCCATAATATTCGAAATTTTTATCCAAATTAACAGGATGTTTTTAATTAATGTGTTTAAAATTAAGCGTCAAAGATCACCGTCTGCGTCTACAATTTGTACTGCGGGATGTTTTCAATTCACAGTGTAATAAAATAATTAATTGTTTTTAAGTTATCAAGTGTCATCTCCTGGCCTTCGACAAGTAAACCATCACTAACAATAGGAGCAACTTATGCTTTTAAAATGCACCAAACTTTAATATTCTTATAATTCAAATTAAACTTTACTGCTAATTTATTTATTTTTTTAAGGTCCAATCCAACATTGATTTTGATACTCTTCAAACTCATAAAATCTAAAAATAGAACAAAGTACATCCGTTCAATAAACTGCATAAACCTTACCTGAGGTCATTTCCTTTCACATGACTACACAAACACACACATTTCACATTCGAAACTATAAAAACAAATTCAATAAAAAATAAATATTCTATTAAAACTTCGATCTTAATGGGAGATAACCATTTTTGAAAATGTCTCAATATTCATTATAATTCATAAATTGTCACACAATAGAACATTTTATATGTGCTCTGACTTTTCAATTCAATTTTAAATTAAAAAATTATAATATTTAAATCACACGCACAATCTCGAGTTATTGAACTGCTCAATTGAGTTAATTTTTTTATTTTTATTTTGTTTATAAGCTCTTTATTTGTTATTATTTATTGAGCAAAATAATGAATAGCAAAAGTTTTTTTTTTATATTATTTTAAATTATTTATTAAATATTTTCAAACTCAGGGAATTGCTCATAAAAAGCGCACCGGAATCAAATATTCATAATTTTATATTATGAATAATAAACTTAAAATTTATTGTTGTTTCGTTTCAAATTCTATACTTTTTTATGCGTTATTATTGTTATTTAAATTGATAATTATCTGTACGAACATTTGAATGTGAATGTGAGTGCAATTGCAAAATTTCAATAATAAATTTCATTTCCGTTGATAAAATTTATTTGATGCCATTTTTCCTTTTTTAAAGATATTTCATTGAATTTTAAATACTAAATTTATATGACAATAAAAAAATAAATACAAATATTTGATTCTAATAAAAAAATGAGATTTTTTCCATTCTTAAACCACTATAGCAAAATTTAATAAATTTATGTCCTAATTTGCATAAAACATTCCTCATATACATGAAATTTTTTGCAAAATGAACTGTTTTAAACACCTGACACTTAATAAACATCACGAAATACATGACAAATTAAATGATCAATATGTGCTTGTATTGAAAATGCATTCATGTATTAATTCCATAGAATTTGGTTATATCAAATTCGATTCAGTCATGTTTCAGCACGTGTCAACATTGAGAAATGTTTGTCTCTTATCAGCAATAAACATAAAAGTGGAAAACAATGTGCTATGTATTTGGTGTGATTTTATTAAAATTTCAAGAAAAATTATAGTAAATATTTAATTTAAAATACCTTCACATTTTGAATTGACCGTTATTTTGAATTGACAGTTGAACAAACAGAAATAAACTGAAATGATAAATATTTATTTTGGAAGTTTTTATTTGCCATTTTATCCGAACATAAACATAAAATAATATTTTGGATGTTTAAGACATGTGTCAAATATTTTTTCCCTCTCATGAATATGGTCATTTTTCAAATAGGAAAATTCAACACAAGATCGTCAATTTTTTCATTTCATATCTTATAAGGAAGGAAATTTCTATGATAAGTTTAGTTCTACATATGAAAATTTATTACTTGTTCTAATTCTGACTTGAATATGCATTAGTTACAATGTAACAGTTGTTATTAAATTTAGAACTTCATTTCAATTTCAGACATGCACCACCTCCTTCCGTTCTCAATTATTTTTAGTTTTCTTTCTTTTTTATATAAATTTTATATTTTTACTAATAAATATTAGAATCCAATATCAAAATAGGAGTTTTCTTTATCTATTTATCAAATAAAACTTATTTATTTGTGCACAAATGTGGAAAAAATGACCATAAGTGTGTTTGTGTGAAAACTACCCAAGAACTTGACTATCAATATGAATAATGTGAAAATAATAAAATGAAGGAAATAAAGAACACACCTTTACAAATAAATTTATTGCTCGTTATGAATAAAATATGGTAATAATATGTAAGAAGAAGGGGTGTTAAAAAAATAAAATATGCTTAATTCTAGGAAAATTTCCCATATTTTTACTTCAAAAATTCAACATTTTTACCTTAAAATTAATTAAATTCTCCTAGAAATTTTTTCAGTCTTATTAAAAATTAATATTGATAAAATAAAAGGAATGGTGATTGGAATAATTTTCGTTGTTGAATTTCCGAGAAATGTTAATTTTAAGGTATTTTCATTGAAATAATCGAATAAAAATAGAATAAAATAACAATTTTATGAAAAATATCATCAGAGGAACAAAAATAATAGGATATTTGCATACAAAAAGCAATTCTGTGTTTTATTGACTTTTATCTCGTTATATTTCAGTATTTTTTTTTATTTGTATTCTTATTTTTGAGGATATGCTTGAAAATTTAAATTTTAAATCGAAATTGTATTACAGTGAGTTCATTTTCAATGAATTTGTTGTTTGAAAACTTTCTCTAACATTCTCAAAATTTATTCAAATTTTTATCTACATTTCATCATACATTTAAATAATCGTATGAATTTCTTACACATTTCAACTTTTAATTCTGAGCTCACTTACGAAAATGATTGTCATGGAGAAAGAAGAAAAATTTTATACACTATGTTAAATTTAAAAAAAAGTGAAATAATACAGACATTTGCATGCTTTATTTAAATAAATTACGCAGTTTATCATTCTTCTACTGCATATTTGCCATTTATTTTTACATTTTATATGCCAAGCCATGTGATATAATGCAACAACTCTAAACATAAGCATGCTAGAAAACGGTACAATGTGGCAGTTGCTTAACTCATGTTTTTTTTCCATTCTTTTGTGTTTTTTTTATTATATATTTTATTAAGTTTTCATTTTTGTTGCTGTTTATTATCGTTGGAAGTGAAACCCTTTCGCTTTAATTTTTTTGTGGCAACTTCATTTCTAATAATAGCTTTTAAATTGATGTGAAAGGGTGGGTTTCGTTTTATGTGTGTGAATATAAAAAATACTTTAAATGAAATTATTTTAAATCAAAGCTGGACATCCTAATCATGAAAATATATAAAAAAAAAAAACTTTATAAATCCTTGTTAAAGCGACCATTATAAATCACTTTAGGTTACAACATTTTGCATTTAGTCCGACAAAATTCTTTTTAAAGCACATATTTAAATTAGAAGGCAACTATTTTTCATTTTTTTAAAGTAAAAATAAAACTTTCATTAAATTTGGTAAGGAAAACCACTTTTGACGCATCAACAGGGAGAAAAATAATTTTATCTCCTCTTAACTATATTGATCGCATTAACACTTCAATTCATTTCAGTTGAAGCATAAAATCTAATAAAAAAATATGGTTAATATCCCATACCATAGTTAAAAATAAAGTTTTACTGTATTCATTCATACAAATCTCATTTTTTTATTCAAATTCGTTTTTTTTATCATATATCGATAATATTTCATACATGGAAAAAATATGGTTCAATTGATTGGTCAATGTTAAATGATGCATTTTGACATAATCCTGATTAAGATAACATTAAATGTTCATTTTGAATGGTGTCTAAGTGGAATTTATAAGGATTTTTTTACTAACGCGTTATAACGGGTCTTTGTGCTGAAAAAATATTTAAAAAAATAAGTTTTTGTAAATTTTCGCAAATTTTTTGAAGGTTTTCCCCGAGTTTTGTGAAAATTTGTCTTTCGTTAAGTTTTTCAGTATTTCGTAAAGTTTTCGTCGAGTTTTATTAAGTTATTCATCAGATTAGCGGAGTTTTTTTTTACTTTTTTTAATATTTCGTAAAGTTTTGGAAGAGTTTCGCTGCGTTTTTCTACAATTTAATAATTTTTGTACACTTTCGTTAAGTTTTTGTATACTTTCAATGAATTTTTCGATAGTTCAGTGGATTTTTTGTACACTTAAATATTGGAATCGCAAGTAGGTCAAGTTCTGATTATTCTCGATTTTCGAATTTTTATGCCTCGTCTTCCATTTGGAAAATATCGTACTTAGCTTACTATGACCAAGTCAAATTAATTTTACTTTTAATAAGATAAAAAAATTCATTTAATTTCCTCATAAATCGTCTTTCGCAATTAATTACTATAATTTTCATGGGATTTATTCTCCTATTTCTTCAGTCCCTTATGATTTTCAAGGCGTTTTTTAGGTTTTCTGAGTGAAAAGCATCATAAAAGACGATGAATTTAAAATATTCATTACAAATTTCTTTTGAAAAAAAAATACTCGTCAGTTCTCAATTTCAGTCCCTAATAAGATTAAAACAAATATAAATTGACATCTTAAACTACACACTTTAGTATCTTAAATTTCATATATGATTCCCAACTCAACTCATTTCATTTTATTTATCTCTTCATTTTTTTTTTTCATAACTCATAACTAATTTCACATTTAAAACTATCTCTTGTATCTTTATTAGAATATGATAGTTAAATAAAATATAATTCTGAAGTAGCCTTTTACACACACATTCACATAAAAATATATATTTATTTAAATGCTTGGGGACGTATTATTCATCGTCATTACCATCATCATAATCTTCATAGTTAGTTGTCAGATGCCTTGTTATTTCTGCATTTATGTTCAATGTAATTCATGATTATTATGACGATAATCATAAATATTGTTTTTAGTATCTATCTATCTTATTTCCTTTTATATAAATGTGTGTTTATCATTAACTTTCTCATATTTGTGCTTTTAACTATATATTTTTTAAAGGAACTCCCAGCTGAGAGATAAATTAAGTAGGAAGGGAAATTTATGTGAAACTATATCACTATTTTTTATCACCACACACTTAAACTTTACGTTATGTCACCTTTTATTTCTTCATATTAAAATTTAAAGATAAAAAAAATCATATAAAATGATACCGAATAAAATTTATACATTTAAAATGGTCACGTTTGACAAATATTTTACTTTAATTCACATTTTAACGCACACACCATTGAATTTGCTTCTTCGCTATTCCTTCATTAGTTGATGACGTTCAATTTCCTTTTTTTTATTAAATAAAATTAAATTAAATGAAATGGAATTATGTACGTGTGTGTGTGTGTGTGTTTGGCATGTTTGAAAAATCTTAAATGATAAATCCCACATACTAATTTTAGGCGTCAACAGCAATAATAAGACGAAACACGGAGGAAAATGATAATGTAATAATGTTAAATTTTATCAAAAAAAAAGAGAAAAAAAATATAAAGGGAGCGAAAAAGGGGACGAAGATATAATTTTTTTTGGTGATAAATTCCTTCAAGTCACTTCATGTAATCAATTATCTCTCTCTTTTAAAGATATTGAGTTTTGTGTGTGCGCGTATAGATATTTTTATGGTCTGTTCGTGTGTGAAGTTGAAATCAAGGTTTTATCTAGTTAAGAATATTTTTCTTTTCTAAATTACTTCAAATGGAATGACAAGACAGAATGTAATCTACTGTGATTTTATTTTTGTTTTTTTTTCTTCTCAAAAGTAGGGTCAATGATCAGTTATGCGCTGAAAATAAATTAAAATATCTTATTAAAATAATTTTCATTTTAGCAACTTAGTTTCTATTTAAATTTTGAGTTTCGGAGTATTATAGCAAATATTTCAAGATAAGGAGTGGTGAGCCCCCTGCCCTTAGAGGTGGATTGAGATTTATTTTCAACACTGCCTTCAATATATGTCAAAGTATTTCATTTTACTTTCTTTTAGTCTTATACAACGACCATTTTCACATTTGTCAGAAAGCCCTTTCATAACTCTTCTCTTCGTTTAAATGTGTTAGTGAATAATTTTTTCTGAAAAAAAATCAGATTCAAAATATTTGCTCATAACTGATATTTGACCCTAATTTACACTGGACACACTTGTATAATATCAACATTTGTACAAATTTATCTAACTTAGTTTTTTTTGTTTATTTTTCTAGATGACGAAAATTCGTACGTCCATGGAATCCTCACATCAGATAACCTATTTGATGGCACCATATCAACAAAAACCGATCATTATTATGTAGAACCAGCTAGTAACTATTTAAATGAAGAATTAGATAAACGGGGTATTCATTCTGTGGTATATAAATTAAGTGATGTTAAAATGATGACACATCCAAAAAATCAAAATGCTTTAGATGTAAAAAATAATTATAATAATTTTAATAGTTTTAAGAATAGTGAAAATGAAAAAAATAGTGATAAAATAATTTTGCATCATTGTGCTAGTGAAAGATTGTACAGAAAAATGAAAAACGAAAAAGTTGAAAACCAGCATCAAAAGTCTGAACTATTAAATTATTATAAAAACATGTTAGGCGATAATCAAAGTAGTGGTAAAAATAAAGATAATAAAATTAAGGAATATAAGAGGAGAAAACGATGGCTTAATGATGAGGTAAGTTAATTATAAAATTTAATTAGTCATCAATATTGTTGCCCTGTGGAAAATTTGTGTGTGAATTTTAATAACTTGTGCGTGGTTTTTGGATTTTGGTAGATGCAAAAAACTTTTTCAACCATGTTTTGTATACTGTTTATTTAAAATTATATTGAAAGTCATTAAAACCACGCAAAATTTTCTAATGGGTCGAAAAATTAACTCAAATCAAATTATGATTCCCATTGATATGAAAATTATATTGATATAAAAACATGTGTTTCAATGCATAAATTTAATTGATATAACAGCAAAAAATTCTTATGTACGGCAACATGAAAGTCTATATTTATTTTGTAATTTGGAGCTAATTTTATGCACATTGGAAATTATTATGATTATTATTAGTGTACCACACTATTTATTTTGCTTTATTATGTTAATTTCTTCTCTCTCTCAAACACACACACACTTTTTGCTCATTTTATGATGCTGATGCACCCAGACATGTGTAAACACGTAGAAACTCGTGATAGGAGAGACAAATAATATGAAATAAAAAAAAATAAATGTAAAATAAAATAACTGTTGTACGTGTTTGGTCGATTGTAGCAAATAACATTGAAACGCATAATGATGATAATAATAATAATAAATGAATAGAATGAATGTGTACATGAAGAACATGAGGGCCATTATTAAAGAACATTGAACTTGACATTAAATAGAGAATAATATACGACAAGGTATATTGCTGAATTTATGTTTGATAACAATTTTACTAACACTTCATGGGTCTTTTAATCGAATTTTACGGTCTGCAGAGTTTAAGTTATCAGAATTCAATAAGCGAAACCGCTCAATGTTAAGAAAAAATACTCAATTTTGTCTAATTGAAATTTTTATTTGAACTTTCAACGAATAAATATTATTTTTGTTTAGTAAAAAAATTTATCACACTTTTTCTTATGATTTAACTTCAATTAATTTTGGGATCCAGCAACATTAATCAATGATTTTGGTTTGTTTCAATTTTCAAATTACTTGTAATATGGTCCTTCATTAGTATGAGGAGGAATATACGTATTACCTGGAGGACTGACAGTGTTATGAGGAGGCACATATTTGTTATTTGGAGGACTGACAGTAGTATGAGGTGGGACATACGTATTATGTGGAGGACTGACAGTAGTATGAGGTGGGACATACTTATTATCTGGAGGATTGACTGGAGGCACATATTTGTTATCTGGAGGCACGACACTTGTAATTTGTTCTCGTTGTCCATTATATTTGATGAAATACACTTCAGGTTTATCCTTATTTTTCTTTCGATTACGAGCAATTTCAAGATCGGTACTCAGATCAGGTTTCTTCACTAAAACATAGACAATAGTTTTTTCTTCGCCACCAGCAGCTGTTTGTAAAGCTAGTTGTTGTTCAATTGAAACTGATGGAGCTTTGATGAAAATAATTTTATAGTGTTTGCGTTGAACTGCACCAGCCCCCGTTTCTCCAGCAAATTCTTTATCATCTTCTGGTGCTGGAACATGAATATAAACGTCTTTTGTGATGATTGTTTGGCCTGAACCTGAACTTTGACTTGATCCTGAAGATCCCGCGAATCCTGAACTGGAACCTTGATTTGATCCGGAACCTCCTCCAAATCCATTACCTGAACCTACTCCAAAACCTTGATTTAAGGCAATTCCACCAACGTTTCCATTTCCAACTGATCCTCCACTAACTGGAACTAATGTGTAACGTTCACCTCCAAAAATCAACCCAATATTACCAACACCATTTCCATTCGATCCTTGTGATTGACTTTCAAAATTTCCAGCTCCATTTACATTTGGATTACCACCAAAAGACTGCCCAGCATTGAAACTACTTGACACATCTGGCACACCATATTTTGTAGCTGGCGGAGCTTCAGGTCTCGCGAAAGCAAAATTTATTAACATTAAAGCACAAAACAACTTCATTTTAACTAACTTCTTAAAATTAATAAAAAAAAAATAAAACAAAATCGTATCGTATTCAAACTTGAGCTAGGAAGTAACTGATCTGATTTGAAAAAAATGTCTCTTTTATATTCAGTGCAAATTTAACCATTCAAAAATATCGCATTACCAAAACTTGTCTACCTGAAATATGACCTTGACATTCAACGGAATATACATATATTGTTTCATAAAATTGTATTAAAAAAACAAACAAATTATGACCAAACCGACCATCATTTCAAATATTATTGATGAATTTGTAGCGCTTGATTTTAAAAGATGAGCAAAAAATAATAATAAATGAAATTTGCATTTCAAGTTTTTTAGTCTGGGTTTTTATGTTATTTTATTTATTTTTATACCTACACATTGACGTTGAAATACGACAGAAAACAAAACAAAAATAAATATAACAAGAAAAACTAAATCAAAAATTTCGGTTTTACTAAAATTGTGATATTTCCGGTAAATCAGGAAAGTGCAATTTGATGAAATTTGAACTAGATTTTTAATTGCCGTTAAATTAATGGAAAATTTATTGCATTTCATTTTATGATTTCTGGATTGCAAATCGTCCGTTTTTTAGCGATAAATTAAGCACTTAACCACAAAAAAAATGTTTCAACATTTTTAGTTGAATTCAAAGTAACCTCATGCTACTGAACACGCAAAAATTTAACAAACTGAATCAAAAATATTTATTTTACAAATTATTCAAATATTTGAAATTTGTTACATTTTGTGTAAATTTTTTATTGTTTAAATCAATAATTTTGTAATGTGTTTATTTAGTAATTAAATTAATTATAAAAATTCATATAAATTTGTTTTTTTTTCAATTTTTTCAGTAATTTATTTGTGTTTCATGGAATATAAAAATAAATCATGCAACTCTGGGTTCATTTATCAAAATTCGTTGTACTGATTTTTCTGGTTGCTCTTGGATCGTAATTTGGTGTGCCAAAGCGATCTGTCGTCTCTTTGAGTCTCATTGATGTGATTTCAATGAAACCACTTGAACTTTCTGGAGTAAATGTTCCGTGAATGTCCATTGAACACAATTCCTTGTTATATAAAGAGTTTATTGATTCTCGTGCGATAGCCCATACTAACACAAAAATTATTTTAATTTTTTATACCTTTAATTTAATGAAAGTTACCTCTTCCTTTAAACATTTCCACCACAACTTTTCCCTTCACATGTTTCTGTGATGCTCCTAAGCAATTTCTAGCATACTCGGCCTCTGGACTGAACCACAAACCATTGTAAACGTAATCAGCCATTCGATCTTGGAGATATTTTTTCAATCGAAACACTTCACGATCAAGACAAAAGAGTTCAAGATCCAAGTGAGCACAATGCAGAATGGTTCCTCCCGGTGTTTCATACACGCCTCGAGATTTCATTCCAATAAATCGATTTTCCACTAAGTCAATTCGACCAACTCCGTGTTCACCTCCAATTTTATTTAAGAAATTCAAAATATCCAATGGTTGAATGAAAGTTGTTCCAGTCAACAATTCAGAGCATCTTATTGGATATCCGTTATGAAATGTAATTTCAACTCGAGTTGGTGCATCAGGTCCTTTCATTGGATCCTTTGTCATCAAATACAGATTTTCAGGTGCAATATTACACGGATCCTCTAAAATACCCGATTCATAGCTTATATGTAAAATATTTGCATCAGTTGACCAAGGTTCTTTTGTTGTTGCACTCACCGGAATGTTATTTGCCTTTGCGTATGCTAGCAAATCGGTACGTCCTTGAAATCGGTCACAAAATTCACGTTCACGCCATGGTGCAATCACCTTAATCTTCGGATTAATTGCATACGCACTCAATTCAAAGCGAACTTGATCATTTCCCTTTCCAGTGGCACCATGTGAAATATACGCACATCCATATTCTTTAGCAGTTTCCATTAAACCAACTGTTATGCAAGGTCTTGCCAAGGATGTTCCAAGTAAATATCGATCTTCATAAATTAGGCCCATTTGAATTGCAGGCCAAATGTAGTTTTCAACAAATGTTTGTTTCATATCCTTAACAACGACATCACTTGCTCCAATTTTGAGAGCTTTTTCACGTGCTGCCGCAAAATCCTCATCTTGTCCAACATCAGCCATGAAACAAATAACCTTATATTCTTTCTCAAGCAGCCATTTAAGGATACAACTTGTATCGAGTCCACCTGAATATGCAAGAAGAACTTTTTCTTGAGACATTTTTAATTTAAATTCAAATGAAATTAAAATTCAATTCAATATACGTTTAACTCAGAGTGAGACTGAGCATCAAAATGATTTTGAATAAATAATTTTATAATATTTTGTCCAAAAGGTTATCAAGAGGTCAATTTTAGAACAATATAACGCATAATAAGAGTACTTACAGTAAAAACATTATATAATGAAAAACTTTTTGTATTGTTTGAATAATTTTTGTTACGCAAAATTACATTTTGTTAAAGTAAAAAAAAAAAAAATTCACATCATTATAGAAATTTAAAAATAAAGTTCTTAACCCATTCTTCACGTTTAATTACTTAATTTTCATATTTTTTTTCTGTGAATAATTTCCGTTTTAAAAATGTATACATTTAAAAAAATATTAAAAATAAAATAATAAGCAAAAATTCCCATTTATGCAATAAATTCATTTTTAATTACACATTTTTTGCATAGAATTCTATGTGAAAAGACATGAATTATGAGTGTAATTTACTTCAAGTTGAAAGCTATTTAATACAGAATTTTTTTTGCTGTTTTTTTGGAATTTAAACGGGTTTTAAGAGAATGTTTAAGTGAAATCCACATTTGGGACAAGAGGATTTGAAGAATTTCTGAATTGTATCGATGAAAAGTTTGTTTCAATTCAGTAATTTTTTTAAAGCATTTTTTTGATGTATGTCAAAAAAGGAAATTAAACTGCAGCGTGAAAGAGATACACGAGCACATTGCTAAAGACAAAGTTTGGGCATTGGAAAATTGAAACGTTTACAAAAATACGAAGATTCGTCAAATTATACGATTTGGAAAAATTTCACTGTTTTTTCGAATTTTTGCAATTTTTAAAAAATTCTGCAATTTTCCCTGATTTTTTAAAACTTAGTAGTTTTTGTGATTTTTAAATATTTTTTAACTTTTTTTGGTTTTGTAAAATTAACCATATTCTGTCATTTGTCCATTTTGAAAAGTATGCCATTTTATTTACACAAACGGACGGATTTTGTGATAAATCGCACTTGAGCGTTTAAAAAATTTTAAAACTTTGTTGATGAATTTTTCAAAATTCAGTTTACTTGGAAAAATTCGATGTTTTTTGGCGTATGAAATTTTTTACGGATGAAAGTTTTGTCAAACAGACGGACGGATGCACAAATGCCCATGATACTCATTTTTAAAATTGATGTGAAATGCAATAAGAATTATGTAAAAATAAAAAAATTGAAATATTAACGAGAGTTTTTAAAAATTTATATAAGTAAGTACCTAATTATATCGCAAGTGAGTAAGAAAATTGTTTTTTAAATGACAAAATCTTGAGATATATGCGATATGTGTGTGATTATTATTCAAATGTTAAAAAAAGTTTTCTAATTTAATTTAACTTTTTTCTTGAATTGAGAAAGTTTTAATCTTTATGGAAAAAAAATTCTTTATCGTCATGAGAATTATGCAAATGATAAAAATAATTCCTAAATGAGTAAAAAACCAGACGTCTCCATATTAATTTTGTTTCTTTTTAATTTTAATTTCAGATGAGTGAAAGTCGTAATCCATCACCACCACTAGATCTAGAGATACCGTTTAACGATGATTTAAGCAGTATTTTAACACGTACTTACAACGGCAACAATAATCGTGATCAAACCAGTGACAGTAGTAGTAGTAGTAGTAGTAATAGTGATCAAAGGACGAATAGTAATATTAGAAAGAATATTTTAATAAACACTTACAATCCAATAAGTGATTCAACATTACGTAATTCAATTCTACTGAAAAACAATAGAAATATTATAGTTAATACATATGATAATAATAATTCAGATAATAATCATTCACACAATAATAATGTAAATAATAGTACATCGCGACCAAGTCATAAAACCCATGTTGAAATTATCACAAAAAATGGTGCAACGAAAAAACCAAATATTATTGTTAATAATTATGATCCAGATGTGACAATTACGGGCAATATAAATAGGGATAATAATAATAATTTTAATTTAAATGTCAGAAATGATTTGAATAGTGAACAAAATGCCGCATCTATGGCTGCCATGGATCGTAAAAGTACGTGTATGTTGTATTTGCAGGCTGATCATACATTTTTCGAAAAAATGGGATCAGATGAGGCCAGTATTGAGGCAATTACAAGACATGTCCAACGTGCCAATGCCATTTATAAAAATACAGGTAAGAATTTAAACTTTATTCTCGATTAACTTAATTTGATTAATGATTAAATTTATCTTGTAATTTAAATTCCGTTTCCTTAATGCATTAAGTGAAAAATCATGACATTTAAAATATATTTGTATCAAATTAAACAATAAAGATCGTTTAATGGTGAGATATTTAAAAGAAAATCATTAAATAACAAAACATTTTTCCTTAACATTAACAATGAATGCTTTGTGAACATTTTTTTAAAGGTATTTCATTTTATCTTTTTGTATTTTTGGGGTACAAATTAACAAAGAATAGGAATCAAAACAGAGAAAAATTAGAAAATAAAATCTCATTACAGTACATTTGACTAATCAACTTGCCATTGGCAGTCGTATCATATTTTTTTATGTTATTTTCCTTCGTTTCTTAAATTTAAAAGAAACAAAGAAGAACGAATGAAAGTGAATGTCATTTAGGAGAGAAAAAAACAATTGAAAATTAAATAAAAATGGTATGGAAAGATTCTTTGAAATGAAGATTTGAGCGCATTTTCATAAAAAATCTCGCACTTTGAATTTTAAATGTAAAGCGATATGAAAAAACTTCACTTCCAGTCTTTGAAAGTCCTTTTGTGAACACAAATGCCTGTTAGAGCGGTATTTAAACACTGACCTCATGTTAAATGGAGGTTTTCTACATGTGATTCTACTGATGTAAATTTAAGCCAAGCACACCTTATTTGATGCCTTTACTTAAATTGGATCTTTAATCGAACTTCGGTCTTTTAATCTTCAAAAGCCAAACACATATCATAAAGTATTTAGTTAAATAAAAGGATATTAATTTAAAATATTCATTCGGAATTCGTAACCTTAATAAAGGTAGTTCAACTTAAAATATACGTCATATCTTTCATCTTTTAACGTCTTTTTCTTCTTTCTTTTCACACTTTTCGAAAATGTTTGATTCGGTTCGTAAGAAAAATTGCACTACAATAGAAAGTCGGTTGTCTGTCTCTTCAACCAGAATCATTACGAGGGAGAAGCAAACAGAATTTTTATTTTTCCTCCGAGGAATGTATATTGTAATTGTGGACATAGAAACACAAAAAGATCTTCTATTATTCATAATCGAATATATGGGCAAACTTAAGCTGATATGCACATTTTGAGGGCCTCAATGTGTCATGAAAGGCTCTAAGCATCAAAAAAGACCAACATGACAATTAATTTCACGTATTTTCATACAGTACAAAGTACTCAAAAAGAATTTATTTTCAGTCTTTTCAGAATGTGCTTTCCTAAGCCGTCCACTGTCATAATTTCTCAATTTTCATTTTATTTCACATTTTTTTTTATCTTACAATTAAGACTCAATTGACCTGAAGATAACGACAAATCAATTGAAATACCCTGTAAATTGATTCCTGTGAGATTTTATAACATTTCTTTCATTCACATTACATTTCATTTTCTAATTTTTTTTTTAACTAAGACATTCAAAGAAAAATTAATTAAAACTCTGGCACACTATGAGTAAATTATTTGAAAAGAAAGAAAAACAGACGAAAAAAAAATCAATTATTTGTGAAGTGAACCGAAAATGAAATGTAATGAAGAAGAAAGATAATTGAAATATGACTCTGTTTTTATCATACAAATAAACGTTTCTCCCTTAAATTAATTGTGAGAAAAATGAAGTAGACAGAAAAAAAACAAAATTTCAATAGTTCTTTTATTATTGATTAAAAATATATTAAATTTTTTTGAATGGCTGTTTCAAGGATGGTTCTAATTCCCTTAAAAATGTCGATGAAAAGGTATTTTCAAGTATATTTTGTTGTTGAATGGAACCTTTTATCGTATTTTGTCGATATTTTTCCTCGTTCGCATGAAATTTTTATGTAGGTTCATACCAAAAAGTGAATTAAACTCTCCTATCTTTGTGTACGAATCTTTTCCCATTCCTTTACTTTACTTTTTTTAATATAACAGTACAAGGTTAATTTACTCTCTTACAGCACTAATAAATTTTTTTTTAATTCTATTTTATGTTGTACCAGTCTTGAGCGTTCCACGCATATGATGAAAAATGTTTTTTATAATGAAATAAACATGGAAAAACCGAAAAGCAACACATTTTAGTCCATATCGTACATTTCTTTATCAATTAAAAATCTTGGTAATAAATTTTCATGTAATTTTTGTTTTTTTTGTGTATGTTGAGATTAAAAATAGCTGCATTTCACTAAGACAATGTTAAGCCTTATTTGATTTCGGTTGCTCTGGAAAAAAATTATGGTACACCATTTTTTTTTTAATTATGAGTCTTAATTTTCGATAATGATTTTTTTTACAATTTAATTTTCAATTCAACCAATGTATTTTTTTTCTTATATTTCACAAATCCATTTTATTAATTTAAATCAATTTCAATCCCATATATTTTAAAATTTCAATACAAAAATCCTTATGTAAAATGTGTAATCACATAAAAAATGCACTTCAATTTTTAATCCTGTTATCTATAGAAAAGCAGTAGCTTGAAAAATTGCATACAAATCCTCTTGTTTTATTTAATTTTATTTCGTCCTCAAATAGAAATTGAATACAACAAAAGCGTATGAAGTGATTTTTTTGTTAGTATGATCGAAATTTTGTACTTGAATGAAACCTTTCAACGATAATTGGTCTATGAAAGTACTTTTAAGGGTTATTTCTCTCTTTTGTTATCGAATTTTCAAGTTTTTACCATAAAAATAGAAGACTGACCATGCTATTAGTGATATAATAAAACTGAAATCTCTACTCACTTACATCAATACAATTTTCTTCATGACTGCACTTACTCTGGATGAGCCTATCAATAAAAGAGTGTCAATTCAGCTGAACCATCGTATACACAAAATTGAAAAAAAAAATGCGGCAAGCAAATAATATTAATAATAAAATAACAAACAAACGCATTCAAACTCAATGGTGTGCCATTGAAGCTGAATATATTTTTTTTTGTTGTGCAACCAATATTTGACGCTAGGATAAAAAACAGAACAGAAAAAGCCAATCTCTGCCATGATGGTATTGATTTCAAATTGAATAATTTTTTTACTGTCTGAATGCAGAAAAAAGTGTGTGGTATATCCAAGAACAAAACCATATTCAAACATCTTTATAGTGAACAAAATATAATTGAATTTAAAAAATCAATTTAGATTTAATAAAAATGTATAGTGTGCGCGAGACTTTTTTTGTGTTCGGATGTATACAAAACTGGATATATTTACTACTTTATAACACCAACAGTATGTGTGTCGTGTGTTTTTTATTATAAGGATTTTTTTTTAATAAAAATGGAAAATGAATGGACAGAAACAGCTTGGATGGTATTTTTATTAGTCAAATCGCACGTGATTCGATTTTTCGTGTTTCAGTTTTTTGAAATCTATTTTAGTTTTCATTCGACTTCTGGTGTAATTTTTGTTTTTAAAAAAAGAAAAATAATACAGAAAAATTGTTCCTTTGTGACATGTATATTGAAAAATATTTAATATCTGATTGCATTTTTCTTTGTTAACACTCCTCGCATATGCATGAGTGGAGACGCCTTGTTTTTTACTCTTTACAATTCACTGCTTTTATTCAAGTAAACGAGTGCAAATGGTTTTTTTTTTTCGAAAAAGTTAAGTGAAATAAGTTGAAACAATAAATCTAAATAAGCATTTGCACAATTTTTCACCTTAACTTAATTTTAATGCATTTTTTCTTCTGCATTTTAACCATGCATGTGAACATATTGGAAAGAATGCAATTTTACCGTTGATAATACTTTTGTTTTATATTTTTTTAGTGCTTATATGAAACAAAGTAACAAATATTAATGAACATTCCTTTTTTTATCATCTAAGAGCAGAAAATGATGCAAAAAAAGGTTACATTTTAACACTTTAAATTGTTGCAAGGCGATAAAAGTAAATTTAATGACAAAAGTTTGGTATTTAAATTGCTTGAAAAGAAGAAACTTTCAATATAATACAAATAAAATGTACTGAAATTCAACGAACTTTTTAAATTTCTGTAAAACTACAATCAGGCATTTTCTAGATCCTGTGTATATCCAACAATGTATTCTTATGTAAAAACAGCGTTGGATATACACAGGATTCATATATCCTTTTGACTATTGCCTGCAATGCAACAAAAATAACTGCCAATTCAAAATAACGGTCAATTTAAATCTATTGACCTCTCTTGGAGCAAGTGATAAGTAAAAATAACCAAAAACGGTTTGGCGTTATTATGCGAATTACTGCAAGTACAAAATGCACAGGTGGAATGCCACTAATGGTGTTTGACGAATTTAAATTCAAATTGACCGTTATTTTGAATTGACGGTTATAATTTGAATTAAACATTTTTTTAACTAGAGCATTCAATTAAATACGTTTCAAAATAAGAGTAGATTTTTCTCTTTAAATTCAATGATCCAGGACCAGTAATGTGTGAAATGTTATATTTGAGTAAAGTTGACATGTGATAATTCATAACACTTGACATTTGTAGTCATAATGATGTTGCTTCGGCCAAACAATGCATTCTAATGTCACACTGTGATGTTGATGAATGGCTAGAAAATATCATGTTGACAAAGTTATTTACTATGAAAATACAACAATTTCAAGTCTTTTATACAGGAAATTTAATTTTTTTGTTCTATGATTAAATGATGAAAATACTCATTCTCTAAATTACTTTGTCGACTTTTATTTTTGAATGATCAAAACGTAAATAAAATATTTGATTTTATATAATTTTCTTTAAAATAAAAGTTTATGACAAGTCAAACCATAAACACCAAAGAGTTTGAAATAAAAGAGAAAACATAAAATTTTATAAGATATTGAAAAGACATTTATTTCCCTCATTATATCACAATTTTTCCTCCATTCAATTACTTCTGTTCCGAAGTTTAATGTTGTTTTTTCTTTTCAAAAAACAAACCCGAAAAATGTATAAAAAAATACATAAAAATAATGTTATTACGGTTTATTGGTTATCATAAATCATACATTTTACCTGCAAAAAGTTATAAACACACACACACACACACACTTGTCATTGTACCTTTTTTCCATTCGAGTTTATTATTTTTGAATAGAAACTTTTTTTTTCATTGTAAAATTCTTTTATTGTACCACACAGCAAGACAGAGAGGGAGTTATTTTATTCGATGAAAAAGTGAGTTTTTTTTATGACATTGTTGTCCAATGTACTGAATTAATGTAATGACAACGAAAAATGAACTGAGTTTATACATTTTTTTTCCTTTTTTTTATTTTATGATATTTTCATATAAAATTCTTCTTGAACTCTCTTTATTTTTTGCATGAAATTGAATAGAAACAGAACAATAAATGTAAAGTTTCAATTCATAAGTGAGACTGCCTTGTTGTTCATCGTCACATGTGTGGATTCTTACTTGGCATATTTATTATTTCTATATATTTAATTTTTCATGTATTGAAACAATTTAAAATTTATTTTTATCCCTTAGTTTAGTCTACTAGGAGAAGGACATGAAAATAGAGATAAATTTAAAAAATAAAATTTTATATAAATATATGAAACAAGACAATAAAAAAGTTTAAAAAAATGAAAAAAAGTTTATGAGAAATATTACCAGAAAAGTGTATTAAAGTGTAGTAAATTTTTATAAAATATTGTATTAAGAACGAATTGTTGCAACAATTGCACAAATTTCATGTATTTGTCTGTGGTTGTGTGTGTGTGTGAATGAGATCATTCTATGTGAAAAAATTGTGCATCATGTGTTACAAATGGTTATAAAAATGAATATGAGAAAGAAAAAAAAAATTAATGGGAAAAAAGGAACAATATGTGAAAACAAAGTAGTTTATCACGATAATAAAAATGAATATTATAACGAATAACATGAGCTAAGTTGAAAAGGCTTTTAATAAAAGAATTACGGTTCTTCTAAAAATGGGTCTTAAATCGTACCATCTTCTAATCGGCTTCACTTTGTTAATTGATCTGGCTTAACCACTCTTAGGCTTAAGAAAAATTAGTAAAAATAGAATGAACAGCCTGCGATCCTTTCCATGAAGTGTATTCAAAACTTTCATTAGGCCATTTTCCATTTTAATTTTCTGATATCAATTTAATTGAAATGCAGTCCTAAAAAACGCTCTCAATGTTCCAGAGACCTTAAAAAAAGAAAAATTAATATCATTACATAAGAAAGTTAATTGTTTGGAAACATTATTGTTCGAATCATTTACGATCATAATTAAACCCTTTCTTTGGCCTGTCCTCAAAACTTTTCATTAATTTTTCTTCGGTTTTTTACGAAATATCTATTTAACTGAGAAAAATAAGAAAAAAAATATGATAACCCTTTAAAATATAAAAAAAACTTTACCATTCTGCGTTCACATTTTTTTTTATATTCAAGACAATAAGGATAATTTTCTTAAAAACAGAAGAACGATGATCTTTCTTGTATCATTTCTTCCTTTCAGTTTTGTCTTTACTCATACACGCACGCACACATACACAAACATTGTAAAATTAAGATTATCTTTAAAAAAAATTACTCTTAATAAAACTTAACTCAGTAAGTCTCATGGGACGAAAAATATGATAGAAGAACAAGTTTTTTGGTGTGGCACAATATGTTAATGAAAAATGTTGTTCTTGTAATTTTTCTTTTATTATTATTTTATTTTTATGGACAAAGTTCATGTGTTTTAATTTTTTTGATGTTGTTGTTTTTTTTTTATTTGTCATGATAAACGTTTCATTTCAAAAAGATCTTTAATAAAAAAACAGCATTATCCCTTAATAGTGCAAACATTAAACAGACATTTGCTAAACAAAAAGTACTCACGCATGAAAAAAAAATTTAGTGAAATTAAAGAAAATTTTTAACATTAACTTTGAAAAATTCAACAGTACAAAAAAAAATAATAATTATAAAAGTGTTTGAATATAAAAAAAAGATATCAATGAATAAAACTTTCTTAATATAAGCTTAAGAGTCATTCACTTTTTTAAACATTTTCTTTTATTTTTTGTTACACGAGAACACACAGCACGTCTTCTAATTTAGTTTGATCCCGTGACATTTACCATCACTTGACACTAAACAGCCATAGATATATATTGTTTTAATTAAATGAATTACTGTTGCTCTCTTTCATTATTATTTTTATATATATAATTTTTTTTTGTTTATCATCTAGGCAAGATAAACAACTTGTGTCATGGAATAAGTAAAGTTTATAATTACATTTTATTTTATTTTGAAGACAAATTTAATATGAACTTATTTATAGCTTTTTGCCATCAATAAAACATGAACATCATGGAAAGATAGATTGAACGAGAGAAATGTTTTGCTGTCAATAAATAATACTTAAAATTTCATTCTTTGTATTTTGCGTGAAAAATTGCAGACATTTACACGCCTGACATGGCAATGTGTTTATTGAAAGATACAAGAAAAACAAATTATCAACTTTGAATAGTGTGTATATTGATAAGGTGCCAGTCTGTCTGAAATATTTCACTTTGATAAGTATTTTCGTTGCTTTAACTTTCAAAAAATTGTGTTTATTTGAAAAAGAGAAACATCTGTAAAAAAAAGATAAATTATAATCTGTTTGAACTTTAAATGTAGATAATGAACATCGAAAAATTGAAAGAAAATTAACATTTCAAATGAAAGTCAATAAAACACGTCAATGAGCAACAAATATTTTTAAGCAGCTTCATGATTGTCAGTTTAAAAATAACCTTAGAAATTTGCGTCGTCAGTAGTTTTAAATAATTCCATCAAAACTATCCATCGCTGGGTATTTTTGCTCTTTCCGCAATGGATCCGATTCTTAAACCTTTCACATTAAATTCACATGATCGTACTATCAAACATTTTTATAATAAATCAAATGAATATAAACTAATCGTAAATATAACTTCTTTTTATATTTTTTTATTACAGATTTTAATGGAGATGGAAAACCAGACAATATCACATTTATGATAAAACGTATTAAAGTACATAATAAAAATGCCTTAAAAGATCCAGCATATCGTTTTCCTGGTAATTATGGTGTAGAAAAATTTCTCGAATTATTTTCTGGTAAGTAATATTTGATTTTTTTTCTTTCAATACAATATTGTATCATGAAATGGCATAAAATGCATCTGTTGTCCAAAAAAAAGCTGTTCAAATCCTTCACTAAAAAATATAATAATAAAACTAAGTTTTTTTTTTTTTGATTTTTATTACAAAATTTAAGTTGAAAATTTTTTCAAGGATCTAAGAAATTTATTTTTTGTCATGGAATTTTGTTATTGTTGTTGATAAGTACAAAAAATATCTCAGTTATTATATTATGACAACAAAAATAAACAAAAAATATTTTTTTTTTTTTAAACTTTTAACCATTTTTTCAAATATATAATAAAAATCGAGGGTATATAAAATTTGGCATTTGAAAATATAAAAATTAAAAAAAAAAAAACAAAAACATTTATAACAATTTAAGATTTTACAACAATTTTCTGGAATATGAATCTGTTATTTGATGCATAAGATATTCAAAAAATGTTATTATTTATTAATTTTTAAAATAAAAATAAATTAACCCCCGAAATTTGTCAAAATACATTTCTTTCCAAAGGTTAAAGCCACTTTTAAAATTTCATTACACTTCAAAGATATGAAAAAAAGTGAAATCACTTCACAAAAAAACTAAATAAATATAAATATTTATTTTCAGAAATACATAAATAAATAATATTAAATCTTAAAAAAACCGAAACCTTGAAAATGAAAGATAAGACGAATTTATTCTTAATTCTCGGGAAAAGTGCTCAGAAGGATAAGCATCCATAAATAAATAAATAAAAAGTATGAAAGGAAAAAAAAGTGTTTCATCTGTCATTTTTTATTTCTTTTTACCATCACATTTATGGAAAATCAGAACAGATGAAATTTAAAATGGTATGGCATGACATTTTGATGAAATGATATTGTGTGTATAAATACAAGATAATTTAAATGTATCAAAAAAAAAAACGAAGTATGTAATAATAAAAATGTTACAAAAATAAGCAAATCAAAATTTATAAAAAAATAAAAAAAAATCAGAGAGACGTGTGTTTGAATAAATAAATTTTAATGTATACAGCAGACAAAATTTAAGATTTTGTAATGGAAGGGATGCTTACTTGCACGTATATGATCAATTTCTTCACATTAGTTATTTTGAGCTCTGGTTTAAAATTTTTGCAATTTTTCCTTTAAATGCTGCTTCGGAGACCAACAGACGAGTTCATTTTGGATACCGATTTATCATAAATTCAGTTGAAATACGCAGTTCGGTTGCCGCTCAGCAATGAAATTTTACAATCTCAAATGTCCCTTAATCCAGACAGCAGGGGCGGATTGAAAATTTTTAAAGGCCCTGACATTCTGTATAATTCTCTTTAAAATTCACGTTAAGCTTAACTTATACAAGACGAACGACTGTCGTCTTTCTGGCATTTCCCAGATTGTCCGTATGGCCAATCCGCCACCGTCGGACAATCAATTTAAGTAAATGGTAATATGAAAGTGGTGACTGCTTGGATTGACAGGAAAAAGCTAAAGCCCTATGATGATAATAAACGGATATGCATAATAAGCCCGAATGCTCATTTTTCTATGCAAAATCGACTTGGTCTCTTTAACGAAGTTTCAGTCACCCAAGGAAGGAATGTTTTATCAAGCTTATCTCACTAAACGACAATTTTGCGTTCCTTAATATCATAAATTATGACCTATTTAATATTTTATTATGCTCCATCAATCATGAAAACTCACACAGCTAAAATGAAAAAATAAAAATTGTTAATTTAGAATTTCATGGTCTCATTGAATGATTAATTGTTGAAAATTTATCAAAATTTTCCAGTAAACAAACTAACCAAAATAATATAAAAATATTTTACATGTTTTTAATTCAACATGTTTTTTTCAACCTCTCTAAGTTAAACACTGCACAATTGTTTACAATAACATCCGTATTTAATTCATTATTATTTCATTTTCTTCCTAAAATTATTTATTTACTTCTTTCCTCATAATTATTTCACATCTAAATTTGTTTATTTATTTTCATTGTGGCTTACACCAAAAATTTCTCCTTGTTGTTTTACAAATAAAATGCTTCCCTATTTCAATTTTAAAGTCATGCATTATCATTGAGCTTTTTATCAACACACACACACACTTGTATGATGAATTTCAACAAGGTGTGAATAATTAACAGGAAAAACAACAATTCAATGATATAAAATAAAATAAAATAAAATAATGAAGATGATACCACACATTCTTCCATTTATTATTATCATCAACATTATCATCATCATGAAAATAAACAAAAGTAAAATAATTTCATTCATTTGGAAAGAAAATGCATTTTAAATTGTTCTGCATGTTTATTGTTGTCATACCTTGAATTTTGATTTATGATTTAATTGTTGAATTCCTAGTTAAAAACATAACTTTCATATGTTGGTATCATTAATTTGATATTGATATATGCATCCGGTCCACCATGACATTCCAGGACATGTAAAGTTTCGTCAATTACATCGCCGATTTGTTTATGAAAATCAACTTCATCACCAATGCTCACATTACAATCACGAAATAGATTCAAAATTGGTAGAATTTGACGATAATATGGTACAAGTGCTTGACCGATGCAAGGTCCTAAATGAAAAAAAATGTTAATGATCATCATTAATGAACTAAATGACTTTTCAAACACGTTTTGAAGTAATTTTTCATCTAATCATCTAATTTCATTTTATATATTTATTATATCGATAAGTTACAGTAAAAATCTAAAATACTGAAAATATGTGACCTATGTGAAGATAAATAGTTATGAGTTTATCATCAATATATCAAAATATTTTATCAGAAAATATGGAACGTGACATGAATTATTATTATTTGTTTTTTTTTTGAAGTTAGTCAGACTTTTGATGTGGTTCAAAGTATGATAAATTCAAAATGATTGGAATTGAAAGTTGAATTTAATATTTTTACTTTATTTTTTCTTTTTAAAAAGTGTGATGAATTGACTAGAAAAATGTGTGGTTAGAATATCACAATTTGATGATATGAATTGTGAAAAGTTGTGGGTAAAGTTAGTTGATTGGACATGATAATGTAAAGAGAGGTGAGAAAAATTATTTTGCTGGTATGAATTTTGAACACTACTAGGATGAATAGATGAATTTTTATAAAAGAGTTTTAATTTTCAATTTGCCTGAGCCACACGTTTCAGAAACGATCTAGACAGTCATCGTAGCGTTAGCCGACCTTACACGATATCAATGGTGTCGAGGCCAGGGCGCGGTCTACAAGACTTCACCGCGGTCTCAAAGAGTCTTATCATGTTCATACTATTTCCTAAGAACGAAGAAGCCTAAACCACAGGACAATGACAAATCCCTCCATCGGCGCTATGAGTATAAAATTGAAAAGAGAAAGCGCACAATAGAGATCTCTCTGATTCAATTCCTGTGGCAAGCGTAAGGTTGATCAAGTATCAATTGAAGACAACAAAACAAACTTCATCCAATTTAAATTGTGTCAATATTTCAACTTGCTTAACCCTTTTCTTTCTTAAATTTTCTAAAGATAAAAACCATGAAAGTGAAAATAATTATCCGGATAATATCACCTGTTTCCTCTTTCAATTTTTGATTTTACTTGTAAAAGTTTAAAAATAAAGAGGAAAAAATTAAAAACCTACACAGAACAAAAGACCCAACATCTTTAAAAACAATAAAAAAAAAACCAACAAAAGGTGTGACATTTCCACACTTTTCATTTTACTTTTTTTATTTAAACCGGTGATTTTTCACTGTAAAATAATGATAATTTTCCTAGCGAATAATAATGAAAAATTACACTTTTCTTTTCCAAGCATAAATTATTAAAATAAAACGAAAATTTCTTACCTGACATCACTAATTGTTGTAAAGCTCTCATTGTAGGAATAAGACAACATGGATTCTTTGTGTTAAGCGCTTTCTTCGTTGGCAAAATTAATTGTGGGACACAATTTAATATCTGTAATTATTTTTTATTAATGTAATTAAATTAATTTTAACATGAAATGCAAAATAAATACTAAAAATTAAGAGAAAAGGTGTGATAAAAAGGGTTGCACAAGCCAAAACCAGTCAATAATTCAATTAATTATGTTCATTGTTTCATTAACGTTATTATTTTATTTTCATCACTTTTTTTGCGTCACATTAAAAAAAAAGTTGTTGTTCGAAACAGATACTAAATAAATAATTATATTCACACCATGACACCCATTATTCAAGTTACATTTTTTTTTCGTTTTCTTGAACATCTGACAAACTCAGCACTATTTTCTTGTTTCTTTTCAATTCATATCAAATCAATACTTATATTATTTTACACACATATTTCCATCTCATTTCATTCAATCTGCCTGATGACATATTATTTTGTATCATACTTAATGTAAACGAGACAATAGCATTACATAAATCTTAGAAATTCAATAAACTTGATTCTTCTTATTTTTTTCATATATTTTTCTTCGTTTTATTACTTTTTTTTTTGATTAAATGACACATTATTATTATTACTTTTGAACAGTGATGATAACTCTCATACTTGGTTTGATTCTGAATCTTTTATGGTTTTATCTCTTGTTTTGTTCATCTCTCGAATATAATATTTTCTGTGGTTGTCATAACAATCATATGCTGAGTACATTAGAAAATTTAATGGAATGTTACGTAAAAGAAAAAATGTGATTATTATTTGGTTTAATTGAATAAATGACAGGATTACAATGATAATTCGATATTTTGAATTATGTCCTTTAAATATGTTATTTTACTCTACAAAGCTCTTAAAGAGAATTCACGGTTTTTTTGGTGTCACTCCGCCATTATCAACCATAACTCGTGAAGTCCATGGGAGTGAGGAAGTATTTTTGTATCGAAAAAAACGAGCTTACTAGTAAAATAAGATAAATTAATGCAAATTTCTCGTTTTCTTATATTTAAACTGCATTTTTGACCTCCTATCCTGTTAGGAGTTAACTCCTAACGTTTACGCGCGTTTTATGCATGGTATAACTCCTTATAATTATACGTATATGTATAGATAGCGGAAAAATTATAACGCGCTCTGTACGTAAAATATAAGGAATTATACCTTGCATAAAGTAAAAGTAAGGCTCGTTCATTTGCTTTAATTGACAAGAAGTTTCACTTGGAAAACGCCCTGTAAATGACAATCAAAATAAAAAATTTCTCACTCCTTTATTTCTATCAGACAATAATCTAATCGTAAAATAATAGAACTGATGAGTTGTTTAGACTTGAAAAGTTGCTTCAAGCAAATATGTGAGCCGGCATCTAAAACTTCCTCCCACCTAATGATATTTTATACAAATTTCAAGTCAAATTTCTAATTCAAAGTCAAAATAATTAAATTTCGTCTATTAGTTGAATCAAAACATCTGTGTTCCATGTATCCATGAAAATTTATTATACAATTTCATTCATTAAATAATCAAGTTCCTCATAAATTTTCCCATCTTAATCACAAAAATATTATTAGATTATGTATAAAATATAGATTCAAGTTAATTCTTCCATCCCCCATCATATTTTTCATTTTAACAATCTCGGTCATCAATCATAACGCGCTCATTATTGTATACATTTTCATACCATGTTAATAATTTTATACGTCAATTAAACACAAAGTCACAAGGAGATGGAGGCACACAAAAAAAACCGAGAGAACAGTAATCAAATTTAAATTAAATTTTATTTATTAAGTGGTAACAAGCTAATTATTTTTTATTATGAATTTACTTAATTTATTATAATTATTAAAAGCAACACAGCACTGAAATTTGAACGTATTTTTTTTGGTAAAT
The DNA here is from genome assembly GCA_900002565.1 of Culicoides sonorensis. Taxonomy (NCBI): domain Eukaryota; kingdom Metazoa; phylum Arthropoda; class Insecta; order Diptera; family Ceratopogonidae; genus Culicoides; species Culicoides sonorensis. The sequence goes on along the minus strand of LN483397.1, from coordinate 298,195 downwards.
AAAATGAGAGAGCAAAAAAATGTAAATCATACACTTTGTTTGACACATAAAACGGTTCACATACACCAAAATTTTCATTATGTTAATCCGGATTATCATTATATTTGCTGTATTATCATCATTATTATGATTGTGGGTGTCTACAGTTTTTGTTTTTTTTTTCTTTATGTTTGTAATAATATGTAGAATGAAATGATAAGGAGTGTATTACTTAATTCACTAATATGAATGATACCAATTTGTAGTGATGATATTTTTTATGTGTTTTTTTTTCTTTATATTTTCCTTTTTCATCACATAAGTGTGTGTGTACATTTTATAAATTTCATGATTTATAATAAAAAGAGGAAATACACACAAATTACTTTTTTACGCCTTAAAGATTAAATGGAAGAAATTTAACGATTTAATGCGATTTTATACTCATGAGAAATTCTTTAATGTCAATTAAATGAAAATGAAATTGAATAAGTTTAATCAAAATCGGATTATTTTTTATGTTTTGATGTGGTTTTAAAGTGAGTTGAACACAAAAAATTTTAACATTAAAATAAAATAAGTCATTTGAATGGATTTTCATGGAAAAAATTACGCCATTGAAAAGACTTTGATGATTATATCTGTTTTAAATTGATGTCTGAAGTCAATTGATTTTCAAACTTTTCTTCTAATATTTTGTAAGATCATCAAAAATACGACAATGCGCTTAAATCAATCTTTAAAAATTACTGCTTCCCTTTCAACCAACCTCATTATTTTGTTGATGAACAAATTTGTATTCAATGAATAATGAATCAAAAACTTTTCATAATGATGTTCATTCATTCCAATTAATCAGTGGAAACGCCTGGTACTTTTTTTTTAAAAAAAATATGAAATTTCATAATTTATTAACTTTTAACGTAATACCATTAAATTTAACACCCAAGTAAAAAGTTTATAATTTATGGTTATTAAATTGATAAGTAACAGTGCTTTCGTTGAATCCATTAAAAGTTAATCAAATTGATGATAAATCATCATTTTTGTGTTGGAAAAACATCAAAATTTTACTCACCTTATCAGGATTTCCAGCGCGCAATAAATCAGCAACGCCATAAATTGCAAGCTCACGATAAGGAGAAATGACTTCGCAAAGTCTGAAAAAAATACAATTAAAAATTAAATTTCATTTTCCTTTCGTTTTGTGTTGAAATGCCAGTCAAACAATAACAACCTTTGACGTCTAATAAACACCAAAAGCTACTTGTCTTATTTTAATACAAAATGAAAACAACTTAATTTTTATTCTTCCTCTGCTTTTATTATTATTTTTTTTATCCAACTCATTGATGTTAGAAAAATGTTTAAACCTTTTATATGAAAATAATAATAATAATTTTGTTTCTTTCATCACGTAAAGGAAGAAAAAACATAAAATAAAACGGAAAAAATAAAATAAAATGAATGTTGCTTCACATCTCACACATATAAAGAAAAAAAAACGGATGGTTTAATCCTCACAGCAGCATTTCTAAAGCAAAAAAAATGTATCAAACATACAAAAATAAAATACATGTTGAAAAAAAAAACTGTTGGTCGGAAAAGGTTCCATTGTTCCATTTAGAAGTAAATTTTTTGTATTCGCTACTTTTTTTTCTTAGTATCATCTTGTAAGGTTTCATTCTATTTAAAAAAAAAATAATAACAAAGCATGATATTAAAAGTTAAAGGAAGTGTTGTTTTAATTCCTTTTGTCCTCTCATTTTGTATTATTGGTGTTGTTTTGACGTGATATTATCAAGAAGAGATAATTAGAAGTTAATTTTTCATTTAAATTGAAGGAAAAATAACATTTTTGGGGATATCGAAAATGAACATGATGATCAAGCTTGAGTAATTTTAAGCGAATTACTCGACAATTTTAAAAATGTGTGAGTATTGTGGAAAATCGCAAATATGTCACAAAAATTTTCAAAATGGAGAAATTTTCTTAAGAAGCAGAATTTCCTAAAATGATAAAATTTTCCAAGATCAATCAAATCACGTGCTACATTTTTTTTAATTCAACCCAACAAGACTAGGTTTTTACCTACCTAACTGAAAATGCGGGAAAGAGAAAAAATAATTTAGATACAAGTCCAAATAATTCAATTCAAAAATATCTTAAAATTACATTTTTTTTTTTAATTTAAGACTACTCTACAAAAGATCTTCCCTTAATCTTATCATACTCAAGACTATTTAGGCAAATACTCATTTTTCATCAAAATAAGAGAGAAGATTCAAACATCACAAATTTAAATGCACGACTAAACAACCAATTTGCGTTTCATTCAAAGCAACAACAAAAAAATCAACAAAAATAACCTTAAAATCAAAAACATAAATACAAGAAGTCAGACATGAATTGTGCTACCTGTGAATCGTATATTCATCAGACCAAATAATACAAAAGAGTTTCTTTTAACAGCAAAACACAAAAAAAATCACCATAAACACTGATTTGAGAAAAATTTAACATGAGAAAGAAAAAGAAATGAAATGAATTCATGTGTGTGGGTGTTTAATGTGTATTATGAAAACAACATCATTTTTTTAAGAGTTATCCGGATATGCTGATCGGATACTCGAGTGAAAGAACCGAGGAAATGTGAAAAAGTGTGAAAATAAAATCTAAAGTACGGTAAAATGAATTTATAACGACAACAAAACAAAACAATTTCAGTATCTTAACATATTGTCTTTGTCCGGTTTTTCATTTTTCAAGTAAATTTCTATGGATATCCGAACCTTTTTCTTGAGAGGTGATGACACAAAAAATAAAATTATTGTTAAAGGAACTTGACTCGATCTTAACATGAATAAGCAATTGAGTTAAATGTTTTCAAGGATAAAAAAAAAGCTAATAATAAAAGGAAAAAAATATTGACCTCATAAATTTGTATATCCCTTTTGTATTTTGTTTTTTATTAAAATTAATCAATATATGAGATCAAAATAAAATGAAATAAATGCAAAAAAAACATCAAAAGAAGTAAAATATTCATACCCTTCGAAAAATAATGGTAAATAAACTGATAAATCCAATTCCTCTGGTGGTACTTTCCAATACAAATATCGTCCATTTGAAATTTTCTTGTCAAAAGATTTGCCACATGGAATGTCACCACGTAAGAAGTACTTTCGAAACAGTGAACAACATTGCTTTGGACGAAAAATGTCGATCCTGTGAATTTTAAAATAAGAAAAAAAAATGAAAGACAAAAGAAAAATTTAATAAAAGGAATTGATTATCGGTGAGATTCTATTTGATAACATTTCTTTTATTCCAACATTTACAAGGGTTTGACATTTTTTATTATAATATTCTGATTTGTATTATCTTAAATCCGTTTTGTCTGTTTATTTATCAATTTTTTATGTTCGATGAATTTTGTATTTTTAAATTTCATTGAAAGGTAAAGAAAAATGTGAATTAGACATTGAAGTGCATATGAGTCAAAGAACAGTAAAAAAACCTCATATTATATTAATTTTTTCTATTCGTCTCTCTCTCTTATTCTCTAAATTTAAATTTCTTGCTCTCTTATTCTCTCTTGTAATATCTCTGAGTATCTGACTTTTCTTTCAATTTTTAATGCATTTCGTAAGAAAAAATGCACTATTACAGACGGTTTGTCCGCCGTCACTCCGACCCTCATTTAGCTCCATAACTCAAAACTTAAAAATTAATTTTTTTTTCATGTCAACTTTGATGGGTGTAGGACGTCAAATAACGGAGATACAGGCCTTTTTAAAAATTTTTTGAGGAAAATTGAATTTTTTAAGAATTTTTCCCATTTTTTATTTCTTACACACTCTCTCTCTCTCTTATAGAATGTTTTTGATATGAATTCTCTCTCACTCTCCATTAATTTTCTCTCTCATTAACATTTTACGTAACTTTTATAGCCTTTTTTTTTGTAATTATATGAGAGAAAACAATATTGTAATTTTTTCGGTTCACCTAATGAGAAATATTTTTATTAAAAAATGAGACACTTTCATTATAATTTTCCTTCATTCATTTTATATGCAAACATTGATTTTTTCCTGTTGTTGTATTTCATCTTGAAATAATTTTTGTATTTTATTTATTTAAGCACTCAACATAAAAGAAAAATCATTCTGATTCAAAAATCAGGTCAAATGTAATCAGAAAGAAATATTTATATAATTTTTTACAACTAAAATGAAATATTCTAGATAATAAAAAATGAAGGTGAAGAAAAATAATAATAAATATTTACATAATTTAAACATTTAACAAGTAGAAGTGCATTCAAGTATAATTTTTATTTTACATTGCAATGCCTTTTCACAAGAGAGAAAATTTTCTTTACTATTTTGATTATTTTTTTTGTTTGTTGCAATTTTGTGTTCATTCAATCAAATTTATTGCAATTTTATTTTGTAAAATGAAATTTTTTTTCCTTTAAATTGATATCAATCAATATTCAAAGAAATCACAATCAAATCAAATAAAATTCTTGTTAAATTTAAATTTGAAGAATCGAGGAAAAAAAACGGGAACCAATTTCATGTAATTGAATTAATAAAATGTAAATATGCAAATCAAATTAAAGTGGAGACGTCTGGTTATTTTGCTGTGAAACCCACTTTTAAAGTTAAATTGAGTGGAAATTATTTGCTACTCGTGCATAACTGGTTGAAAATTTTTGTTAATAGATACTTTTTGATATTAATTGAATGAAAAAAAAATGAATTTTACTTACTTTGGTGGTGGGAGAACAAACGTATTTTTTTGATTGCATTGAATTGTAAAAGCCGGAACGCACCTTTGTGGCTAAATTTGTTAAAAATCATATACATTTAATGCAAAATGATAAGAAAATCTTACTTGATTACAATTCCGAGATAAAAATTTGGTTTTCACCATTTTAACTTAATTTTCTGATCTTGGACATTAAATGAAAATTTAGCGTGAATAATTTTGAGTGAAATTGACACAAAAATCATACGTTACTTTAAAGTAAAATCATTCTCCGTCCCTCTAATTTGAAGTTTCATTCAATGTACAATAATTTCAATTTTAATCCGATTAAAAAAAAAACATTTTAACCACTTTCATGTTTATTTTACACTTTTTTTGTCACAACTTTTCTAGTATTTCACAAAAATATACGTTTTTATTCGCTTTTGAAAGATAAACAACTGCATTAAAACAACAGCCTTGCATTCATGCCGTAATTACCTTATTTTGTATTTAATTTAAATTTTTTATCATATGTGTTTACAAAGTTATAATTCTCATTTTTTTTGTTTTGTTTTATGTACACTTGCAGAAGAGGATTATGATGCATTTTGTTTGGCCTACATGTTTACGTATCGTGACTTCGAAATGGGTACACTTGGATTAGCATGGACTGGTGACCTAAAAAACGCAGGTGGTGTTTGCGAAAAAAATGGGGTAAGTTATTTTGGATTCCAGTCTTTTATTTTCTTTTAAAGATAACTTTTTAAAATTGAGTTGCAATTAAATGAAAATAATCAATACACTGTAAGTTGAAAACGCCATGATTTTTGCATTTTCAGTATTTTGAATCTAGTCCCTGGTTTTCCTTTATTTTTTTGTAGAAATAATTTCAAACGCGAGAGAATCGGTTATTTTAAAACGAATTTGATGTAGTTTTAGATGTAGACTGCGTGAAATGATCCGGGTGCCTTTTGAAGCGGTTTGAATTTTCAGTGTAAAAACATTTCTTGATTAATTTTATCAAAACATGTATTTATCACAAAGTGCACTCATTTTGAACAAATTCACATTCATTTGATTCAAAGAACAGAAACAAACAACAAGGATGTAATAAAATAGATAATCGACAATACTAAATCACAATAAAATACTTATTTTCCTTTTCTTGATATATTGTCATTGTCATTTTCTTCAACTTGATTACGTTTCACACAGACAGTCACAAACATGTTACATGTCCAAGAAATAAATAAAGTACCAGGAAATAAAAATAAAATAAAAAATAATAAGGAACAAAACGCATATATTATTAAATGTGCTCTATATAAGTGTTTTACTTGTCGAATAAAATAAAAATAACTGAATTATTTGTGAGAGAAATAATCTGAAACGAATGATTACTGATAACTTTCATATATGAAGTGCAGAATATTTATGTGCTATTTTTCGTTTATCATCAGTTAAAAGAGGGGTAAGAAAATAGCAATAACATGAAAATGAATCTAAATTATTTACCGCTTTTAGATGTGAATAAATTTATGTGAGTGTGTGTGATTTGTTTACCATTAAATGTGAATCGAAATGTCACAAATAATTTATTTGATATTATTTTAAAGGTGGAAGCTAACTACTTGATTATTTAAGGGTAACAGTTAAAGTTGTTTTCGTTCAACATGATTCAAGTTTAAGAGATGAAACCAACATGAAAGTAAATAATCATTTAGAACCGATATAAATTTTTCAAAAGAAATTAAAATGCCAAATTGTATTTATTTATTAATTTGTATCTCTTACATTGTATGACAAATAAAATTCAATTCACATACATCAATGAACCTAATGCAATCAGGCAATTTCCTGTAAGTTCAAAGACAAATATTTGCATTTTATTGTTTGATAAATTGTTAATTCTTGACTAATTCGAATTGTTGTCTTTTTCACTCAAAGTGGGAATTTTAACCCATTTTTTCCATGGATCCTTAAAATTTGAGACAGTTAGAAAATAAACGTATTACTGAAATTCTCGGGGGGAGAGGGACCTGAACCCTACCCACCTCACGAAATCTAAGTTCCTTGCTTCAAAAGCAAAGGGTTACAAGAGTTAAAAAACAACTAAACGAGAACATTTTTTGTTTATTTTATTTTATGTTGACAAAAAATGTACTGGACTGGATAAAATAATGGCCTAGACGTGACAACAAATAAATATTAAGTTCTAGTGAAAACTTAAATAAAGACTCGCTTTGTGATGTGTTTAGTGTGTTTTTGTATTTTAGACATTCATATTAAATATCAACACCTAGTGCATCATAAAAACTATTGTAAAATTCTACTTTATTCAAAGCATTTTCACTATAAAAAAATCATTTATATTTTTATACTTCTCTCCACTCATTCATGACATTCAAAGGATGTTTGTTGCTTCAGCTTAATGTGTAATTTTTTATGATTCTTTTTTACAAACACACCCACACTTCAAATTGTTTTAAGCATAAGCTGTAACAGTTGTTTTGTCTCAAATTTTACAGAAAGAAATATTTTTTTATCGTTCATGTTTTTTTCCTCTCATTTCTTTTGTTTGTTGTTAGAAGTTGTATGTTAGAAAATTATCACCCTTCTTTTTTTCTAAATATGTAAATTTTCTTTTTGTAATAGAAGTCAGTACATCAAACATCTCGTTTCTAGAAAAAAAGATAAAACAAGTTCTAAGACGAGTGAATATGACGGGTGGCGTCTAAAATTTTTGTTATGATTATTATGGGAGTGATACGTGATAGATAAAAGAAATTTAAGTCTTGTGAATTGATTTCCTTTGTTTAGACCCAAATGTTACTTTAAAATTCATACAAAACAATTTATATTTAATGTGACTCTTAGAAAGTTATTTAAGTGAAAAAAATTTCACAATTTTCACAAATTTGTACAAAAAAGGCGTCTCCATTCTGTTTATTTAAAACAATCTTCCAACTATGGAAAGGGAAAAAATCAAATAACAATACAAAAAATGAGAAATTAATCAGATTAACGTCAATATTCAGTTATCAATTATTTATTGTTTTTTTTCTTCTTCTGCTATAAAATTCAGCTGTAATATTTTTCTCTCTGATTAATTATTTTCACTCATTTTATATTGGATATGAATAATATAAATATTGAAAGAATTGGCTTCAATATTATTGAAAAACTGAAAACACCACACAGGATCATAACATTTCAATTTATATTTTGTTATTAAGCATTTCCTAAAATTTAACATCATTATTAAATCGATAATTCTCTCATAATTGATAGTACATTGAAAAAAGTTGTACAAAACTTTTTTGATAAAATAATCGAGATTCATATAATCATGTAATAGTTTGAAAATTTTCCTTGATTCAAAAACTTTACAATTTTAATTCCAATTTCATCAAGGCCACTTATATTTCAATGAATTTTCCCGTCTGTCATTTCTTAGCACCAGACAGGGGTGGATTGAAAATTACTGACGACCCCGGCATTTTGTATGATTTTCTTTTAAATTTACGCTAAACTTAACTTTCACAAGACGATCAACTGCGGCTTGTCAGAATGTCCATATGGTTAATCCGCTGCTGGAATCAGACACCTACTCATTCTCAAAACTGTCCCTACTTTACCTTATTTAATAAATTCTGTTAATTTAGATTCGAAAAATTTACCACGATTAAATTGCAATGTCCTTAAATTGAAAATTATAATCAAATTTGCATAATTTTTTCTACATTCATTGATTATCAACTAATTATGATAGGATGGCACACAAAAACCACTTAAATTCAAAAGAACTCCATTAATTTCCATACTTTTATTTTACATTTTCAAACAATAAATGAATAACTTTTTTAATTCCATTTCACACTTTTATTCATTTCCATTTTATCACAATTTACTGTTAATCCTATTACATATTCTGATAAGCGTGAATAACGCGCTAACAAAACCATTATCGATATGAAAATAAGACTATTCAAATTCATGTTATTTTACTTCAAGATAATAATGGAAGTTAAACTTTTTCTTTTAACATTTTGAAAATAAAAAAAAAGTAGTAATGGAATTTTGGTATCAGTTCGAGAACTAAAATAATTTTAAAAAAAATCGAATAAATGAAAAGTGTAGGAAAAAAGTTTCCCCCTTCTCTACAAAAAAAAAACTTAAACTGGATTATTATTATTATTACCGAAACCGTATGCAAAAATAAAAGTTACATTGAAAAGTGACTGAATTGATGAAGCAAATGGAAAAGTTTTTCTTTACTATGATAAAATCTATTTGATGTTTTAAAATTATTAGCACCAATATATAACGATTACTTTCATGCAAAAATAAATCAAAAAAAGAATGAAAATTTTTTGCAATAAAATGAATTATAAAAGTTTTAAATTATATTATCAAAGTGGTGAAATAATTGACAGCTATAGGAAAGAAATTGAATTATAAAGGAAAATGCAAAAATTTGGCATTTATATAAGGAAAAATATAGTTTGCGAATAGGCATAGTTTGATCAGGCAGTTACACTGTAAGTTGAAAACGCCCTGCAGTACAAATTGACTTAGTTCGTAGATTGACGCTTACAAAATGTTTGATGAATCCAATTTTTAACGCTTTTAGAATGACTCGCCTTAGATTGACTCGGACAATACTTTATATTTGACTAAGAATTGGAGTTTATTGGACTTGGACTATTTCTATTGAAACAAAATTATTTTTTTTTTTATAAATTTATTTTAATTGGAACACTCGTTCACTCATTTAACCAGACTGAATCTTTCTTATTTTATTTCTTAATGTTCTTATATTTGTCATGTAAATTATGGCAACTCTATTTTACAAACGCATTTTTGTTAATTTGGATAAAAATTTCGAATATTATGGGTACTCTTTTAGTCTATGCAAACAGTGCAATATTCAGTGTAATATTTTAAAATTTTTATTTTGTAGGGTTTTCCGATTTTTCTGAACCTTCTTCAGATCATTTTCTGATTTATGATAGTTCCAAAAGTTTTTAATGACCCATTTTTTCCGATAATTTTCTAACAGTGTAAAAACGTCGTCACAGTTTTGCAATTCAAAAATTTTGTAACTTTCACAATGATGGCTCCTAAACTTCCAATGTTTCATTACCACATCGGTTAGACCATAGATAAGGCGCTTACTGTGGAAGCCTCGGTTGAAATAGTATGAACAAAATAGGACCATTGGGTCCGCGGTGGATCTAGTTGATATCTAATCTATTCTACCACATCGAATGAGTCTTTTGGGCTCTGCTGTTTTTCGTTCGTCCATGTGACCAAATAAACTTTAATTTAATATCTCAAAAATTTTTGGATTGAAATTGAATGTTTTCATTAATATATGCTCTTTACGATCACATTCTAAACTTTTTAAAGCACATTTTAACATTTTTTTCACTTTAAAGGTAAAATAAGATTAAAAAATGCATAATTATTCTACTATGCACAAAGAAATTTAATTATGAATAATTAATGTCATTAAATAAATTATGTTCGTCATTGCGTATCTCAGGCGAAAAAGAACAAAGAAAACTCTAAATGTAACTAGAATTCTACATGAAAAAAGGAGAAGAAAACGAGTTAATGTAAACATAACAATTTATTAATTAATAAAAAATAAGAAGAGGTACAAAATGGATGAAAAATTGAAGGAAAGTAGGCTAATTGTACTATAAAATACACATTTTTTTTTATATAAATGAGTGAAAAACGGGGTGAAAATGTAACAATTACGCAATAAAAAAATTATGGTAATTGTGAGAAAATTGGTCGTTTAGTCATCATTCATTTTTCTTTTCATTAAAATGTGAATACTCTGAAAATGTTCGTTAAACTTTTTTAATGACCGTTTTTGAGTATGAATATTTAAATGAAAATGAAGCCATTTAGATGCAGTAAAAAGGTGCGGTTCTAAAGACTTATATAAATATTTAGATATAAGACTTTGACCTACTTTAAATAAATGTCCGCAAAAAGCTATTTGTAAAACATTCTTTTAATCACTTCATTTAACAAGCTTAAATTTGCAATGAATATTAAATTACGAACTAAACATGTCACAGGTTAAATGATTCAATTCTTCAATGGCAAATTGTTTTTTTGTCATCAACACGTGGAATTCAATAATGCTTTGAAAATTTAACCAAATCATGGCGGTTCTCGGGTTTTATTATTTAAAGAGCATATTAAATGAAAAATGTCAATTCAACAAATGATTTCTTATGATAATTATTGAATTTTTACTACTTTCCTTTAAAAAAACCCTCTCAATAAAACACACCCTTAAAGTGTCCTTTTAAATTAATGGTCATCAAAGAACAAATAATCAACCCTTAAACACTAACAAAATACATACAAATAACACACAATTTTCCACATTTATAATGGAAAGTACCACTTCATTAACACTTAAACAAAGACACACACACACACAATTTTAAGTTATCACGTTTATTTAAGACCAATTCAATCAAGTATCATTCTCCTTTTGACCTATTTGAATTTGAGCTTACACAAAAGCACACACTCATATAAACATAAAATACATGAAGAATTTTAAAATAACATATTATAATAATAAATGTTAGTATCTGATAAAGTGTTGTCCGAATTGAGTTTAAAATTATGTGTATTCATGCCAATTTGGGTGGAAATTTATTTTGTCCAATTGCTGAAATTTATTTTATTAGTTTGTGTGTGTGTCTATGGTGAAAGTTTGAAAATAGTTCAAATTAAGGTGTATGATACTCAATTTTGAAATAATAATTTTCATCATCATCATCATGAGTATTTTAGAATGGTCCAGGAAAATTGAATGGACACTAAAATTTAATTGTCTCTTGTTATAAATTCAATAATTTTTTAATGAAAATAACTCAATTATAAAAGTTAGGGTTTATTGTAGGTGAAAATGCATTGAAAAAAATAAGAATATGATCCTGAATGATAAGCACGAGCGCATTTCTGGAAGTAGCACTGAACCATTTTGAAATATTCGACTATTTCAACCACTTGAAAAAAACCCCGCCATTTTAGATATTTTTCATTTTTCTGGGTTTTTTTTTTAAATTTGAGAAAGTTTTGTAATTTTCGAAAAACTCGGCCATCTTTATAACAGACGGACGACATGAGCACCTTCAATAATCACAGATTATTGTAAATAAACGGAAAATGCGATAAAACTCAATTGACTCACAGTTTTTAAGCCATTTTTGATCAGCTCATTTTTCGATATTTTAAATCACTTTCAACTTGGAAAATGTCGATGCGTGGTCCTGCTTCATAAGTCCCTGTTTTCGCCATTCATATTGAATTAGTATCAAAAACCACCCATACAAATAAATTTTCCAAACACATACGAAAAATTAAAATTGATCGCAAGAATAATTCAAATATACTCATTAAACTAAATCAATCAATTGAGTTTAAGTACCAAAAATAATTTCGATGATACTTGTCTCGAGTTTCTGATGATATTGTGAAACTGCATGTTGATATTTATTATAACAGACACACACAGCAATATTGACTGACTAATTTAATTGCATCAGAAGATCTACAAAATAAATGCATGCAAAATTGAATCCGATTTTATGCTTTCTGAGTTTTGTCATACACGAGATTATGATTAATAATTCAATTAAATGTTAGACTTGTTCATGATTAGACATTAAATGTAAATATCACTTGACTGAATTCGATTAAAATGGAATATAACAAACTAAAATGATTGGGTATTTTAGTTTATTATCAAGGAATGTCGTTTTTATTATAATTTAACTAGATTTTTCAAATGAAAAGAAAATTTTCTCTGATGATATCTTAAAAATGTTTTCCACAAAATATTTTTTCTCCTTTTCTCTGAGCAAATCTAAAAGATACAATTCCACTTAATACTTTTTTTTCTTGAAACTACTGTTTGCTGATTCTTATCTTGAAACTTTCAAGCAAACAAACAAGCACAAGAAGTAATAAAAGAAAAATCTCTACCTTATTTTCTTTCATATCTTTTCTGTAAATCAAATTCCTGTATTCAAATATTTGCTCACTGTTTCTATTTTGTGTCTCGGTTTTGATCTATAAGGTTCATCTAGGACTTATAAATAATAATAAGAAAAAACCAACAAAATCTTTGAAAGCATAAGATTAAGGGTTAATACCCTCAATATCTTTCACAACACGATTTTATGAGTTTACTGTGCACTGTGCGATTTTCTTTGAAGAAAAATGTAAATAAAATGAGAATGAAAATGAGAAATAACAAAGTTAAATCAAATCAAATTGCAACTAAAATGAAAAAAAATAGTTCACATTTCGTTAATAACCATAACTGAAGGAATTTTTTATTAAAAAAATATAATCATATTTAAAGCTTCAATTTCTTACCATGCTTGCATTTGAGTTGCATTGTAACTAACTTTGGCAAAGGCAAATGGAAATTTATTACTTTTATGTTTTGTTTTGTTTTTTTTTTCAAAAGTATTTGATTTTCCTTTTTTAACTCTTATTACTATATCTCATTATTTTTATTATTAAAGTTAAATAAAAAAATACAAAAGAAAATATAAAACAGACAAAATATTACCACGCTTGAATTTTTATTTTGAAAGAAAACTGACTTGACTCATGTCATAAGTAGAAAATTGAAAATTTATGGCAATATAAAGAGAATTTTTAATATGAAAGAGGCTTGAAACTAAGAAAATGTTAAAAATTTAAAAATGAAAAGTAGAAAAATTTAATCAAATTTTGTTAAGAATTAACTTCACTCATTTTCACCTAGGATTGTTATTTGATCAGTATTGACCAGAATTTCTCTTTGATTCAATGGCCTTTTTGGGTTAATCGGCGATTTTTAAACTCACTGGAATTTTGTATCTGCACACTGAGATTTTGTGTCTTGCTAACTGGGCTTTGAGACGGACGAACGGCATGACCTCGCACAATGCTCTAATCTTTTGCAAATGAATAAAAATGCACTTAAAAATGAAAAATGGAAAAATATTTTATTCTTCTAAACGACTTTTTAGTCTGTCAATCGTTAAAAAAAACAAATTGCCTATTATCGTCACTTTTCTAGTGCTCATCCCTAGGAGTCGTGTCAACCCACCAAGGGTTGAAAACCCTCCAATTCTGCACTCACTGTTTATTATATGATTTTGACTTAAATTTAATTTATTTTACATAATTTTCCATAGTTTTTATTATAAAAGCAATATTTTTTTGTGATTTATGATGAAATATGATTCTTTTACATTTTTTTTTTGTATAAATTTCTTAACTCATTCACGTTTTCATTCCTTGCAATCCTCCCACATTATTTTTTATAAAAGATGATTGCGAATAAGTTTCAAATTTATTCTTTGTCGAAAGAAAAAAAAGAATCAGACAAAAAATTAAATTTATATAAATTTAACAAGCATTATCTGGAGATTTCGAGAGGTGCAGCAGATACTATTGAATTTTTATTACAATCAAATAAAGAAAATTAAAAAGTAAATCTAGAGATAAATACATTGTGCATTTTGTTCTTTTTGGGAAATTTTCTTTTAATTGAAAAGGTTTTTTTATAGAAATTGACAAAAATAGATTGTTTATTTAAAATTTTGTTTCAAGTCATGTCTTAAGATGCAAGCAGACCCTCAAAGTGGTTCCAATGACCCATTTTCGTATATTTTTACTGAGAATTAATTTAAAGTGCATTGAAATAACTTGAAGCGACACATTCATCCATCATTTAAAAAATTTCTTTTACATAATGTCATAAAATCTTATGAATTTCTTAGTTACATAGTGAAAAATGCAATTATCTGTCAGTAATAATGACGAATGCCATTCATATTAGTGCCATTTTAAATGACTTACGTCAATCAATTTAATTTCTTTTCATTTTGCATCTCATGACAATGAAATCTTAAGGTAAATTTATCAGTTTAGAGGAAATAATTTTAAGTTTAATTTTCTTTTTATTTACAGTCATCTTGAAACATTGATATCATCATTACAAATTATGTCATATAAATTAAAAAAAAAAAAAAATTTATTTGACATTTAAAAATTTTGATGTCTCTGTATGTGTATCTATACAAAAAATCCAACTGTCAAAAGTTTGTCAAATGATTATTTTTTTAACATTGTTTGAATGTTGCTTGAACTTCATAGTCATTAAATTTGAATGCAAAATAAAAACTAAAATGAAATTAAATACCTTTCAATTTTCATTTTTATCAAAAAAAAATATCACAAGGGACACGATCCATTTAACATTGCACCAAAAAAAAAACATTAAAATAAATGACAATTATATGACATAACGACAATCGAACGAAAAAAGAAAACATTTAAAATATACAATAGTTTTGTGCAGTCGTTGTCACAAAAGCAAACATTAAACATTTATACAAAAAAATAGAAAATTTCCAGGTCAAGTTCAATGTTGATTGTTTTTCATTTCGTTTTATTTATTTTTTTAAAGAGATAGAAATTTACCTCATAAAACACAGAAATTTTGTTTTATTTTCGTTAAATTGTGTGTGTGTGTGTGTTTGTACATGTCATTTAATATGAAAAAAGTATTATTTCATGCCAATTCTGCTTCTCTGGAGAACGATGTGCAATTTAATATACGTTTTATTTTGAAAAAACTTTCACACATACACATAAGATAATATTTTTTTTTTATTTTTCTTCAAAAAAAAGAGAGAGATAATTTAATGTGATAGGTAGATGATGATGATGATGAGCTTGTTGAAGAGGAAGTTTACATTGCCAGAGGCCTTTTTCCTTATAAATCGTATAATTTTAATATGAAAAATTTTTGGTATATGACCTAAATTAAATTCATTTCTGTTTGTGTTTCTTTCGATTCAGAAGTTAGAAAAGCAATTTAAGGTAGCATGTAATGAAAATCACACAAAGATTTTATCTTTGTCATTTATTTCGTGAAGTTTTTATTATTTATATTTATTTTAGAAGAACAAAAAAAGGATCCAGGAAATTATATCTGATTTTGATCAAATTTTCCTTTGCAATTCTATTTTCATATTCGTGTGAATTCGATTTTGTATTTTACTTCTGTTTTTTTACAGGAAATTTTATTGTCACATTTTTAGTAGAAAATAATCTGAGTAGTAAATTTTTTTCTTTTATATTTTTATGAAGACTTGCAATAAACAAGTTCCATGCTGTGCTTTTTATTTTTATTATTGAGGAAGATTGTATCGGATTTTGTCATTTTCTACAAGTAACACACAAATTTTGGGGATGTATATAAAAAGAAAATTGTAACACACTTTTATGCCTTTTTATTGTCAGAAAAAAACACAAATTTATTTCAAACAATCAGAAACGTTTACCATTGTTTATTCATGAATCTTCTTATATTGTATAAAAAAATTCATGTATTTCATGTGAAATGTATTTCAAAGGATTTTCTAATAAAATTTTCAAAAAGTGAAGAGTACTTGAATACAAAAATTGTATTTTGATATAAAACATGGAAAAAATGCTCTGTTGGGAATGATTTGACAATTTATTTATATGAAAAAAAGGAATGGAAGTCGATTTTAAATTTTAATTTCCAAAAATCAAAGCATGAAATAAACTAGAAAAAAAAATGTAGAACAAGATCGTAAACGTAAAACTTGAGCACATTTTTGTCGATAGAATTCGACCGTTTTGGAAAGTAGGAAAATTTCACGGTTTACACAATTTTGAACAATTTTGTAAATTTACGAGATTTTCTGCTGTTCTGAAAATTTTCGCAATTTTCCACAAGTTTCAGTGATCGTGGAAAATTCAACGATTTTGGAAAATTCGTCCATTTTTTATTTTTGGTCCATTTTGAAAATAGCCGATGACAAGAACAAACGGTATCAGCGCCCACATTACTCGCATTTTTTTAAAATGAAAAATGCGCTAAAAAGAGACAAGGTGGCAGTAAATGGTTCAGTCGAATCGAAAATGCACTTCAGATTCCTTTTCAATGTCCTTTTAAATGTTGTTGTGAATATTCAATAAAATTTTCTATTGATCATGAACAAGAACTCAAAAATGTATTATAAAATATGAATAGAAGAATTTTTTCCAGTTCGTTGTTCAATTTTTATTCGTTTTTTTGTTGTTTTCTGAGAAAGAAAAAAAATTTACGAATTGCTTTGAAATTATAACAGTGCATTTTGGTCATAATTTCAAATCAGAAGCATTTTACAGCTAAAATTTAAATTTCAGAACTTAAAGAGCATTTTTTTCTTTTATTTTTAAGAAAATGTAATTGAAATGTTGTAAGCAGTTACTATTCAAAATTTTTTATCCTCAAATTTTTATTTTATTTTCCATTTTTATTTGCAGCATTACCGTGGCTCACTCAAATCATTGAACACCGGAATCGTTACATTGCTCAACTATGGTAAACATGTGCCACCAGCTGTGTCGCATGTAACATTGGCTCATGAAATAGGCCATAATTTTGGATCACCGGTAAGTAATTGTCATGTATTTTTATTTTTCTCTTTTTTTATTGTCATTTTTGTTCTTCTTGTTGAATTTTTACATTTAAATAAGGAAAGTTTGGAAATAAATTTCTTTTACAACTAATTTTTATTAAAATACTACTGTTTAACTAGAATGTCATTAATACAGAATTATTATTTTGTTGTATGAACTTCATTTAAAGTATCATTTTTATCTCGATTTTGCTTCAAATTATCTTTAGTTAGGACATTGAATGGACATTCAAACATTAAATGCCAAATTAATCCAATTAAAATAGCAAAACCGACATCTCCACAAAACGCATGTAGTGTACCTGTGTCATTAAAGTGTCCACTTTGTTTCTTCGAGCCAATCATCACGTACTGCATGGGTAAATGAACTAAATACACACAAAATGCAATTCGTGCAAATGGAAGCCAAAATGGGTGTGCCAAAAAGTGATTAATAATTCTGATTTCGTGGAAATTGTGACAACAAGCAAAAATTATCCATGCAAGTGCAAGTGTCCAACCAAATGTATGCAGTGTTTGATAAATTACTGTTAAAACTTTTGGCTGATCTGCAATTTGGGCTGTTTGTAATGGAATAGGGGCGAAAATGATTGCAAATATAATTAGAATTGAGAATATCCAGGCAATTAAATGATAAATCTGAAATGAAATAACAAAGAAAAATTAAATCAGCATTTTTTTGTGCTTTTCACCCAATGAAAATACAAAAACTAATTGCATACTTTTAGGATTTTCACACTCTTATCTTTTGTTTCAAACAAAATATAACCCAAAATAATACCCATGAGCCAAGGTAATGCCTTAACATGAGTTTGTCCATACAAATATTTGTACAAATCTGCTGTATCTCGTCTGTTATCAAAACAAATTTAATTTAACTTTAAAGATTTTGTGTTGAAATTAAGTTCAAAACTTACAGAAAAAGGGAAATGTAAATTTCCTTATAAATGCAAATAATCAAGATGTATGTCAAGATTACGAGAATTAATCCGATTATAATCCAAAGAAATTTTCTTCCATATTTCCATAAGGGATACAGTATCAGAGGTGATACAAGATAAAGTTGAAAATCAACTGACAAATACCATGCTTGACCAACACACTTCAAAAGAAAATGAAAATATTTAAACATGAAAACATTTTTATTTAAAATTTCATGACAAAACTCACCACTTCAAATGGATTTACATAATTTTGAACGTGTAACAAGGCACTCCACCAATATTTGTCACAAAATCCCGTTACTTGACTTATACGAGCCGTCCATTCAGGACCAGATCCCATATAAATCATAGGTCCTACTGTAAAAAGAATTACAGGTATAAGGGCTGTTGTCAGGCGGATATAGCGAATAATGACATTTTTTAAAATATTAAGTGCAGAGCTTTAAAAGAAAACAAAAATATTCATAATTATTAAAATTAACGCAAAAAGTTAGCAGTTTTTACCCTTTTTTTCTTTCATTCATGAAATTCCATGCAATTAATGTACCACTTATCAACAAAAAATTGTCAACAGCTACTCTTGCAGAAATGAAAATCATGGAAAACCATTGTTGAGTCCACTTTAAAAAGAAAAAAAATATAGAGCAAATAAAAAAATAGCGCATTTCTCGTGAAATCATAACAAATGCGAGTATTATGGCCGGTTAAACCGCCCATCTGTGTGAATTTGAAAATGACCGACCTATTTTAAATGGCATAATTTCCGTAAATGGCCTTTTAATACTGCAAAAAACCCACTCAAAAAATTTTGAGGATCTTGAAAAAAGTGTCGAGTCACGAAAAAACCGAGTTTCTAGAAAAAAATCGCGTGTCGCAAAAAGATTTTAAGACGAATTTTTCAACATGGATGACTTCAGAATTTTTCAAAATTTACGCGTTCGTGCATATTGTTGACAATCACGTTTTCTTCTTTTTTCTTAAGTACTTACATTTTAATCGACATTTGTTATCATGATATGACAAATTTTTTACTACCACCATATTGAAAAACACGAGTCATATGGAAAATTAAATAATTTTTTCCATATTTAATTGTCAATAAATGTATCCATTAAATTTCACTTACAACCATTATTACATACCCGATATTTATAGTTTTCATTAATCAATGGAAACGACAGCTGCATGTAATATGTATGCTGATAAATGACCCAGAGTGTTGACAATACACGAAGTCCATTTAAACAATTCAAATTTGTAAAAGTTTTAGATGTTGTTGTTGTTGTTCTGACATTCGCTGATGTTGCCACCGATATTATTTGTTTTCTATTGTCCCTATAATTGAATACTTGTCTCATATTTGTGTAAATTGAAAATGAAATGAGTGATGCACGTGGTTTAATAATTGCTTTTGAATTCATTGCCAAATGATGAATTATTGCATCATATATCGTTGATATGAGAACAAATGCGATGAAAATAATAAAAAATGAAATTGTTATCCAGAATAATATGGAAAAATGTTCAATTTTCGTTTCGCATGTGTTGATTGGATTGTAAACTGGAATTAAAAGTCCTTTTGTTTCAAAATATGGTTGAAGTAACGTTCGAATATGGTCTGGAGAACAAATTCCAGGAACACAAACGCTGATGCGATATTCAGGCACAGTCAATGTCGTTTCATTTTTCCTTTTAACCGGAATAAGACAATTTTGTCCTTGAATTTTGGCTAGCACTGAATGGTTGTGAAGAAAGTTGTAACATTGCTCAAAATTACCGAAATCAACCACATTTCCTGAATAAATTCCACTGGGACGTTCACCCCATGAATCATACACTGTTGAAATTAAAATAAAAATCCTTATAATTTGAAATATGACAAAATTTCACTTGAATCTTACTAATAATTGCCCATGGCTCGTGGTTTTCAATTCCTTTAAATAACTCTTCCAACTGTTCTTTGCACAATTGAAGATTTGTATCATCATTTCCTTGCACCATCAAAAATATTGGAAAAATTGCAATTAAAAATATTTTCATGATTGTTCTAATATGATCTCTTTGCAATTAAAGTTCATTGATCACTCATAGATTGACGATTCATTACGCCTGAATTTATATCAAAATTTTTCCTTATCACTTTAAATACTCTCAAAAAATATATTCAATGATAACAATTCACACACATTTGGCGCTAGTTATAGTATCTTGATTGAGAAATACTTTTAATGTGATAAGTATTATAAAACAACGTCAAAAAGGGCATCAACCCCGCTCGTTCAGTGTGTCACAATTTTTTTATTTGTTTTTATGTATATTTGGGTCAAGTGCACACACACGTTAAACGACAATTATTATATTTAGATCACTTATCGTTCGTCATAGACAGTGATACGCGCTTTTTAAATAAAATAAAGGAAATACACACATTAGCTAATCAAGCAATCAATCAACTCAAGGTTAGCGTAAAATGATAATCGATATGAATTAATTAAAGGTGATTTGTTTTTTTTTTTTTGTTTTTGTGAGAAAATACGGTCAATAACCCTAGGTATTGAATTATTATTGATAAAGTTATGCAATTGTGAGTAAAGATAATTGAGGGGAATTTATCGTTCAGTGACATTTTTTTCAGTACAAGAGTGCAAGGTTATCTGCATTTTAATATTTTTCGCTATTTTTAGATAATTTTCTTTGATTTTTTTTGATTTTTTGATTTTTTTTTTAAATTTTCTAATTTTCCATCTGCCATTTCAACCACTTATTTTTTTTAAAACCTATTAATTTTTAAAGTTTTTTCACTTCACTTTCCATTTATCATTAAAAAGGTATTAAAGCAAAACTTTTAACTTTTTCTTTTTTCAAACCACACTTAAATACACAATAATTTTTTTTTATTTTTAGAAAACAAAAGTTTCAAGTAACTAAATTGAGCATTTAAGAAAACAATGCTTTTTTAATTATGGTACTTACTTTAAAAAGTTACTTTTGGTTAGTTTAAGTGGTTTTCATTTAAAATGTTCACTTTTCAATAAATTGAATTCAATTGTTATAATTTTTTAAATTTTAAAGTGAATTCATTTAAAATAAAACTCAATTGAATAGCACAGCTTAGCAAAATAAAATCGATGTGCTTGCTTTGAAAAATCCCGAAACACGTCAAAAAGATTTTTCAATCCTGATTATTTTGCACTTTGAAATTTTAAAATTCACTGATTCGTGTTTGTTTTATGTAATAATGAAATTTGTATGGAAAAGAGTCATTTCCCCTTTAAGTTGAAATTATTAAATATCAAAGTTTTAACTTTTCTGAAGTTAATTTTGTTCCAAAGTGTCAAGTAATTTATATCGTTGGAAAGAAGGCAAAAAGAGCATACAGAAAATATAAATTTTATCATAATAAGCCCGCATAATATTCAATTTATATTAAATTTTGTTCTAAAAATACAAAAAAAAATGAGTTTTTTCTCTTTTTTTTTGTATATGTTACCTGAAAAAGCCCAATATAATTGGACAAACTATATAAAAATTTATATTCTCTGTTAGCTCTTTTTGTCCTCTTTCTAAAAATATAGATTCCTTGACACTTTGTAACAAAATTAACCTAAGAAAAGTTAAAACTTTGATATGTAAAAATTTCAACTTAAAGGGGAAATGACTCTTTTCCATACAATATTCATTATTTCATAAAACAAACACGAATCAGTGAATTTTAAAATTTCAAAGTGGAAAATAATCAGGCTTGAAAAATCTTTTTGACGTGTTTCGGAATTTCTCAAAGCAATCACATCAACTTTTTTTTGTTAAGCTGTGTAGTTTTCAATTTAAAAGAAAATCATTAATTTAAAACACTTTTTTTATCATTATAATGAAAATCTGATTTAAATCTGACACATATGCAGTTAATTGACCAATTTATAACAATTTTTAAAGTAAAAAAACTAATTATTTACCATAACAAAGAACTTTTGTAAAAGTTTTTCTTTGAAACAAAAGGTAAAAGTAATAAAATTAATAGAAGTGAAAAGAAAAAGATAATTTTCTGTCTTTTACAGCATAATTTCCATTATTTAAAACAAAAAACAAAGTTTTATGCTTCTTCTTTTTACTTTTCTCACAATTTATGAGTGTTTTTAAACAGAATTCTTTGACCCATTATTTAAAATAAAAGTGCATATTGTTTATGTTCTTTAGAAAATAATTTGATTTAAGAATTGAAATTAAATGCGTTTAAGGGCATTAATTGAAAGTCTGACACTCAGCCAGATTTCCAATGGTTCTAGTTTCTGAACTGAAAAATTTATATTAATGATCATGGTAACTGGGTATTTGAAGTGTTTTGGCTCAATGATCAATTTGTCGTACTCTCAACCCAAAACCAGAGGTGCACCAAACAAACTGAAGAAAAGATAATAGAGAAATTTTCGAAAAAATCGAAAATAAGAATTTTTATTACAATACAAATACTTTATTTATCTTGAAACGTTTAACAAATTATAAATTACATGGAAAGTTAAATGGAGCTCTAGCAATAGCTAATACAACACTTATCTGATTATAAACAAATATGACATGATATTCTATGAAATGAAAATGACTAGGGACTTAAGCTAATGACTAAAACTAAGAAATAATTCAAAGGTGGCATGCGAGCCCAATTGTAAGTGTTTCGGTTGGAACACTGGTGGCATTAGCGGTATTTCATTTTGTTTAGGTATCCACGGCATGAAAATAAAAGAAAACATTTTGGATTTTTTAAAGCCAGGCGCCAAGAGTGTTCAATTCAAAAGTTATGTTGACTCACGTGCAGAGTCAGCAGGTGTGGTGACTAATTTTGGATAAATTGCAGTCTTTGATGGAATCTCTCTCTAAGTCTTTGGGAAAATTCTGTTACCATTTCTATGTTGTTGTTTCGATGAAGCTCTTTTGTGGGCGTGTACCAGTCAAGGTTGAAAATCATTTTCAGAATTTTGTTTTGGAGTATTTGTATTTGTTTGATGTTTGATTTGGCTATTTCGTTGTGTAATGGGCAGGCGCATGTGTATATGGGTCTTAATGCGGCTTTGAATATTAAAATTTTGTTGCTGATGTTGAATTTGGATCTTCGGTGGATTAATGGATATAGAAGTTTAATCGCGTTATTTGTTTTTTGTATGATGTATTCTATGTGTGGTTTGTATGTCAGTGTTCTGACGATGATTAATCCGAAGTATTTTACTTCTGAGCTCCATGGTATTTCGTTTCCATCAAGCATCATTCACATTAATACGCTTATATTCGATTTTTAAAACTATCGTTTTCTTTTTTCTTCATATTTTGAAAAAACTAAATAAATAATTACCTTTTTTCTTTAAATTACAATTTAAACATATGCTACAAAATTCTTCTTTTGTCCTTACTTCACACCACTGAGATATGATTCAATTCAAACTAACAAATTTTTACAAAAAAAAAAAATAATAATATGATAAAAATTAATTTATTGGGAAAAAATGTAACATGTAAATTTTAATTTTTTACAAATATTTTTAATATTAAAAAGAAAACAATACAAAAATAATTCATATTTTGATATTAAAGCTCAAGTACATATAATTGCTTTCAACATCATAATAATAAAGTCATTAAAATAAATTTGTATTTTTTTTTAATTTAAAACTGAAAACCAGGAAAAGTTAATTATATTTCATTCATATTTATTACCCCGAATCACATTTAAAATAAAACAACACTTTTAAATTAATGTTCAAGGATGGAATTTTGAATGAAATCATACTTAATTATAAAATTTTCATTTATTTGTATAATTATTGTTTTGTATTATTTTAATAAAAACTCAGTATGACGGCGGATATTTCGTACTATTTTTAACAAAAATAATGTTGATTCAATGTTAAAATAATTGAATGTGGTTAAAATTATCAAATTGCATACAAAAGTTGATGATTTTGATTGATAATTAGGAAATAAATTTATTTTTTGGTTAGTAAAACCCTTTTAAACTGAAAATTGAACTACAATATTCAATACTATTTTGTATCTTAATTTCTAATAACGATATCGATGATATCATAAGATGGTATCAAAATAAATAACAAACTTCAAAATATAAATGTAATAACTTTCCAGGCAATAAAACTTTCAAGTTAATTTTTCATTTTACTTGATCAAACTTGTATCGTCTTTCAAAATTCCTTATTTGTTTTAAATTTAAAGGAGAAAACTAGAAAACAACAAGTATATTGAAATAATTTATCCGATAGCAAGTAAAAAAATAATAATAAAATATTTTCTTGCATTCAGAGAACTGAATCAAGGAATACAATGAACAAAAAATAATAATAAATTTTCTTTTAGCGGTTTTGATTTCCATTGAAAATGAATTTTCATCTACAGTGTCATTAATATTCATAAACTGATTTTATTTGGTTTCATTCTTTTGTGTTGTGGAAAAAAAAGGAATTGTGGGTTTTAGTTTATAATGTGAAAATATTTGTCTTGATTTAAAGTTAGAAGATCTAATAAATTTGCATTTCGTTAACTGAGAAATGAATTTCAAAGGAAAATTGACTGTTAAGAGCACTTTTAATGTCTGCCTCTAAAATAAATTTAAATTAAGAGTTAGGACATATAAGCGACTTCTTTGTATTAAAATATACTACTAAGAGGAAAACATTCACTTACGGGAATGAGATTTTTTTTATCACTCTACGGATCGTTTTATCAATAGGTCCAGTCTTAGAAATTGGCTAGCCACAATGGAGTCGAAAAAATCGAACGAGTTGATACAAAAAATGCACTTGCTTAAACTATTAATTGAACTTTTTCCTTTAAAATATTAAAAATAAAGTTTTCATATTATTTGTCATTGGTTGTCCTAGTTTTTCATTTAAACATTTGATATGATTTTCTTTCATAATAATAAATTTGGTTTCCAGCTAAAACGGAAACTAAAAGCAAGACAAATATTATAGATAACTGTGATTTTCACAGAAATATATTACTCAGCTTTAGGATAAATTTAGTTTTAACATGAATGAAAAATATTAAACTTTTTGAATTGAATTGAAATGAAAACTCAGAAGAAAAAAAAACAAATGTCATAGCTTAAAAACCCACAATTCATTGTTTTCTTTTCAAAATATGCAAAAAAAACTATTTTTAGATGTAATTGTTTTTTAAAGGATTCAAATGAAAAGGAAATGTGACTTTATAAAAATAGTTTTAATGATTTTTTATAAATAATTTGAACCAATTTCAATCCATGTTGAAATTCAGGAGCATTCATTTTGTGTATGGAACGAGCAAATTACTGTAATTTTGTTTTATGAGGTTTAATTACAGTTAATTTATATCAAAAAAGGAAGAAAATGTATGAACATCAAACACGGTTTGATATGTAACATTAATTATACCGTTGTTGTAGTGTTTTTGATGCACGTTACATATTACAATGTGAGTGGAAAGAGAAAATTATATTAATGGGATGCATTAATTAATTAATAAACATGAAAATGTTTTGTACAATGTATCTTATTATGTTATAGTAGAACAAAGAGATCTTTATTAGTAAAATTATAAGGCAGAAGATTTTATTTTGTGTTAAATAACATATGAAATTTTACTTTAAAATGCATCCCATGAAGCACAGCCGATGCCCACTGTGGACACTGCCCTGGTTTTGAAAAAAAAAATCAAAATGGCGGAGTTTTCAAATTTTTCAAAAAACTCCAAAATGGCAGCCTTTTCAAAATGCAATTTTCTAAACGGGCTGTTATGTGGTTATTATTTATAATTTTTTGACTTGAAAGCCTTTTTTTAGGTTTTGAAAGTCTGAAGCCTGTCTAAAAATTTTATGTAATGAATTATTAAATTTAACTAGTAGTTTCCCACTTTTTCACTCACATGTAAAGAATTTCATCAAAACATTTTTTAAAATTTCATTTAAAATCATTTAAAAAAGTTTAACTAGCGACGATACAAAACATAACTCATAAAAATTTCCACGGTAATTATAATAATAAAACTTTTATTTTGTAGAGCATCATAAAAAACTCCAACAATTTAAATATGAAAATGCATATTTTTTATTATGATATATAAATTCAGTTTAACCTTGTTTTATTAGTGTTATTCTATTTATTTTTTTATATCGATATCGCTCGTTTACTAGGATGATGAAGATACTTAAAATGACACTTATTATAAAGTTTCCGATACTTTTAAAACATTTTATATTGCAATTTTTATTCCTCTTACATTAAATTAATAGTTTTACTTCAATAAAATTTAAAATGTTCAACAATTAAATTCAATCGGCTATTAGGAGAATTTTCTTATGGGAATAAAACATTACATAATGATATGAGATTACAAGGAAAAAAAATGTAAAAAAAATTTTTCTTGTAAGATTGTTCTTGTTCATGTTGTAAAAAGCTATTCAATTAGTATTGTGTTTTGTTTTGTTTTGTTTTATTTTAAGAAATTTTGTGTTAAAGAGAAAACATGAAGAGGAAAAGTTTGTTCATTTTTATTAAGGATCAAGTCATGGTGTGTCGAAGAACCTAAACAACAAAACAATATAATAATAATAATCATTATGTACATTTGGTACACGAAAAACTTTAAACATTATAGTAACCACAACATGTACCCATGGTTTCCTTCTAAAAATAGGTGAATTGGAAAATATAGAAGACAAGTAACCAGACTGTAATTCACTTTAATCCGCCTTGTCTTGCAAGTACATTTCTACAACTATCATAAGGAAAATTTGCAAAATTTAATTTAAGACAATACCAAATACGATATTTCTAGTTAGCTTTGTTAATGTTATTATCATCATTATTATTCGAAGTATCGATGCATTCCTATTGTTATTATTTTATTTTATTCGTTTAAGCATATTGGAATTCATTCTTCTCATATATGTAAAATAATAGCATCAATTTCAGTTCAACGATTATATTGCAAATTAGTCCATTTCATTTGAGATAAATGCTGATTCAATAAAAATTTGTACTGAATATTAAATGAAATGTGTTTGTGTGTGTTTATCAAAGAGAAAAAAAATAGAAATTTGGTATAGTTATGCTTAAGGAAATGTGTTACTAGGAATAATACTTGGTTTTGAAAGACTTTTGAATACTAACATGGAAAATTTACTTTAAATTTAACATGATAGGGAGCGATAAACATTTTTGTGTTATCCACGGCAAACGCTGGAAGTGTGGCCGAATTGCCTTAAATTTAAGTCGAGTCTAAGCGGAAATTTGAAAATTCATTTTTCTCTGAAATTTTCAAAATTCGATCATTTTCTGTTATTTTCAGTTTATCAGATTTTTTCCGGTGTTATCGGATGTAATCCGATGGTTTCAGATTTTCCCGGTTTTCCGACGTTATGTGACAGCTGTCTTCTGATTTGACAAGTTTTTCGAGGATCCACGTTTTTCAAATCCTTTTTAACGAGCTTCAAAAGTTTATTTGGATCAGCCTTAATCATATTTTTTATAATACGAAACAAATAAAAGCTAAAATAAGAAAATGGAACGTAATTTCAAATTAATAACAGATGAAATGCAATCAAAACTTTCTGATAATCTTGAATTACTTTCATACTTTTTATATTTGTGTTGGAATTTAAAATCGTCTTTTGATTACATTTTTCCCAGTCACAAGGGAAATTTTCACTCCTTTACCTCAGGTTTCATCATCAAACAAACGATAATTTTCATGATTTTTAAATGTAAAAGTGATTTTGAGTGTGATTGACATATTTTTCTTACTTTTCATAATATTTTGACTTTATGACATTGATTTAAAATTGTTTTCATTCGTAAAGTTAATTAAATTATAATTTTTTGCTTCATCTCTTCTTTTTTATATTACTTTTATATTAGGTCACATCTCAAAAAACTTTGTGTCCGAAAACGCCGCTGGAGCCTTTCTGAGACGTTCTAGACCCATAGTTTCTTCTGAAACTTTATCTTATTTTTGTTGGCCGAGGTGCTCCCGTAAAAAAAATTTAGGGTGTCCATATAAAAAAAATAGGGTTGCCATACAACTTTTAGCGAAAATTCAATTTTTTTTTACACACACATGAATTCTCTTATTATAATACTTTTATATTAGGTCACATCTCAAAAAACTTTGTGTCCGAAAATGCCGCTGGAGCCTTTCTGACACGTTCTAGACCCATAGTTTCTTCTGAAACTTTATCTTATTTTTGTTGGCCGAGGTGCTCCCGTAAAAAAAATTTAGGGTGTCCATATAAAAAAAATAGGGTTGCCTTACAACTTTTAGCGAAAATTCAATTTTTTTTTTTACACACACATGAATTCTCTTATTATATTATTATATTACTTTTATATTAGGTCACATCTCAAAAAACTTTGTGTCCGAAAACGCCGCTGAAGCCTTTCTGAGACGTTCTAGACCCATAGTTTCTTCTGAAACTTTATCTTATTTTTGTTGGCCGAGGTGCTTCCGTAA
Organism: Culicoides sonorensis; assembly: GCA_900002565.1. Lineage (NCBI taxonomy): Eukaryota > Metazoa > Arthropoda > Insecta > Diptera > Ceratopogonidae > Culicoides > Culicoides sonorensis. Next base: position 269,483 of record LN483397.1, on the reverse strand, counting down.
AAAAAAATTAGGGTGTCCATATAAAAAAATAGGGTTGCCATACAACTTTTAGTAAAAATTCAAAAAATTTCCACGAATTTTCCGGAAAATTGGGAAAAAAATATATTTCCAAAATCCCCTCAACCTAAGCTACAACTTTGCCAAAGACACCAAAGACCTAACACGAACATCAAAAAATTTTTTTTTTTACACACACATGAATTCTCTTATTATAATACTTTTATATTAGGTCACATCTCAAAAAACTTTGTGTCCGAAAACGCCGCTGAAGCCTTTCTGAGACGTTCTAGACCCATAGTTTCTTCTGAAACTTTATCTTATTTTTGTTGGCCGAGGTGCTCCCGTAAAAAAAATTTAGGGTGTCCATATAAAAAAATAGGGTTGCCATACAACTTTTAGCGAAAATTCAATTTTTTTTTACACCCACATGAATTCTCTTATTATATTACTTTTATATTAGGTCACATCTCAAAAAACTTTGTGTCCGAAAACGCCGCTGGAGCCTTTCTGAGACGTTCTAGACCCATAGTTTCTTCTGAAACTTTATCTTATTTTTGTTGGCCGAGGTGCTCCCGTAAAAAAAATTTAGGGTGTCCATATAAAAAAATAGGGTTGCCATACAACTTTTAGCGAAAATTCAATTTTTTTTTTACACCCACATGAATTCTCTTAACAGAATGTGAAAACATCGACTTGTTGTATATTGTTGTAAAAAAATCTAACATTGAATAAAACTAAAAAGTAATAAATAAAAAAAAATATAAAAAAAATCAGATGAAAATAAAGAACTGGCCATTTCTTAGGAAGTTACTAACTTCTAAAATAAACTTTTATGAGAGGGGGGTGGCTAACTGAAAAGTGAAAAACAAGAAGTTTTCTAGCAAAATTAAGTCTTAGAGATTAAAAACAAATTTGTTAAAAGTTGAATTTTGAGTATTAACTGGAAACAATTTTTTTTAAGAATTACTTTGGTCCTCACTCACAAAACTGATAGATTGGTGGTTGTGTTTAATCAGTAAACAAAGACTGAAATCAAAATTCAACTTTTAACAAATTTGTTTTTAATCTCAAAGACTTAATTTTGCTAGAAAACTTCTTGTTTTTCACTTTTTAGTTGGCCACCCCCCTCTCATAAAAGTTTATTTTAGAAGTTAGTAACTTCCTAAGAAATGGCCAGAGCTTTGTTTTCATCTGATATTTTTTATATTTTTTTTATTGTATTTAAGAGTTCTTACGAAATGACATCAGTTTTAATTGAAATGCTCTATAAAATATGTTAATTTTAATTTAAAAAATCTGTTTTCTCATTAATTTGACATGAAAACGGAAGCCAATTATTACAAAAATCATTGTCATAACTCCCTCTGCATACACTCGACATTGCTCTGTAACCTTAATTTTAGTCTTGGTCAAAAAAACATCAAGACGAAAAAAAATGCTTCACTGCCTACCATTTTTGTGTTATCCAAAGGCCATCATTTGAATATAATTTATCACAGTTTGGAATCAAATTAACAAAAAGTATTTTTTCATTGAATGATACTTTTTTTTTAACTCCAAATCATTAGAAGAAAAATTACCTTAATCTGAACAAACACGAATTCAATTAAAATTCTCATCTTGATTTTTTTTTCACTTTAAATAATTTTAATCAATTTTTTCTTCTCCTAAACGAATTGAAAACATCATTTATTATTTGTAAATCTTGATACTTAACCCATTAACTCTTTTATTTGAAATCAATACAAATTACATTTTTACTGAGATCACTTCATGAAATGGTTACCAATAATTTTTTGAATATTACAAACATTTTACATATCATCTCGCATTGTGTAAAACTGAATTTGTTTAATTTGAATCCAAATCTTAATATGAATTTGATTTGATATTTACATGAAAAGTCAAATTTACAAATCAACAAGTAATCAAAGAATTGTAATTTAGATGTAAAGGTTATATTTTATTTTGAATTGTGACTGGGACATGCCAATAGCATTTAAATGTGTGTTTATTTGATGAAAGGAGCGTTAATTGAAACATAACAATGCTAAATATATGTTTAAGACAGTTTAATTGGATTTGCTGTAGAATTGGAAAAATATGGTATTAGATTACTGTTGTGATGTCGGTCTTTTATGATATTGTTAAAGGTAATTTTTAAAAAATATTCACTTTTTCAATACAATCTATCTTCAGAAAATAGGTTCAGAAATCTAAGAGAATGAGACCGAAAATGAGAATGGAAATATTGAGGCAGCAATTCAAGATCGTCATTGGATGGAGTAAAAGAGGGTCGCATAACCAGCATAGAGGTACAGGATTCCTTTTAGAGGTAAGTCACTCAAATGAGACATAATCTTTTTAGATCACTTTTTTGACTGGTTTCAGTAAGCGCATATAACTATTCATAGAGACTGATTGGCTTCGATTCTGCTATTAATTCTCAAAGACAACAAAAACCTATCTTTTCATTCCTACTCTTCCTATAAATCGTAGAAGTAAAACATGATCTACTCTATCAGATGATTTTGATATGTTAATAAAGACACTTGATGTGACAGAGATATGTTTTAGCTCTTCAATGGCTGTCACTGTTGTGTTGAACTTTACTGAAGCCAAACTAATTCTTCGTATGCATCATCGTATAATCTGGAAAACCTTTGAGACTCTTGTTCAGTGCTACTTCAAAATTTTTGTTTAATTTCCAAGGATATCATTTGAAGCAACTCGCTTTCTTAAGGTAATCTATAAATAGATAGAAAGCATGCAAACGAGTATCGACAGAACGTCAGGAGCCTATTTGATATTTGGTCATAACCCCTTCATTTGTTCACATCAAGATTAGAAAGGAGATCATAGATCGCTTTAATTGACACAAGTAAAAGAAATTTAATCAAGAGTGAATCTTGACACAGCTCCAACATGGTTCCTTGGATCATATGAGTGATTACAGTCACACTGGTGTCCCACTGGTTCTGGGTTGAGAGTGTATTCTGGGCCAATTCTGTAAAAATTCATTTAAAATGGTGCTTATCCATATAAACAATTTAAATGCACTTAACTTCCCTCATTGACGAAGTAGTTCTTCAAATCAAGAGATAAACAATCAATATAACACTAATTTAAGTGATTGTTCAATGTCAAGTTTAAAAATTGGTTATTAAATAAGTTTGTGCTACAACTCCAGGCTATCACTTATATTTCATTGAAAAAAAGATCAAATTTGCTATTTGAAAAATTTAATTATTATTTTACAACTAATTATCACCTTTTGAATTAATTATAATTATTATTGCGTCGTGTGTCAATAAATTCAATAAGGAAGTTTTACATACTTAGTTCTAAATATTATTTGTTCCTATTTTTTTATATTGAGTACTTTAAATCCAATAAAAATAATCAATTAATATTTTTTTTTTAATATGTGTTGAGAGAATAACTTTAAAATTATTACATTAGATTAATAACTAGACAACCATACAAATAGTGTGTCATTTTCAACAACAACCAGTAATAAATCAATCAGAAACCCAAACTTCTTTTTTTTAATGGGATTGGTATGTTAATGTTTCAAGTATCATATCTCATATTTTTAATCAACTAATCGAAAAACATACAACAAACATATTCTTCAAAACTCTGTTCCTTGAAATAAAAGTTAAAGTTTTAATGTTAAATTGCAGCCACACCATGCATTTTTTGACTAAGTCAGTTATGACAAAAACGAATCATGATGCAAAAATTTGTTATGCTTTGACGTGTGAGTGTAAGTTAAGACAAAACCAGATCGCCCACGTGCCAAAATAAAATTTTTATTATTAGCTCTGTTTCTTTTTCTTTTTCAATTTCATATGTGATGGATTTTAGTAATAAGAAACAGTTAGAGGTAAAGTAGACAGTTTTGCAATTAAATTATAACGAGTTTTTTTGTTTGTTTGTATTTTAATGTGAATTCATTAAATATAAATATCTATGAGTTGTTCTTAAATAAAAAAAAAATTGAATTAAGTTATATTTTATTTAAATAAGTGAGTGAAAGGGGAAATGATTGAGATTGAAATTGAATAAAAAAAAGGTTATTTGGAAAGGAATCTTAATTTAATTTAAGGCCTTTTATAGTATGAAATAAAAAATGTTTGATATGAGGTGCAAAAAATTTAGATCAATTTCAAAATCAGGGTATATTCTTGAGATGTCATTTACGAGGCATAATTATCGTATGCGACTCAAGGAATTGTGACTGAGCATTTTAAACGAATTTAAACGGATTTTAACGAGATTCGACTAGGACTCACATGACTTTGCTCTCACTGAGACCAACATTTAGGCCCTTGATTGACTAATTGAATTTTTTTTTTAATTTATTTTAAATGTGGAACAAATCTCACACATTGATTGAAGTTCAAATTTATCTTGTAATAGAAAAAACCTTAATTTTCATTTAAATTTAAAACATTGATTGACTTTTAATATATCAAAACATAACATGATTTCCCTATTGTTTGTCTCGTTCGATTTGTTTTTTGCCTCACTTTTGATTTAAGCATTTTGTAACTAATTTTATTATAAATACTACAAATCATGATAATAATTTAACTCATACTCGTATAAAAAGTGTTTACACTACAATAAACTAAATTGTAAAAAGTTAGAGGAAATTAGTTCAATTTTTTTATTGCTTTAAAAACCACACGAGACGTGCAATTTCTTTTGTTTTGTGTTTGTTCCCTTTTTTGCACAAACACTCACATTTTAATGCTTTTTAATGTAATATTTAAACAAAAAATTGACTAATTATTGTTTTGTCTAATGTATGTTTGTTATGTACTCTAAATACTTTTGCTCATGTAACATACATTTTTTATAATACTTTTATTTTTCTTGTTGTGTTGAATTTCCAAATGTGAAAAAATGTGCTCTTTAATTTAACATTTGATGATGATAAAAAGGGCAAAGAAACGCATTTCTTTTTATTTCATTTTAGTACCGTTATATTTACATAAAAATAAACAATTTCTTTTACTTTCAATTAGCATCAAAGATAAAAAAAAATAAAAATGATAAATATTTGATTAATTTAATAAATATTTTATGTTAATAACACAGCTTAACAAAATAAAATCGATGTGCTTGCTTTGAAAAATCCCGAAACACGTCAAAAAGATTTTTGAATCCTGATTATTTTCCACTTTGAAATTTTAAAATTCACTGATTCGTGTTTGTTTTATGAAATAATGACATTTGTATGGAAAAGAGCCATTTTCCCTTTAAGTTCAAATTATTAAATATCAAAGTTTAAACTTTTCTGAAGTTAATTTTATTTCAAAGTGTCAAGTAATTAATATCGTTGGAAAGCAGGCAAAAAGAGCTAACAGAAAATATAAATTTTATCATAATAAGCCCGCATAATATTCAATTTATATTAAATATGGTTCAAAAAATACAAAAAAATAAAGTATTTTTCCTTTTTTTTAATTTTTAGCCTGAAAAAGCCCAATATAATTGGCCAAACTATATTAAAATTTATATTTTCTGTTAGCCTTTTTTGCCTTCTTTCCAACGATTTAAATTACTTGACACTTTGGAACAAAATTAACTTCAGAAAAGTTTAAACTTTGATATTTAATAATTTGAACTTAAAGGGAAAATGGCTCTTTTCCATACAAATTTCATTATTTCATAAAACAAACACGAATCAGTGAATTTTAAAATTTCAAAGTGGAAAATAATCAAGATTGAAAAATCTTTTAGACGTGTTTCGGGATTTTTCAAAGCAAGCACATCGATTTTATTTTGTTAAGCTGTGTAATGTTGTTGTTTTAAAATTTTAACATTTAATCAATATTTCATCGTCTTAAAATGAAGTTTATTTGATGAACAGCATGCCCGCATCGTATTAAATTTTGAAATTTTTTGTTAATTTTTTTTTATAACGATTCCACTCATTTTAATTTTTCGATTTCGTTTAGTATGGAATTTAATAAAAATCGCATAAATGTTATGTTAAGTAAATGTTTACAAAATAAATCACGTTGATTTTGATTCATCAATGATTTTATTGAAAACAGCATGAAAGTCTGCAGCGATTTTTTGCTCGGAATTTGAAAGATAACGATCGTGTAGGTCCAAGTTAATTTTTATTAATTTGAAATTTTGTAACGATGTAATCAAATGCTGTAAAATTGTTAAATAGAAATCATTATTTTGGACTCTAATTAAATTTTGATGATTTATTTCGTTACATCAAAGAGGATCTGGTTGATGTTCATCATTAATTGATATGTTTTGGAAAATAACATGAATTTTGAATTAAATTTTATTTTTAACCCTTACGTTACCATGTGGGTTGGAATAGTATGGTGCGGTGAACACTCAAAGTTAAAAAGGGCCCCAGTTTTTTTCGCATTTCATGACGGACGGACAGCATGAGTGCCCACAATTCCGGCATTTTTAGATAAAATCACTAAAACTAACATTTAAAAGATAAAAAATTAACTCCGCAAACGCCTCGCAAACGCCCCGTAAATCACCCCACATGCGGGGTTATTGCCAAGCACTGCGAGGTGATGTGCGGGACTTTTTCAACTTAGAGTGAATGAATCTCAAACGCCCTGTAAGCATTAATCAAAGATCTCCGTCTGCGAACCCAATCACTTTGTACTGCGTGGCGTCTTCCATTTACAGTGTAAGCATTTAATAAAAAACACATTAGTCAAATGAGGGTTAATTTAAGTATATAAAAATTATTGATGAATATAAACAAGGTTATGCAATACCGTGTATCATGCTAATTTAATGTTATCGCGATTAACCAAAAAAAAAAATTATACAAAAAATGTACTTTTTAAGTTTTTCCAAAGAATTTATTATAATGCAATATGCAGATACGACGCCAATTTTATTTCATAAAAAAATAAATGCATTTTATTGGCAGATAATCTCAATGCGGTGAATTTCTGTTGATCATTATTATCATTATTGTTGTGTGTTGTAAAATAAAGAAATATATAAATAAAAATGTTGTGTATTTTTTTTTCTTTTTAAAAACATGCTAATCGAGGTTAATAAACCCGAAAAAAAATAAGTTTGATATGTCGTTAAATACAGATATATTATAAAATGATACCTGTTTTAATGCAAAAAAAAATGTATATTTATAAATTAGTGCGAAAATTAACCAGTTTTTGTTTTATTTTATTGTCCCGAAAAGAATTTTATCCATTTCTGGTATAAATTTTTAAGAATTTGAATGTTCTTTATTTTTAATTTATGTTATTTTTTTATTTTAACTTTTCGTTTACTTACCATAAAAATGGTCCCTACGAAGAGTTGAATGGTTTTTTCTTAATCGTTTCTTTGATCGGCGTCTTTTTATGCTTTTCATTTTTGAATTTGAGTTTTTTGCCATTTGTTTTTGGTCATTGGCATCATCATCAATATAACATTCACAATCACTATTATTTTTATCACATGTTGAGCAATAGAGGTCATCACCAAGACAATTGGCAATAAATTCTTGTTCACTGAATTCATCACTATCAGATTGATGTTGATTGTCTGTGTCTTTATTATCATTATTTTTTTGCATTGGATCATTTACCGAAGGAAAAATATCAGCTAATGACACTTCATTTTTTTCCGTTTCAAAGGGATCAATAAACTTGTCTTTGAATTTTGGTGCAACACGTTCGCGTTTCGATACTTTACGTGATAACTTCCAATATGGAAATTGATTAAAATCTTTATTGCTTTTTAAATTTTCAAGAGACTGGTTTCTGTTGTTGATGGCTTCACTTGAATATTTACTGCCCAAGATGTGACTTTTGAAGGTGCGAACTTCAGGAAATTGCATTTTTGATCGTTTTTTGCCAAGGGCAATTCTCTTGTCTGGATATGGAAAAAGGTATTCAGGTGATTCTCGGCCAGTGCGTGTATTTTTGAAACGAAATGTATCATTACGTGATACAATATGTGCATCATAAAATTCTTCATCATTTGCATAGTCACGATAAAATTCCCTAATTGCCACCTCGTTCATTTGCTTTCGTTGCAAATAATAATGTTTGAGTCGCTTTAAGTGTTCTTCATAAAATTCTTCCAAGTCGTTTATTTCTTTATTAAAATGCTTATTACGATTACAGAAATTTTCAAAGTCCCTCAATATACTTTGGTTTTCAAATTCATTTCCTGACAGCATTTCTGTACTCATATAATTACCACCTAATTTAGTCCAATTATCGTCATATAACGATTTAAACACATCTTTTCCTTGTGGTCGTTGTTTCTTATTGTTCTTCTTGCGTTTAGTTGAATTGTGTTGCACTACCATCACTCTTTTGAAATATCCATCTCTACTAACTGACAACTTTGGTTTTCGACGTTGTTTTTTTGATTTCCTTCGAAATAAATTTTTGGGCTTTGTAAGTGTCAAACTAAACCCCGAATCGTGAGATGACATACTCTTGAACGATTCATTTTTCGGTCTCAATGGAGGTGGGACTGGATATGGATGTGATGAAACAATTTCCTCATCTTGACCCAAATTTACTTGTTTCCATATTCTACTTGTAGTGACAGCAGAAATCTCTTTATTTTTCGTAAACGGATTTTCTTTAATCTTCAATGGAACAGCCGTGCCTTCAGGTGACTCCACATCAGTTCCAACTCTGTAACTTATGTTATTTTCTTCCTCAAAATAGTCTTTGGGGAAAATAAATTTATCGGAGGTTGTTTTATCATAAGTTCCAGTGTTATTGATACTTGGCAATTCTAGAGTACTGTGTCTTGGACTTTTCAATTCAAATGTTCCTGTTTTTGGACTTGAAATTTCTAAGCTTTCAGTTGATGCAATTAGACCTTCGTCTGATAACATTTCTTGGTTCTCAAGTGGTGGTGGAGGTGGAGCAATAAAAGGTTTTTGTGTGTTTAAATGTGTTTCCAGTCGTTCACGTCTCAAATCTTTTCGTCGATCCTTTTTGGGATTTTTCTTATATTTAGCTTCTTGTTTCTCAAAAGCTTTACAGATCTTTTCATATGTAATTGTAGCATTCATTGTAGATTTTTCTTGAATTTGATTTAATTTCTCAACACTACTATTTGAATCAGCTTCAACAGCCGAATCATTACTAGATTGTCGATTCAATTTATCTTTATCATTATCTTCGTCTCCTTCTCGCTGTTCATTTTCAACAGCAGGAATTTTAATGATAACTCCTTCCCTTGACTTGCTTTTAACCATTTTGAATGTTTGAGTATTGATCACAGGTTTGACATAAGTGGGCTCATACACTAAACTAGTTGTTGAAATATTTTTAACATTTTTTCCTTGTTTATTTCCTGTTTCATTGTTACTCTTCGACGTATTTGTATCTGGTCCATCAAAACTCGTCTCCAAATACCCATTTTTCTTATCATTTTTTCTGTCATTTGTATCGGATTTGATTGATTGGCAATATGTTGAAAACGTTAAAAAACTGGAAGCATCCTTATCTCTTTTATTTGAATCGATTCCTTGTGTATAGGATATGCTTCGTGAATAATTTGAATGTCTAGTTGATGCTGTATCTTGATACGCCTGACTATCTAATGTAAATGTACTGACACTATAAAATGATGATTGATCATCGTCAAGTAATTGAGAATGACGTTTATTGACAGGCTCGTTTTTATTAGAATTGGGTTTTTCATTGGTATCACCTGTGAAAAGTATGTTGATTTGAGATACAGTCTTAATATTTTTGTTTTCTTTACTTGGCGAATTATCACAGATGTTTTCTTTGCTGGTTTCCAATGTACTTGGTTTTGATGAGTTTTCACATTTATCCACTTTAATATCCTCAGGGTTTTGATCTTTTAGTTTTGAGGTTCTTGGTGGCTTGGGAATCGCTGATTTCTTTTCAACCTTTTTTCCTTTTTGATTTTCACGCATATACCGATCATTAATTTCCTGTAATGCACGAATTTTTTCATCAATACTTGCATCTTTCCTTTCAAGTTCGGCAATGATTGAAGGTTCTTGTGAACTACACTCATCTGGGCTGCCATCACGACTCTTATTGCGACGTTCTAATGATGACGAGTTACTTTTAATTTCAATGTCATTTAAATCAAGGACAGTTTTGGAGCGTAAAACATTTCGTCGACGTCCACGATCTAAATAACTTTTCCTTATGCTAATTCGCTTAAAGGAATCACTTCGTTTAAAACTTTGATCTATTCCCTTATCTTTCCCTTTTTTCTTAGTCTTTAACAAATTTCGTATCACTTCAAATGTTATTGGTTTCATTTTGTAACAAAAATTCTTATTCTTCCATATTAAATTTTATCACACTGATTTTTTTTCATGATTCTGTTTAAATAAAATTAAATAATTTATAATTCAATACTCGTTAAAGCAAAAAAATGGAGAATATTTGTGTGGTAAATTGAAGGTACTTTTTATTTTAAATTTTATAATAATGTCACATATTATTTTGCATCATAACGGTGTATAATCACTTGATTTTTTGGCATACTTTTTACCTGAAGATCATTAAATAAGAAGATGTCGATATACGTTAAGGTATGCAAGAGAATGTAAAGTACTTGAAATTAATGTGGTAATAAATAAATGTTGAAGAAAAAAAAAATTAATGATGATTGCATTACATTCAATTACAACAGCGTGTGATTCGGTGTGATGACTTCTGTGGAGACTTTAATTTCTTTCTTTTTTTTTTAAATATGTGAAATATTATTATGATTCATCATCGAAAAGGAAACAAAAAATAGAAATAGGTCGTATTATCAATATTTTCTTCTTTAAGCTCAAAATTTTATTGTTTTTCTATTATTGTCATGAAATAATCACGACAGAATTCGAATACAATAGTAAATAAATAAAAATGTTAATTTCATTAAAATATACATGGATAGAAAAAAAACACTCAAATAACAATAAACGTTAATAACAATCATAAACAATCGTTGAACTGTTCGACTTTACCAGGAATGTTTTAAAAAGAATATTCACAAAACCGAAATTAAACACTGTAAGGTAAAAACGTCATGCAAACTACCATTAATGCTACTCCCAGCCTATACGAGTGATCACAATGCTTCGATTTTTTTTTCAAAATTCATATAAAATATGTCAAAAATACATTTTCGTCATTTCATTTGCAGAATGAATTCTGCTCAATTAAAATTCATAAAATTGATGAAAGATGACATAACTGAAAAAAAATCTTAAAAAAATTACACTCAAAGAAAACTGAACTAAATTTTTAATACAGCATTCACTCACATAAGAATGTCAGAATCGTATTATTTGAAAAATTGCAAAATGCTTTCAAAATATTTGTTACGGTTATAGTACGAATCAGTGTGTTACTTAAAAATCGTAAAAGTGACTTTAAATTTCGAGTCTAAGTGCATTTACAACTTTAAGACTGAAAAAAGTTTAATGAAATTTTCAGTGAAAAAAAATCAGGTACTAATAAAGCTATTAAAAAACTGGCATTACATTGCTAAGAATTCAAGTTTGGGCTTGTCGTAGAATGTCTAACATTGGTGACCCCGCCGTGATTTGATATCGAGTACCACGAAATTGATGTTCAGTGAAATTAAATCAATTTTCGAAAGTCATAAGGAAAAAAATTTCCATCCTTCGATTCCTTTTCTTAAGAAAAGTCTTCAAAACCCTTTTAGCATTAGCGGAGTGGCCATACAGGCAGTCTGGCAAATGCCAAAAAGGCCGCATTTGATCGTCTTGTAAAAATTAAGTTTAACGTAAATTTTAAAATCATACAGGGCTGTTAATAATTTTTAGTCGTTCGCAAGCACGTGTTTGAAATTTTTTGAGCTGCTCCCTTCCTTGCCCTCTCGTAAATGCATTCAATGTATAAAGTACGGCCACCACCGGACATACATGTATTAAAAGCGTATTTGCCCACATTGCAACTAAAAAATATCTCACAAAAAAAAAAACAAAGATTAAGAATTACTTGTGTGCATAATATCATCAAATACAATGTAAAAATCGATTATTATTATAACTGTTGTTTCTCTTCCAACATTCATCTCATTTCACGTAAGATATTCTTTTTTTTCTCATTTTAGTTTGTTTTATATTTGCATATCAATTGAAACATATAGCAACAAGTCACTTCTTTCATCAATATTTACTCTCTTCTTGATTTTCTTTTTTTCAAATTTAAATCAAATTTACTTTACTTTAATCATAGAGAGGAGGATCCATTAAAATAAGATTTGGGTTGGTCAGGTCTTTTAAGCATAAGAGTTGAACAAAATGAAAGCATGAACGATGTGTTGAAAAAAACATTAAAAATCGTTCATTAAGCAAATTCTTGCCTTGAGGCTAGAATAAATATAACATTTTTTTTCTCTCTCAATTTAAATATGTTAGACAAACATTTGCAATTCACTTATCTGTTTAGTAGATAATTTTTTGAACTGAAAATAAACCGGTACAATTAACAAGTTTTTTTTAATGATGTTCTGGCATAAAAATAACAAGTTTTTATCATAATAGCTACTTGATTACACAAAATTAAATTCCTTATCACATAAAACTCTTTAATTAGACTCATTATTGCATTCCATTTTTATATTCTTTCCTCTATTAATCATTGAAATTGGTTTTTTAATGCACCAAAAATATTAAATTGCATGTTCTCCATGTACCAAGCTAAACTGTATTTTTATGAAAAATGTTACAAAGTTATCGTTCAAACATAAATTTTTAAATAATATCATAAATAATCCGTCTACACTTTTCTTTTATAAAAATATTAAATAATAATCAAATCCCCATACACATAGTGAAGGTATTTTTTAATAACGAGTGATTTATTGCAATTTGGTACTTAATTTTTACTCAAGTAGGTATCAGACTTGCTTAAATTTGCATGAAATTCAAAGTGTGCAAAATTATAACATACTTTTATTATATTATATACATGTTACATATAATCAGTGTTATGAAATTTTTGAATTGAATTTGGGATGAAAATACTTTAAATTTATGAAAAGATGTTGAAATTTAACTGAATATGAGAGGGAAACAATAAAATCTATTGATTAAAGTTCAAGATCAATTTAAATGAACGTTTACTTGAAACAAAAAAAAATAAATCTTTAATCTCTTTTTCTTTATTTTTTAATAATCCGTTACTTAATTTAATTACAGTATTTATTATGAGCTACTGTTTAAATATCCATTAGACTAGACGCTGTCTAATAAATGTATTAAATTTGTAATGTGATAAAAATGCATTGATATAAAACCTGTATGGTAATTTATTGCATGAGATTTTATTACTAAATTAACATAATATTTGTAGAAAAGCATAAATTTAAACGGTTTTTGTGTTTTAGACAAATGTCAACACGTTTACGATTTATGTTTTTAAAATTAAAAATAGTTAAAAAGTGTGAATTTAATAGCTGTTTTTGATCGAATTTAAAATTTTAGGAGGAAAATACTTATGGTCAGTATTAAAAGGTAATCACATTGGCTCACTGGAAGTAAAATAGTTCTGTATCCTAGTAACGACGTTACTGAAGAAATATTTAGCTTAATTTTATTATCTCATTTTGGTCAAACAATTTAGCTTAGATTTCTATTACAGAGCTCATTGTTAAGTTTTCTAAAAACAACAAATGACTAACAAAACCGTACAATATTAGGGATGTGAAGCTGGAGAAAAAGGGGAAGGTAAAGAATCCAGTGGGGTACCAATGGTAGCCCCGTTGGAAACTTTGTTCTCTGGTTTTGGGTTGAGAGTGTAGAGTTGGTTGATTTAGGTTATACGAGTTCTCGACTCCCGGTTCGCTAGGGGGTTCACTATTTGTTGTGTATCGTATAAATGCCAATTGAAAAAAGAGGGAGAAGGAGATGTTGACGTCTCTTATATACCCTTATTTTAGAGGGTTGCTAGATACATGACATTCTCCCCGACTTTGTTCTCTTGACTATCCTTATACTTATATTCAGTTTTTTTTTTAACAAATCACTTATCTTTTTTATTTAAGTTTTGTCCTCGTCGTTGTGTATTTTGTTAATGCCAATCGAAGAAAGAGGGAGAAGCAGATGTTGACGTCTCTTATATACCCTTATTTTAGAGGGTTGCCAGATACATGATACTATTCTATTCGAAACATAGTGAACAAGTTGAACAAGAACTGACCTTGAAAACAGCTGATAACATCTGACAGTTCCCAATTAGCATATTAAAAATCTAATTTGTCTCTTCTAATCCCTGTGACCCAAGTTACAGAGTTTACAAGGTAGCTGATGACATGGAAAATTTCTAAGGTCTACAAAAACGGCCTAGTAATGCTTATTTGTCCTCTATGAGTGGGAGTCAACCTTCAATTTGGCTCTAAAAACCTATTTCAATGTAAAATTCCTAAATTCTTGATTTTCATCACCCTATCCATAATATCACATTTTTATTTTCAAATTGACCGTTACTTTTCATATTTTCTCTTCTATTTCTAAATAAATATACCATTTATTATTATTAATTGCCTTATTATTATTAAGATGTCAAAATATTTCTTCTTTTTTCCATAAAAGCTCTTTTTTAATATGAAATACAATGTTTAAATTAACTAAAGCTAAGCTGATGATCATCTCTTTATGGAAGAAACAAATTATGTTTTGTTAACGGTGTTTCTTACTTTTAAACGCTTACTATGAATCAAAATAAAAAAAACAGTATTAAGATTACATTAGCACCTATCAATAATTTTGTTAAGAAGTTATTAGATTGTGTTACTTAATATGACGATGATAATGAAAAAAATAAATCGCTTCAAGGAATAATGATTCTTCTGAAACTACTTAAATGTAACTTTAAAAGGAAATACTTTAATTTGAAAAGTGATTAATGGTAGTTTAATAATAAACAACTCTCAACTTTAACTTTTCAATCTTTTTAACATCATATATTTAATTTTCTTTCTCCTTGGCCTTATATAAACAATTTTGATTCATATCAAGTGTGAATTTGAACCTATTATTTTACTTTTATTGTCTAGTTAATCTTTACTTGTACTTTCCATCTTTACAACAAACAGCATCATCATAACAAATAATAATCATAAAATAATGAGAAATATTTTTAAATAAATAAATTTGACAAAAAAATTTATTGTTTATCATAAAACAGTTTGAATAATAATTACAATAATGTCCGGTAAGATCATGTTATATCATTTTGACAATCGATCAAATGATAAAAGGTCGGTGTCAAGATAAAACTTTCGCTTGAATAGTGTTGAGAAAAAAAAACATTTAAATTATGATTGTAATTAAATGATGATATGACACTTACACCGAACAGTTCATGAAGAGTAAAAATAAACGAATTCTTTTTATATAATTGAAATAATATCAATTTAATTTTGATGTAAAGCGTAGACAATAGTCGTGGAGTGTATAAAATTGAAAGTGTGCACTTTCGACTTTATTTGCTATTAAATTGAATTGAAAAAGTTAAGAAAAAAAATAATAATAATAATTTATTACATTTTTTTTAAATAAACAGTAGTTTTTGTTACATTAAATGGTCCTATATTCATACACTTTAGTCACGGTATTGTTAACAGACGGGAGACGATACATAAGTAACAATTTGTGAAACAAAAAAATGATGGAATTAGAGCATCACTACATAATTTCATGGAAAATAGTAGAAAAAAATAATCAAAGTAAGAAATTTTTGTAATTAGGGAGAAAGAAATTTATTACGTGATAAAATGTTTCAATTTCTCTCTTTAAATTTTATCATTTAATGGAAGGTGCAAATGTGAAAATAACAAACGATTTGATGTGGGAAAAGGTTAATCACATAAGAAATTGACGAAAATTCGATGAGTTTTTTGTAAATTGAGATTAAGATTAATATGATGAAATGTTTAAGGGATTTCCGCTTGTTAAACCGTAATTCAAAGGAAAATGAAAGTTTTTGAGGTGATAAGAATCAAAATCATAATGATTTTTTTATTAATCTAGGTAGTCTCTGTGACCGTGAGTATCAAGGATTCAAAAACTGACTCTGAAAAACTCTAGGCTAAGGCTGCAGGTGCTTGAATCACCCCCAATTTCCATTCTTTTGAGACGACTACAAAAGATGCAGTGACCTGTTAGGAGACCCGTCAACCCATTTTGTGAGTAAAATCATTTCTGATTTTTTCTATGAGCAGCTCACATACTCCTTGGATTGTGAAGATGCTGGTGCACTGTAATGGTATAATATCATTTGTTTCTCCCTCCATTTCGAAATCAGTTTTTGAAATACATCAGACCCACTCCGATAGCGTCTCACTTACTGAGATAACTCACTTGAGAAGATTCGTTAGGTTCTGGTTTCCCTGTTGCTCATTCAGAAGTAAAAACTCACTGTCGAAAGACTGTAATCAGAGCCCTGAAACTGAAAGTTCCACATTACGGGCTCCCTTTTATCTTAATCGTTCAATATTTATTACCACCACGTCCCAATTTTGATCCCTCTTGTCATTAAATGTCAAACAAAGTAAAATTCAAGTTCAAATTCATGATTTCTTTTATTGATTCTTCAAAAACACTTCAATTTAATCCTCTTTTAATCATAAAAGTCATTATATTGAAATGAAGTCTCTTAAAAAATACAAAGATTTTCATGAAAACAAAAACATAATTAACAAAGGTCAATTTTAAAATCTTTTATTACCGGAATAACCCCGAAAAAAATTAAGGTTATAAGTAAAATTATCAAAAAATTTTTATTTTAACATAAAACTGTAATTTAATTTCAGGTAATTTAACAAAAAATAAAATAATAAAAATCTCATAAGTAGACCTTTGTAAGGTCGGTCAGTTATTTTTAGGCATGTACCGTTGATGAGTTGTAATTAAATTCCATTAAAAATGTAAACAGATGTGCTTTTAATAATAATTTTGGGATATTTTTCCATATTTGATACATAAATCATATACACACAGTCGCAGAAGAAAATAAAAAATGAAATGAAACAATTATGACCATTATTTTAATCTTTCATAGTATAAAAAAAATTGTTTCATCTTTCTTTGTTACATTTTTCATTTTAAATGAATGGAAAATGAGAACAAAATATAAAAAAAAAATTATGATAATAAATTTAGAAATTCTAGAAAAAAGTCACACGATAATTACAATTACATTTATAATTAAAAGTGTTTATAAAAATATTAAGAGCATTATAAACACGTTTTTTAACTTAACTTAACAAAAAAAATAGCGTTAAATGTTTCACGATTAAACTACATTGATACTAAAATTTATTGTTAGTGAGCAGATAATATGCGACTATATCAAAGAAATTCCATCATTATAATTATTATTAAAAGTATTTTGTTTTTTTTTCTTTTATTTTTTTAAAAGAAATAATTCTACAATGAGCACTAGATAATTTATTTTTAATTTAAAATGTAAAATAAAAAAAAAACAGGGACGTGAGATTATATTTTTTAATGATTTATTCAATGAAAATTAAAAAAAAAATTATACAAAAATTACGATGAATATTAACAGAAGCTTTGAAAAGGTAAAAATATTAATAAATGTGTATACTCATTTACTGTTTAGTATAATGTTTAATTAAAATTTATGTTTAAAATTTATTTACGACTTTTAGGTGTACGTCTCCATAATTTAATCATAACTGACCCAGATTTGGGCTTAAATTATTATTATTATTATTATTAAAATTATAATGAATTTAATTAAAAAAATACATTTAAATTTATAAGATGATATTAGAAGACTTTGAATCAATTACAAGAATCAGGGTTGTCCCTTTCAAAAATGACTTTAATATCATTGATTATTCCATTAAAAATACCTTTATTTGAATATAAAAATGATAATTCTTTTAAAAAATTACAATAACTTTAACAAATATCCGATTTTTATTATAATGAATGTAATCGATTGTGTACAATTAATAATGATATAAAATGCGTTTATTTTCCTTTATATGTTCTTCATTATTAGTCATTTTTTGTTTGATTTGCACGATTGTATAAAAAAAAATTATATCATTATAATTTATATTTTTATTAAGTAAACAATGATTCAATCATGTATCAATCAATGTGTTTTAAATAATGTTAGAGGTTAGCTGTATATTTTAACAATGGTCCAGTCGTAAAGCTATTAGGTTTGTGTACGCGATGTCACGGGTTCGATTCTCAGAGCAGCAAGAAAAAATCAAATAGTGCTATATTTGTGATTTTTCAGAGAGAAAGAAAAATCGAACATCTCATGGATCTCAAGATCTAGGACGTAAAAATTCTACGCACCTTAGCAAAGACACATAACCATATAATGGTATATGTCTTGGATAAGACGTTTTAACAAGAAAATTGTACCGATTAGAATTAAGGTTCATGTATTGAATTATTAAATTATACCAATAAAGAAAATAAAAAGTATTTTACCGGACTTAACGATGATGCCCTGCACCAGCAAGTTGCAGTCTTGGGACCAACATCGTCGTGGTTGATGGTAATACTTAAAACAAAAGATATGCATGCCTGATTTCAATTTCGTATGATATTATAAATAAGGTTTGAATTTACTGGAACAGAGCACGAAAATCTCTCTGACAACTTGCACAAAGGTATTGACAAAAGCAAATCATAAAACCGATGCTTTTAAGACCACACATTTTAGCATTATGCTGTGTCCAGGTAACCAAATCAACTTATCTGTACAATGAGAGGTTTTGTAAAGCTTTCTCTCATTTTTAAATCATCTTGGATTTGACTTATGAAAATATCAGAGCCTTGACTCTCGACACGAACACTTATTTTGCTTTTTAGAAATCCAAGACAGGCGGATTGAAAATTATTCACAGCCCTGTCATTCTGTATGATTTTCTTTAAAATTTACGCTAAACATTACTTTTACAAGACGATCGACTGCGGCTTTTCTGACATTGGCCAGTTTGCCCGTATGGCCAATCCGTCACTGATCCAAGATAAGGAACAAAATATAGCCATACTCTATCAATTTAACTTAGTTTGGTTATTTATTTGCATTGTAATTATTATAAAGGAAAAATTATAATAACAATATTAACTTTGACCTTAATCTCAAAAAAATATAATACCTATCAAAGTAAAAACATTCCAAAGCCAAACAATTACAATAACATTTTTATTTTCTGTATCGATACAAATAACTTGAAAATAAAATTTTCATTCGTTTGGAATCCAATCATTTTAAAAATAATTTTGTAAGAAATTACAAAGAATTTTTCTTTAAATTGATTAGCACTGCATTTGTTCATGCATGTTAAAATGTTTATCTTTAAAATTAAATGTTAATAAACATAATTTTTTCATAACACATACATACATTTAATATTACAAAAATGATGTAAAATTATGACACACATTTCTTGTACAATTATTTATGTTCAAGAGTGAGACTTTTAAATCTACACATCAAAACAATATAATTTAACATCACGTACAATCATATGTGAGTTAAAGTACAAGGTGTACCACGACCTATGTTTAAAATTTATAGTAAAAAAGTGATTTAAAATTTCCATATTTAGATGAAGTATGTGTTTAAATAATAATAAGAGAGCTCTACAGCATAATAATTGTAAAACATAAAAAAATATAAATAAATTAAGCTTGGAATGAAGTGCATACACGTTCATTTAAAACATGATAAATCTTCGCAATTATATGTTCAAGTACATATTTAAAATAAAAAAAAAAATGGTACAGTTTTTAAATAGTCATTCTTAATTCGACCTGTTTTTTTTAATATTTTAATTCAA
Organism: Culicoides sonorensis; assembly: GCA_900002565.1. Lineage (NCBI taxonomy): Eukaryota > Metazoa > Arthropoda > Insecta > Diptera > Ceratopogonidae > Culicoides > Culicoides sonorensis. Next base: position 249,653 of record LN483397.1, on the reverse strand, counting down.
TTTAAAATTTTTTGTATGTACTTTTCAATTAAAATGTTAATTTAACTAATTATTTATTCCATTTCTGGATAGAAATTCTTACTTTAAATAAAATAATTAGTCTTATAAAATTTAATTATAACAAATTGTAAATTACATTTCAGTTGTTAGTCATTTCACTTCATATTATATTAAAATATTTTTCTTTTAATCTAAGTATCACATCTTTATCATGTAACTTATAAATATTCAATTGTTGTGCAAATTTTCAATACATTATTATTATTTCAATTAAATGTGATTATTATTAATATTATTAATATGATGGTAATTTATTTTACATTTGTAATATAGTTGAGTACGCACATGACTGTAATTCAATTGGAAATTGTTATAAATTATGTTTTTTAAGAGTGTTAGAGTGTGAAGATTGTACTTGATAGATGCTTATAAATTATAAGTAATTTTAATTTCGTGAATAATTTTAAATGGATAAGATATGAGATTGACCTAAAATCAAATAATCTGCCAATGGAAAAGGAGAAAAAAAAGGTGATTTAATGTAAGTAAAATGATATCGATTGTGTAACGTTAACAGAGTCAAATAAAACTTCAAAGTCTTGACATAAAAACAGGAATCATAAGAACTATTGCAAAGGATAGAGGAATTTGACCTTTGACCTTTGAATCAACTCAAAATTCAATCTTAGGAATTAATCTACATCAGAATTTTACAAAAATATGACTGCAGAGAAGTTACAGTCTTTCAGTGGAAACTCTGATGCTTTTCAAAGCTGAGTTTTTCAAAGCTCAAAACTTTGCTACACTCCCAACCCAAAAGCAGTAGGAAAGCGTGTTCCCACTGTTACCCCCATTGGTTTTGGGTTGAGTTTGTAGTTCAAGAAGCATGTGAGCTTGAAATCAGCAAAAGGAATAGCAATTATGGGGTTTGTCAAGCGAATTTGCACTGATTCGTGATTCCCTCAAAGTTTTATTTGGAGCTTACATAAAATTGTATGGATATCGTATCATGGATAGTACAGGCAAGGAATTGAAAGAGTTCAGCGACGAATATCTAGATATGTGTTGGTTCGCAGTGGGATCTTTCAATATGATCAGTTGCCATCTTATACTGAAAGGATGTTGTCGTTAGATTTAATGAGTCTAGAAAAGAAAAGGACTGTCAGTTGTCTTATATTTGCATTTGATGTAATGGTGGAAAACATTGATTCTGCATTTATCAAAACTAAGTTTAATAAAGCTATAAAGCAACAACGACAGAGCTCTAGAGCCAACGAAATACTAGCTGTGCCATTTTGTAGAACAGACTATATGAAAAATGAATCTTGTTGAATTGTAATGGTTCGTCTTATCAACGAAATTTTCAAGGATAATGGTACCTTAACGCTGCAATATTCAAATGATAAATTTATGATTAATGCCTCAAGAGATCAATTTAAGAAAATTGTAATACCTTGGGTGGAACTTCGTAGCTGATGTTGCTTGAAAATGATTCTAGTCTTTTATTGTTTAAGTTTGACTTGTATTCAAATTCTGAGTAGCGCTTGATAACAGCCTATGACTGAAGCAAGAACTAAAGTAAATTAAAAATGATCTGCTAGTCCAATCTTCACACACTTTAGAAATTCTTTCAAATCAGCAATTTAATTTCATTTAAAAAAGAAATGCAAGTTATTAAATATTATGACTCAAAAAGTCAAGATCATATCACTCATAATACTTTTTTCATATTTATAATAACTTTTAATAACAATAATCATAATAAATAAATAAATGAATGACAAACAAGCATATAAGCCTTAAATAAAAAGTAGGAACGTCATAACACAATTAAAATGATAAAAATTAAAATTAATTTTCGCTTTTATTACAACTTTTATATACATTTTATACAATAACAATAATATTAAGTTAATATTATAATCAAATAGAAAGTAAAAAGTGTAGGTGTAACATAACAACACCTTAGAAGGATTTGTATAATTTAACGCCAATATAAATGTATAACAATATTACCATTATAAGTTTTTTTTTCTTAGTACCATTTCTTATCATGAACAATTCATCTATGTTTTTGCTAATTAAAAATTAAAATAACACAATGGAAATTCAACTTTACTTGTGTAGTCATTCTATTGTTATATGTTATAATTTTAATGTTTTCTTTTGAATTAAGCTGGTACTGTACCAGTTATTTTTTTCGTGATAGAACAGAAATTGAATTAAATAATAAAGAAATTAAAAGTTAAAATATGTTGAAAGAGCGAAAGTTATCGTCAGATATCGTCACGGTTTGGACTTCAGTACAGTTAAAATGATGGTTAATACTCTCGATTTAAATTAAAAGTTAATTAAATGGAGAAACTCGTGGTTTGACTTTGTGTTCACAAATGGAATTGAGCAGATTAAAAGAATTGGTAATTTAGTTCCAAATTAAGGAAATTATGGTTTTTGATGACAGGTGGTACGAAATTTGTTTATTTCATGTTAAACATGACTTGAAATTTGTAATGAGGTATGATTTTAAAACGCTTAGTATGTAAAAAAATACTAATTGCTCACATTAAAATAATGTTTCATTAACGAAAATATGGTGCAAAATAAGGTATGACTAAATTCGAAACAATTTACTCAATGAACCACGAAATTCAATGACATAACATTATTCATTCATTTAATAATAATAAAAAATACAAAAGAACTGAAAATTTAATAAAATTAAAACAACTCCAAAAGTAAACCAGTTTTGGGTATAATTTACCGTTTTATTGTAGCTGAAAAGTTGCAGGACAAGAATTTCAACAATAATAAAATTGAAATATACTCAATTACAATGAAATTTGCAGCTGTCTGGGCTTGGTTGACCCTGGCATGAGAAATTAATGTCCACATGTCTTGTTTAAAAATGAAATATCGGTAATTATAACACTTTTTTGTCTTATTTCTTGTAATAATAAAAAAATACAATGCACCGTTTCTTCTTAAGCAAAATATAAAAAGATTACGAGTTATAATTTCTTTTAATTAAAACTTTACAAAATAAAATCCGCCTTTGAATTGAAATTGAAGTAAATGTAACAAGATTTTTAGTAGCTATATAATTTAATACTCGTTAGTCATGTTCTTAGAATTGAGAAGAAATTTCACAGTTAATAATCAACATTTAATTTTTAAGCAACACAATGCTTCATTTAAAATAAAAAAATAATAAAGTACAAACTTTCCATCTTCAGTTAGAATTTAACTGGATTAAAATTAACTTCAAATATTGATTTAACATGTAATTTAAATAAAAAAAAAAAATAAATGGAAAAAGTTAATCATAAGTTAACATTGGATATTAATAATAACAATAAATATTTAGAGTGTATCAATTATATATCAAAATATCCAATTTACATGATTTCTTTTAAAGTTATTTTGAATGTAAGTTTACTTGAAAGAGAAAAAAAAGAAAATTTATAGAACATATCACGCTTTCATAGGTAATAAATAAAAATATTGCATGCGTGCATGTTAAAAGTTAACAGTTTTTCATAACATTTTATTGCATTTTACATTTCAAATGAATTGAGAGAGAAAAAAAACACAGAATTAAACAAAATTTAAATGATTCTTGCGATGTTGGAGGTAAACTAATCAAATAAATATTCAAAATATGATGTGTGTTTATAATCGTAATAATATGTTATTATCATAAAGGAAAAGAAAATGCCTACTAATTTATTCAAATTCTAATCTATATGTAATGGGATTATTAAATTTATAACAAGAAATTTAAGAATTTTTTATAAATTAAATCGTGATTTGGTTAGAATTTGGTTTAGAAAGAAATTTTATTAGATTTTTTGTTATAAATTCTTTTACTATCTTAAATGAGATAATGATTGAAAATTTTATAAATATTTTGACTGTTAAGGTGGGTTAAATTTCAAGCTACAACATTATGTGAAGATCTATTAAGTTAAGCAGCTGTGAATGATGCTCGTGGTTGGATGGATGACTACCTACCAAAAGTACGCTACATAAAACTTTCATAAGTCTGAATCATCCATAGTACTATTATTATTCGAGAAAAAGACAATATGCACATTAATTAGGATAAGACAACACTAGTACATACAGAATGATGTATGTGGATTACAAAAAGCCCAAAATATAAAGTGGCTGAGATGCTCGTGGTAATATGCGTTAGATTCCTTGTTAATACGTTATCATAACATAACATGTGAAGATCAGAGCTGCTCTGGTGACCCCCACAAAGAAACACAAGCTCTCAGACCTTCAAATGAATCCAACATTTAGTTAGATTTAAAAATTTGTAAATTATTGACCGTATCTATAAAGATAAACGACAAACAATATCTGACATTACTTCAATTCACATTTCATTCTGATACTAATTTAAAAATAGTTTTCTGACTCATAACCGGTTAAATTAAAACCAGGTAATACTAGTACAATTTTTACCGACTATAAAAATATGCGGCAAAAATATTGGTTCAATTAATTTAAATATTACACACAAATCTGACACATTTCAAATAAACCACAAAATTTATCAAAATAATCTTGTCAATAAGTATCGTTATAATTTTAACGCATAATATTCTAATCGAACGCTATATGGGCATATGGAATGTGATCTGTTAATGCATGGTCATAAATTATTAGATACTTTTAAATGTAGTCAATGTATAATTTTAAGAACAGTTACATTTTAACCTTGTATTAATAAAAGTAATTGACAAATACATGAAAATGGTTTCTGGATTCAAATTATTGATTTCCTATGATTTTTTTTTCTAGTTTTACTGTTATTTTGTTTCATTTTATTTTATAGAAAATTATAATAATAAAAGAGCCGAAAAGTGACAATTTTAGCGGTAAATTTTATTTCAATAATAAAAAATAAGTGTAAAATAACTTAATAAACAATTACATTCAATTAATGTACGTTATTAATCCTAATTATATATAAAATGAAACAAGAAACTTGGCCAACCTCTTTTATAACACTACATATATTAAATCGTTATTATTCGAAGTAAGTACTGTAACATTTAAAGTTCAATAAATTTTTCAAAATTGACAACATAGACTTACTCTCAATGCAAACACAATGTAAAAAGTATAGTTATAATATAAATTTTAAGATTTAAATCAACATCTTTTATGTGTGTAAATAAATATTATCTTGTTCAAATATATATTCATTTTAAATGTACATTTCACACATATTCATATAAATCATGATATCAGGTAGTTTTGTTGATATTCGTAGGCAAGCAAGCCACTAAATAAACATATCATTAAAAGTTAAACATGCATAAACACACTTTTGAAGTTTTATAACAATTATTATCAAAGATGTTGATCAATTTTTATTATTAGTATTTTTAATTTAAGTAGAATATTTAAAAATAAATAATAATTTTTAATATTTTTTTTTCAGGATTACACATCACATATCAACGTAATCACAATAAAGTACACTGAAAAACATTGTGACAGAATTCGAGCCTAGTGCTGAAATTATTTTAAATTATATGAAATCCGTAATCGTATCGATTAATGAATGGACAGTACTGAATTGATGCAGGTGACACTAAAATAAGATTAATAATAATTGAAGACGTAGATGTTGGTGACAGACTTTCCAGAGAAAAAGTTGCACCTTTGAATAGCTTTGAATAAATTAGCTTTTCAGCACTGCTCAACAGAAAAATCTTTCTAAGTCTCTCAGAACCGAGTCGAATGTTAGTGATATTCAGTTAGATTATCAGCTAAAACCAAGTAAGTAAATTTTTAAAAATAATGATACAGTATATTTCTCAAAAGTTTGATTCATTTCAAAGAGAAGCGAATATCCAGCAGTCGTGTAAGAGTCTACAACATTCTTCTTAAGAATAACAGTTCTTTAGTTTGCTTGTCTCCTATATTTGATAAGCCCGTCCGAAGTGTGGCGTTGCAAAGATACCCAAACTAGTTTGTGCCTTGCGACCCTGTTTAATTTTTTTTTATGAAATCAACTCGTTGTATTGTTATAACCACAAGACACAAATAGACAAGTTTTATGATGAATGTCAGAGGTAAGTTTGATTAGTTTTAAATAAAAAATCTGCATATCTGTCATTAAGAAGCAAAATTGCGTGTTGGCCTGTATATTTGCACTCTTCATACTTTTATGGACCTTAAATATGTTAAAGAGTAAACGTTTGAAAAGTGCCGAAAAAAATGGTTCAATTAAAGCCGCTATCATCAACTGTGTCAATAGATCTTCTTGATTTACAACAACAATAGTCATGGATAATTAAATCGAAGAATTCAAAGCCTCAAAGGAAATCTAATTGGAGAGAATTTTTATCAGGTAGTAATTCAAAAACATTGGCACTGCTGTTACAATCAATTTGTTTGAAACAAGCCAAAAGCAATAAAATATTCTTAAAAATAAAGGTAAAAACCATCGTGACGCGTCGATATAGTAATCAATACTCCTGAGGTTAGGAAATTCGGATCACGCTTAGAAGTTCAATTTTTCATTTTTTCAACTTTTCAATTTTTAATTTCAACACATTTTCTAAGCACAAAGTTATCAAAAACACCCCTAAATTATGAAAAATCATACTAAAACCGTTGTAATTCACATGCCAAAAATAATCATAAATTTCAGGTAGCAAAATCCTCAATTTATTTTCCAGTGTACAGTTAAAATTAATTTTCGCATTTTTTTTTATTGGAATTTTTATTTCACATAATTTATGTGAAATTGCATCAAAACAATTATTGTATATTTTTTTTTTTAATATCGAATCAATTCTGATACACTGATGCAACATTTATAAAATAATAATATGTGACATCTCCTTTTTAAGCTTTAACGAGTATTGCATCTTATGGGTGCATGTAATTGTCATGTTTGTATTGTATATATTACCATTATTATGATTTTTTTTCTTTACTTTTGTATATTCATTTTTTTACACATTAATTTTTTTATTTTTATATTCTTTTATTAAAAATATAAATTTAATTTAATTTAATTTTCTTCTTCTTTTCAAAAACAATTTACATAAATATATTTTTTTCCTTTTAACACATGTATTTATACATTTATAATAATAATAATAATGAAGAGTGCATTGAATTTAATTTTGTTTTTATTTTTATTTTCATTTTCAAATGATTCTTCTTTTATTTTAATATTTATTATATTCTTTTTATTTTCACGTGTATTCTTTCTTCTTTTTATAGACGGGGTTTTTTTCACGATTCTAGATCATGAAATGCACGACATTGATTTAAAACTGAATTCAACTCTCATTTATGGGTGCATTTAATTTATGTTGATGAACAGAACCATATTTTTATATTAAATCTTAAGGTATTAAAAAAAAATTGAATAAATTATGTTGAATTTGTATCGTCATCATCCTTTATTTATTTCATCACAACATTTATCACTGATTTTCTATTATTATCCCATATTATGCTGTATTTTTATTTTCATTACTGACAGGTTATTGATTTAATATCAAACGTTAACGTGTTCCTCAACTTTCTTGTTTCATTTAATTTTTTTATTATTATCAATATTTAAGTTAAAAAGCGTTAAATTTTAATTTCATTGAAAAAACAATCAAAAATTTCTCAAATCATAACAAGATTTCACTTGTAAATCCGTTTAATCTCAGATGTTTGTTTTAATTGTATTAAATTAATCCTTTTTTTCACTTTTTTTCTCAATAAATTGATTTAATTGTTATTTTTTTACATGAATTATTAACGCTTTTACGCACACAACACGAATGTTTACATGAAAATCGCGATAACATGATTTTTGTTGTTGTTGTGGGATTAAACCGTTAAATCATATTAATTTAATTGCTTTAAAGTCTTTTAATTAGTCCAAATATAAACATCATTATTATTATTAATTTAATTTTTTGTATTTTTTTTTTTTTTGAAAATTAAACCGATGTTAACCAAACGAAAGATTTCAATGCACTGAAAGCGAGAAACTTTTTTACAATGCGGCTTAGACTTGTAAAGAAAATAAGATAATGAGAGAGAGAGAGGAAAAATTTAAGAGCCGTTTCTCTCTTTGAATTTCAGTGTTAGTTTTAAGTCAATATGGTTACATGTAACATTTTTTTTTCCTTATAATAAAAATAAAAATAAAGGTTTCATAATGTAATTCAATGTTTATTGTATGAGCTGTATATTGTTTTTTTTTTTAAATGTTTTGTTATATTGTATGTTTGTTATTATTATTATTTGATCGTGATCCGGGATGATGATACTCTTGTTGTAATTGTTTGGTGTGGTGTTTTGCCAACATAATATGCAAGAAATAAAAGGAGAAAGAAAATTTGAAAAAAACGCGAATTTCATGTAACTTCATATGGTGTGCAATTTGAATGCAATTTTGTCTTTAAAATGTGCATCGAAATAAAAATTTTGTTTCAAAAACGTAAAGGACTGAAAAAAAATACCTTGTACGTGAAATTATTTTGAACATGAATTCATATAATATAATATTTTCAATTTCATTTTCTCATAACACAATAAATTTAAAATTTTTTATGCTCATACAATATAATAAAAGTAATATAAAATTCTATTCAATCGTTTTTTTATGTGCATTGAAAATGGTCACGTACGTGATCCAACACAACATTAAAAGTCATGTAGGAGGATAAGAGTATAAAAAAGGACGTTATTTTATGTTCTAAAGTGATACAATCAATAAAGAATAAAAATACTTGTGTGTGTACAATTCTGTATGAGAACACTTGTCACTTGTATAAAAATGCATTGAAAAATTACACATGAATGTAAAATTAAATCATGTTCCTTTTATATTTCTATATTTTTTTATTATTATTATTATTACGTAGGTATTTTTATTATTTTACTTTTTTTATTTAATGTAGTACATTGAAGATGCTGCAACATTAATTTCATTTTCTTTTGCTCTTTTACACTACATACAATAAAATTTTGTAATAAAAATACATTTTATTTTTTTTATTATTGTTTAAACTGAATCAGAATCAAAGAGAAAGAGAGAATCATAAAATGAAGTTGTTTTTATCTCATTCTCTGTTTGATGTTTTCAATTCAACTTAAGCGCTTAAGTCAATTCTCATTTCATGTTAAGTCAAGTCATGTTTGATAAATTTATCATACATAAAAAGTTAAATAAGATTCTGATGAATCTCATCAAAATACATATTTTGGGTGGACATGGAAGGTTTTTTTTTAATATAAATAAATAAATAACATTCAACAGGTTTTTTAAAAAAATACAAAAAAAACATGCTTGAATTTAAATTTTAAAACAAATTAAAGACCTGTGTTTTGTAAATTATATGTTTTGGTGCTACGATATTAAATGAGGATAAGTATAGTTTATGCAAAATGTTTTTGTTTTGAAAATTGAAGGACCTCACTAGCGTTCTTTATTTTAAATTTAATCTCTTTTATATTTTAGGCTTTGCACGCAATTTGATAAAAAAATAATTTAGCAGTTTTTGATACCTGGTGTTATTTCATAATTACAATTAATTAGTTAAAATAATTTTTGATGAGCAGTTGTTAAATTTTGGATGGCAAAATTTCAGATATAACACATTTAAAGGAAAAAAGGGAAGTAATATGAATTTTTATAACAAAGAATTTTATGAATCAAGGAATGAATATTCAGTAGTAGTGTAGAAGTCTAAAACAATTTGTCTAAGAATGACGTCAGTCATAAAGAAGCAAAATTGCCTGTATATTTGCACACTTAAATTTTAATGGATGATAGATAATGTCAGTTGAATAGAAGACGTTCGGAGCATCAACTGAAACTGATAATCAATATCGTCTGATGTTTCTAGCCAATCTATTAATCCACTTAATCTACATCCAAAAGAATCATGGGGATAAAAGTCGATTGTATTCAAGAAGCCATTTAAAAAATCTTATTCGAGTGCGACGACTTTGAGAGGTTGTTTATCAGTCATCTAATGATCAACACATTAAGACAACCAAGAACGTTGACAGTGAAGTAACAATCAATAAAGGTAGCATCTCATTCTGTTCTGCTTTTATAAGGACACATGTATTACGACAAAACTAAATGAAAGGTGAGTATATATGAAGATTTAAGGACCTCTAAAGATTAAAAGTAATTAAATCTAGGAGATTAAGATTTTTGTTTAAGCTGTATGATAAGAAAGTTTCTTAAAGTCTGCATTCCATTCAATGACATGGAGGAGCTTTCAGGAGATTATGCTATTGATGTTAGCAGTCTAGTTCAATCTATTGGTTTGGACGTAAATATTCAATATCTTATAAAAAATATCTTTTAAAGTACAAGCCCAAAACAAAGAGGTTAAAGTGGGTAAATCCGCACTTAATCATCATCAAAGTACAAGATTTAAACAATAGAGCTTTTCAACTTTCAAAATTTCTCCCAGAGAAATGTTATCAACTTCGTTGCAGAAATTTGAGAACATCCTCAAAACTCAATGTATACTGATATCATTTTTTCAACAACTGACAGTTGATTTAATAGCTTAGCACAAATAAATGAAGTTAAATTGATACAAGTTACCTACTGTTAAGAAATTTATCATTAGTTTTCACTTCTTTTAGTCAAATGAGCAGTCTTTGACGGTGCATATCAAATGATTTCAAGAATCCTTAATTTAGGCTTACCTAGAAAGAAAAAACATAATAATAAAAATTATTATTTTAATTTAAATCAATATCATAAATAATTTCAAAATAAATCCTTATAAGTAAGTCTCAATGATATTTTATTATAAATAAATCATTAAAAAAATCATGTTTAACATTTTTTGTACAGTATTTCAATATTTGGCGATTCAACATAAAATATCAACAAATTAAAAGAAATTAAAAAATACAACTTTGTTCAATAACTTTATATAGGTTAATACTAAGAAAGACATGAAAAATAAATTTAAACATTGAAATCTGATGTTACTTTAGTAGATTTAATTGGTGTTATAAATTTAATTTTGATTTCTTCCTTATTATTGTTTCTACATTTCTAGATTTAAATTTTATTTCACAGATTTACACAAAATATAACAAATTGTAACGTCACTCATGATAAATCGGATAAAATTTAAAAATTTTATTCTTATATATATGAGCCCAAGAATAAAAATAAAATGAATCAAAATTCTTATATATCGTGTCAAAGGTAGATTTAGTCCACATTTCCCACACAAATTATTTATGTGACATATATTTTTATTATATATTTTTTTAAATGTCTTTAAATGTTAATAAAGCACCGAAAACAAGCAATAATCCATTTAAATTGCGTATATTTTTCATTGTTTTGATATTGTTAATGACCGCGATTATGTGTATTTAAAAAAAAATGCAGATCACATGGTATTTTGGTATCCGGACACTATAAAAAAATATTGTTATTATTATTACGAGTCACAGTTAAATTGCTTTATTTTGCTTTATATTTTTATTTTTTTTTGAATTTTGACGGAATATAAACGGCCTTCAAAAGTAAATTCTTTATTATATTTATTATTATTTAATGCACGGTCAGTGGTTTCTTTTATATTTTTATACTATAAAAAGTTCAAGATGAATTCACATAATTTTTTACATTAAATTTATTACCAAATTTTTGGATTGAGTCGAATGACCTTTAAATTATTCAAAAATATGGTATTCTTTCCTTAGATTTGCCAATTAATTATAACACGAGCCGCTTTTGATCATAAATTCTCATTCTTTGCATATTCATTTGTTTTTTTTGTTGCTAAATTAGAAGCACAGCAGTTTCCAGTTGATTTATTTTAAGAAGCTGTTAATCCACAATCAATTAGTCGTACTATTTTTCCAACACATTAATTTAAATGAAGCACTTTTTGTGTGCTGTAAACTTAGAATCATGGACGTAACATCTCATTTAACGATCATGTAAGTTAATGTGAGTAATAAAATGACAATGATGAGGTTATTTAACTTGAACATTAAACTGTGTGTGTTTGTTAATTGCTTAGCCATCTCATGCTTTGCTTATTAAATTGTTATTTAGCCATTAGCCAGTAGCGATCAAAAAGTGTAACATGCGTGTATAGTTCTCTTCCAGGCATTATTCTTTTTTTTTTAAATATCTTTCTTAATTTAATGCCATTTTTTTGTGAATACATGAATAAATTAAGTCATAATACAAATAGTTAATGGGATAATAAGACATGATTTGGAGTAAAATAGAGAAAAAGATGATTCGCGATTTTAGATAGAAACAGAAATTAAATTGGCATGAGATAAACGGGTGATGTGTAAATTACACCCTACGACAAATAAAAAAAAAGTTTTAGTACTCCAAGTTTGTTTTCATTTCCTAAAAGTAGAAAAAAAATGAAAAATTTTGGCGTTTACAGTTTTTTAAAATCACGTCAAAAAGTTGAGTTATGAATTTTTGAAATTTTCCATATAAATGACACATTTCGTCATCTCTCAGCACAGAGATTGAAAAACATGCTCTTACTTATTTTGAGTTATCTCGAAAACTACATGAGCTACAAATGAGTTTAATAGATCGTTGGAAAGAAGACGAATAAAGCTATTTGAATTTAAAGTTTTGGATACTAGATCAGCCAAAAAATTGGGCTTTTAAGGCTCAAGAAAAAAAAAATTGAATAAAATCTTTGTTTTTTTCAAAGTTTTTTGCCAGTTTTTTTCACTATTCAACTTATTTTAAGATTGAATGTTAAATTTAATATAACTATGTAATACTTTGTGTTTTCAAGTTATTTTGATATTGCTAGATGCAATTTTACTGTGGTAACAGCACATATTACGCACATTTGATCACTTAATTTTTGTTTAAATACGTATACACAACTGATTTGTATACAGTTAATTTATTTACTTTGAACTAAGTAATAGTAGCTAAAAAATTCAAAATGGATAAAAACATTGCTGATTGCAAAGCGCGTTTGTCACAACTTTGTTACGTCTGTGGTTTATTTACTCCAAAAAACCCCAAAGGAACTTATGAAAGACATTTTACAGATAAAGCTATCAGATGCTTCCAGACAAAATATGGGCGTTTTCCTATTCTACAACCTTACACACCTTCGACCATCTGCTGTATATGCTACAACATGTTATATTGTGGACAACTTTCTGACGAGAAAGGGCACATCAAGACTTTAAAAAAATTGAGAACAAATTCAATGGAAATAATATGGTCAATGGCTTAGTAATATATTGCAGAATATATTTAGTTAGAAAAACTGATCGAATAAACGATAGAAGAAAAATTTATGAAAAAACACAAGAATTTTATAAATGTAATAAAGAAAATGAGACTTGATAAAAGTAAGACAAAAAAAACACACATTTTCTACAATAAAAAAGAGATTTCTAAAGAAAATATTTAAAGCCTTTAAAGCTTATTCTTATTATTATTATTATTAGTATTACATAGTTATATTAATTTTAACATTCAATCTTAAAATAAGTTGAATAGTTAAAAAAATTGGCAAAAAACTTAAAAAAAAACAAAGATTTTATTCAATTTTTTTGCCTTGAGCCTGAAAAGCCCAATTTTTTGAGCTGATCCCGATCTATTAAACTCATTTGTAGCTCATGCAGTTTTCGAGATAACTCAAAATGAGTAAGAGCATGTTTTTCAATCTCTGTGCTGAGAGATGACGAAATGTGTCATTTATATGGAAAATTTCAAAAATTCATAACTCAACTTTTTGACGTGATTTTAAAAAACTGTAAACGCCAAAATTTTTCATTTTTTTTCTACTTTTAGGAAATGAAAACAAACTTGGAGTACTAAAACTTTTTTTTTATTTGTCGTAGGGTGTTATTTTTATGGTATTTTTTTCACATATAAATTTTAATGTGATCAAGTTTTAATATTACCGTTAATTTTTCTTATTAATTCTAAAATGTAATTTTATTTTATATTACAGTGTGTGATAAACGAAAAACGGATACCGAGGTGATAGGAATTTGATGTTTATTAGATATAAAAAAGCATTTTAAAGTATGTAAGGCAGTAAAAAAAACCTGATTTCTTGTTAAAATCTTATTCAAACACTTCTTTTATTCAATTTATTTTATGACTTTTGTCAAGTTGGATGACCAAATCAATAAAATGATGATAAAAAGAAAGAATATTTTAATAAATAAATAAACTCAATTGAATGAAGTTCATTTGTTCAAGTTAAAAATTGTTTGAGTAAGAAAATAAAAAGTTTGTAGTTTATTATACGCAGAGGACCATAAATAAAGATGCATCCTATCTCTCTTTTTACCGGTTCATATCTGATTTATTCATTTATTTAATCATCATCGCTTCAAAAACTGGTTTATGCCGGTATAATAACACAACAAAAACTAGAATTTGAGTTTTTTTTCTCCTTTTTACTTATTATTAAAAGTTTATTATCATTAAACATGAGAAATTTTATAGAGAAAACTTCCTTTTGAAGCAATGATACGATCGATTCATTCTTAAAGCTTACTTTATTTACATTAATTTGTCAGACTAGATAAATATATTTATTTATTTATTTGAATAAATAAATCAATGCAACTGGTCAATGAATATAATTAAGTTCTTTTTTCATTTCATTTCGAATTGAATTGTTTCATTTGAATCTGTGTAAATGTAAAATAATAAAAAATGCATTTAAGATAATGAAGTACAAGATATTTCAAATCTAAATTTACATGTTTTGAATAATTTAGTGTCAAAATATTTGTTTATTTTAAGAACAACCCAGAATTTTTGTTTTATGTTAGAAAAATTTAAATACCTAATGAAACTGGTTCTAGAAAACCAATAAAAATCTTCCTTTAAATGTTGCTTACTTTGAGCTGAAAAGATTCATATTTTGATTTTAAAGATATGAAATATTTGTTAAGGAATTCTAATTAATATTCTTTGTGTAGAAGACAGAACTATAGACTTTACGTTTAAAACGCCCCGCAAATCACCCCGTGGTGCTTGGCGATAGCTTCGCAAGAGTATGGTATGCGCATAGGTATGTAAAAATGTCATTTTTTTTCCTGAGTCGAATTTTCAGACGCCATTTTTCACTCGACCACACTTTTCTACATTTTCTCCTTTTTGACTAATTCTAGAAGGCAGTCAAAAATAGTTGAGCCAGGAATATCAAACAAGATTAAATTGCTCCATTAGAAGCTCATAAAAATGATTTTAAACTCATTAGCTTTGAGATTCTTTTCAAGATTGAGCTTAGGAACCGGGCTCAGGGATTGGGGTCCAGAGCCCGAAAACGGTCAAAAGTCCTAAATCACAAATTTTCCCATAATTTTCCATTTATTCAAAATTGCAGATTTTTTGGATTTTTTTTCAAACGAGTCCCACCGAAATGCACTTTTCTAAACTGCCTCATTTTTTTCATTTTCAGAAAGCACAACTTTATAAAAAAGGCGTGAAAAGTCTTTTCTGTGCCACAAAAGCTTAGATGGGGGTAAGACCCATGAAAAAGCTTTTATTTACCAGTATGAAGTCATTTGCTGAGCCCGACAGGGTCTATAGGGGGCAAATCCCAAAAATACTACCCTCCTTCAAATAAATTAAGTCATTTCTACGGTCCTTGTTACCTTCAGACAAGATTTTTCTTTTTTGCTATTCCACAATTTGCTTCATTGGCGTTGATTCACCATTTTAATATCGCAATTTAACACACACATGATATCAATATATTTTTTTTTAATCTCATTCTACTCTTTTTTTAAAAGGTTCTGAATATAAACAAAAAAAATTTAAAAGTTCAATGTTTTGTTAAGTTATTTTTTTTGCTGATTAACAAAAAAAAATGAGTTGATACATAATTTAACTTAACCACATAATCAATGTTTTTTTTTTTAAAGATCTTATTCAAGTCAAAAAGGTGAATAAAACTATATTAAAAACAATAAATTTGTGATAAAAAATAAATAAAAAAAAACAAGTTGTGGAGTATCTTATTTATCAAAAGTAATAATTTTATGATGATACTTAAAATTCTGCTTTAGGCAAATAATTTTATTCTCATATTTTGTATTTTTCAACTTCATTAGATTACTAATTTCTTAAAAAAGATCTTTATAGAAGATTGTTGCTTTGATAAACTTTGTTGCAAAATGATCATGATAAAATCGGATAATGTTACAGTGGGAATTTTCATTGTTATTTAAATTAAAATGTAAATTAAAACAAGAATTTTTGTCGCAATTCAACATATTTCATTTTGATAATAATTTTAAATTAAAAAACCATCAAACATGGCTAATTTATGTTCAATCATAATAATCATTTATGTAAATTGCCAATGGGGATTAAAAATATTTTTTGTCCAGACACAAAAAAATAAAACCAAGTCATAATTTATAACGTAATTAGATTGACTGGCAGCCAAAAAGTTGAAGATAGGAGGAAAAGAATTTTTTTTTACACATGTTATAAAATTTTTTTGAAGTAGACGATAATTGACTTTAATTTTTTGTATTGTAACTTATCAGAATGAAATGTAAATACCAATGTCAACATGGTCTTGCTAATTGGATTAATAAGACAATCCACGCTTACATGTTACAAGTACATGTTAATGATAGACGAAAATGGTATTCAATACATCATTAATTGAAAAAGTGACAAAAAAATATTATTTATGGAAGGAAACAATTTAAGAGAGTATTAAAAAAACAAAATTTACCATAAAAGGCACTCATATAATTGCAAATGGATCATAAATCAAAATAGTTTCAATGTTTTATAACAAAAAAACATCATGGTAAGCCAACGTAACCACAACAAGGATGAAAAAAAAACTAAAATACACAAATGTTTATCTTAAAGGCATCACACAATTATAATAATAAATGCAATGTTTATTCAAACACTGTGGTTGTGTGATGATGATGATGCTGGTGGTTGCTGTTCTTCTTCTCTTTTTTATTATATGAATATACAAACATAAATTATGTTTATTATTTTTTTTATACTATTTATTATTATTACATTGCATGTTCTAGCTGCCGTTCCATTTTATTTACTTTTTTCTGTGTATTTATTTGTATTTTTTTTTTCTTTATTTTCAGAATACAACATAATAATATTTAAATATGGTAAGCAGATATGCTGTTTATTTTTTGCAAAGTAATAGTGAAAATAAAACGCTTTTAAAAGTAAATGTTTTAAATACAGAATAAATGTGAAAAGAAACTGGTTTTATGTTCTTAAAAAGAAGTACACGTAATTTTTTTTGTATAAAAATGTAATGTTTAGTGATAAAATGAGAATTTAAAACATATTTTGAGTTAAAAATAGCTTTTAATCGGGCAAGGTGTAAACTTAAGAGGGAAAATAATGTTAAAAGATAAAGCTCTAGTTTTTATTTGAGTGAACATGAGTAAAACTGAAATTTTCAAGGGGACAAATTTTGCAATCAAAAGTTCAGAACCTTTTTGTGAATATGGTCCTAGCTGTTTCAAAATACTCTTCAATTATTGAGAAGACAGTGAAGTTCGTACATAATGAGGAAATCTGAAGACTTATGTTTCTTTCTCTTTTCTTGACAAACTATATCTCCATTTTTTGTTCCTTTCTTACACAATGGATACATAATGTACCACTCCTTAGTCATGTGCCATGCCAATTTTGTCGAATAAAATTTGTGGTGCATCCTTTCTACCAAAGTCTACATGAGACTGAGGTACCTGATCCTCTTAAGAGAGCCTGTACTTACTCCGCAATACGTACGTCTGAGATGGTTTTCTGCCACTAATTCACATCAGAAAATTTTCACAGCCAGCCGGATACGCACCCAAGCTAATGAGGTACTGAGGTTGCAAAAGATCTGTTAAAATGCTTAATCCTCATAGAAAAGAAGCTACTTTTATAGAGTTCTGTAATACTATAACTTTCGTAATCTTCTTTCCTTGTCTTCTTTCCTCGATAAAAATACTTTATCATTTTCATATGAAAAACCAAAAATATGCTGGTATCAACATGCATTCTAAAAAATTGTTTAACTTCTAACACCAAACAAAACTAAAAACTATAAGGATTAAAAGTTTAATAAGAGTATACTTAAAAGTTAAATCTTCATCGTTCATATAAAACAATCGCGGAAGTGTTTCAATTTTATTAGTTCAAGGAAAAAGGTTAACAGTTAAAATGGATCAACTTCAATATAAATATTTTCTCAATACTAATCAAAATTTATGTATGTCATATAATCGATTCAATTCAATTAAGTGACCTTGTGATGCACTCTTCAATTTCTACGACGACTTACTATGACTTCGTGAATTAATGTAGAGATACCTTATTTGTTTTATTGATTTTATCTTATTTTGAAATTCATATAGTTGTATTGAAAAATCTACATAAATTGGTTATTGTAAAAAGAAACTAGATAAAGTTAAAAATTTACAATTTTTGTATTGTCTTTTTCCTTTTATTCCTAGGTGTTATAAAGTTGATAATGATAGTTTAGAATAAATGTTGGTTATTTTCGAATAAATTACATATTTCAAAGAATTTCTATTTTTTTCCAATTGATTATAGCTTACTCTATTCAATTGTTTTTTAAGGTCAAAAATGTTATTTAGTGAAAGAGAGAAACTTTATACTCCGGCTATTTTTACTATTTGTTGAAAAGTATTTATGTAATTACAAAATTTATCATTTTATTTGTTAAGATATTAGAATAAAAGAAATACGTTTCTTGTGAAAGAATTGCAAGAGAATTGAAACGAATTAAGACAATAGAACAGTCCAGTGAATGCCTTAAGCAAATTAATTTCATTCCTTTTTGTTCTACCTTTACAATTTAGCGAAAATTACTTTTATGCATTTTAACCCTTCATCACCTATTACGATCTGTAGTAAGCGTATTGGTCTATAAATCTTAAAGTTAGCAGTCTGATTCTCGCTTCGGCCATGAAACTTTACAATCTCAAATGTTCCTTTTTCCGGCTACTGAATTTGAGCTAAAGGCTAGACAGAGGTGGTGACTGTTTGGAGTGAAAGGCTAAAAGCTAAGGCTCTTGCATGATCAAAATGGGAATTTATAATGGGCCCGACTGATGGTCTGAGTGCAGGCTTAATAGATTAACTGATTTGAAGATCGCAATCTCGATGAGTCTTATTGTATCCCTCAAACTATGAGAAGAAAATTGATTCGACTTCCAAAGCCTCACGATTATCTAAAGCCCTGATTGTGACAAAGAAAAATAGACAATTGATCAATTAAGGGTTAAATTCTTTTATTTTAAAGACCTTTGTATAAATTAATAATGTTGTCAGTTTCTTTAATCACTTCAGAAATTTTTTAGCAAAATATGCAACAATTGCAAATTATTTGACATTCAAATACACCTACTTTACTATTCTTTTCAAGAATATAAAATTATACTTGTTACAGGAACTTTTAATAGTTGAAACCTTTCATTTTATTCTTACTACTTTGCCCTCCCACCCACATTTAAATGATAAATTTATTGTAATACAATCCTACAATCATAAAATATCATTTTTTATTGAAAATTTTCATAGTAATAAAACCTTAAAAACTATCATTATTCTAATCTCAAGATATTCACGATATCGCATTATTCATTGTTTTGAGTATCGATATCAACAAAATGATTGATCTTCACAGAGAGCTTTAATGTGATTTTTACGGGTTAATAAACGTTTAAATAATATTAAATCAAAATCGTGACCTTGATATAAAAATAAAAATAATTTTATCTACTTGAAAAAAAAGTTTATACTAAATTCAGATTGTTTGTATTTATAAATCTTTAATTTTCTTAACATTGCTATTTTTTTCACAACAATTCACGTGAGAGAGTTTTTGTTTCAGTTGATTGATTTCAATGAGTTTGATGTTAAATTTCATTGATTTCATGATCAAATTCAGACAAATTATTTGGATGTTTTATATTAAAATGAGCAACTAATCTTAATAAATAAGAACGCAAATAATAAATTTATTGGTTAATTTATCTTTTGACCTGATCAAAATTCATGGTAATAAAAATAAATTTATAACTTAATACCTTTTATTGAAATGATTCAGCAGGGATAAGAATTTGTTGTTGAAAAATGTTAAAAAAATGAACCGCACACGCTGCATTTCTTCGAAAAATACATTAGCGACAATCAAATTCATTTGAAATATTTTAAGACGCAAAAAGAACTTGTCAATCGTTGTTATTTTTTTTTTTGCTGTTGTAAAATTTCAAGACAGGTTCTTTTAATCTTAATTCGCTTTTTTTTCTTTTGAATTTTACATTTTTTTTATTGAAGAATAAAGTACAAAAATAAAAAAGAAATCAAAACAAAACATTTTTCTTGTTAATTTATGAAGCATCTTCTTTAAAAAGATCGTTACTATTCTTTTTATATGCAAAATAACAAAAAATCGTCAATTTAAATGAATTCCTGGTAAAATTTAGTCATTAATGGACCTTTTGAGCTGCATTTGGTTCCCTTTCATTAAATATAAAGTCTTCTTTTGAATTCGAAACTAAAATGATCCAAAAATGTGCCAACAGTAATTCAAAGATTCTCTTTATACTAGGGATACACTTAATAGACAGACTACACATCTAGAGATCTTTGTGAAAATGAATAGTCGACAACATACGAGCAAGAGGCTCATTTGAAACATAATTGGTTGATTGAGATTTCTACGATGTTTGACGATTCGTTTGTAACAAGATCTCTGTTCTGTTTATGGTGAGACCCCTTTCGGAATGCTCTAGTGCTTCAGATAGAGTTAAGAGTTATTAAAACAAAGTAAGCGTTATGAAAATGCACTTGCCCAACACATTCAAGACACCTTGTATCATTTTTTGTTTAAATTTTTTCTTTGTGAGTGATTGAGATGCTTTTGATCATCATTTTCTTCATCTAACAACACATCTTGTGAGCACTTATACTACCATGAAAAAATGCGTGTTTTCCGTATGAATAACTCTACTTGCAAGTACCAGACAAAGAACTAACAAACAAATAAAAATAATAATATTATTATTACTCGCGTTTATATTCACTTTTTTTTTAACAAAAATCATCATTCTACCAATAATAGCGGTACTTTTACCTATAATATAATGATGATCATATTCTATACACGTCGCATTAGGTGTGTGTGTGTATACTTATTTTCATATTAAATAGCGTGATGATGATGTTGATGTTTTGCTATAAAGTGATATGTGTGTGTTCGATACTTTTTTTTTATACATGTATAAAAATTGCTGTTTGTATTTATTATAACAAAAAAAATGTTATAATGTACCGCTAATATAGCAGCAGCAACAGGTTCTTTCACTCCTGCTCATTATTATGGTTCTCAGTTTAATTTTATACTTTGTCTTGTGGAGAAATGCTTACTTCTTCTTTGACTACTTGCTAGTGTATTATTTTGTGGTTATTTTTTGCGTTTCACAGTCAAATAAGAATTAAAAGATAAAAAAAAAGTGTATAAACAATTTGAAATTTTATTTACATTCTTCACTAGTACTTGTGAGTGACTGATTTTTTTTTTTGGCTATGATAATAATAATAAAAATTAAAACGAAAATAAGCAAGTAAAATAGTAGTGAATTTACATTTAAATCGAATTAAAAGACAATAATTTCAATCAAAATGCTGATGTGGCTAGTGATTCTTCAAATTTTGATCTGTAATTTAACAGAGAGTTCTGCCGTTGAGTCTAACGCAATATTTTTACCACAATTTGCTAAAAATGCAATAGAAGCGAATCCAATCAAGGGATGGTTTGGTCAACGAGAAACAAAACCACCATCACACGATACCCCATCAAGTGCCTGTAGTTGTAAGTGTGGTGAACGGAATGATGAGACGAGAATTGTTGGTGGTGAAAAGGCAAAAGTCAATGAATTTCCCTGGATGGCACGTTTAAGTTACTTTAATCGATTCTATTGTGGTGGAATGTTGATAAATGACCGTTATGTGTTAACAGCAGCGCATTGTGTCAAAGGATTTATGTGGTTTATGATCAAAGTTACATTTGGCGAACATGATCGATGCAAGGATGCTCAAAGGCCTGAAACGCGGTTTGTACTGAGAGCCATTTCACAGTCGTTTAGTTTTTCAAATTTCGATAATGATATGGCGTTATTGAGATTAAATGATCGTGTTCCAATAACGGATTTCATTAAACCAATTTGCTTACCCACAAATTACGATGAAACGTATGTGGGTAAAATTGGAACAGCAAGTGGATGGGGAACGTTAAAAGAAGATGGCAAACCATCATGTGAATTGCAATTTGTTGATGTACCGGTTATGTCAAATGAGGATTGTGTTAAAAATACGAGTTATACCGATAAAATGATCTCAGATAATATGATGTGTGCTGGATATGTTGGAGTTGGGGGTAAAGATTCATGTCAAGGTGATTCTGGTGGCCCATTGGCTTCAATGAGACCTGATGGACGTTATGAGCTCATTGGTATCGTTTCATGGGGAAATGGATGTAAGTTTTTTTTAAATAAAAACATAAAAAATTCAATTCAATAACATTTCATGATCTTACAGGTGCACGTCCAAACTATCCTGGCATTTACACCCGTGTCACTCGATATATGAAATGGATCTTGGAAAATTCAAAAGATGGCTGTTTTTGCACTTAATTTAAATTAATATTATTCAAATTAATTCAAAAATTAATACCTCCACAAATCACAAACAGACGATAAGACTCTTTAATCTTTAATTTATTATTCATCACACAAAAAAAAAATACTCTAACATTCAAATAATGGTGATCTAAGCATTTAATTACAAAATAAAAACTTATAATAAAATTAAATAAAATATAACATTTATAAATAATAATAATAATAATAATACAGTATTTTTTACTTCAAATACAAAATTCTTAACTTTAATTCCCTTGAAACATGAAATTTTTTCCATTTATTCTCAAATTGTGTTCATTTCAGGTATATTTCAGAGTGAGTAAAGTGTTATAACAATACATAATAAGAGACTTCAAACACGCAAGATGCATGTTAATAAAAATTCAACATTTTCATGTAACAAAGTATTTGCTCTTACTGTTAAAAAAACTACAACTCTTTTTTAAAATATTCTCATGAACTTACAATTACACTTGAAAGGAAGAAATCACTTATGATTATGAACTGGAATTCAATGTTGATTCAATTTAAAAAGAAAATAATGAATCCTTAATCGATTAGATAATGAGAAAAGGAAATCGGGATCACCTTTCAATCGTTAACCCCTTTTATTGTTATGATTTATTATTTGTTAAATTAAAAGACCTTGATGAGAAAAGTAAATATTAAATTACATAATGATAGTAAAAAAGAATACACAAAATAAAAGTATTAAATTACCGTATCATATAATTACACAATCCATTGAAGATCGGAAAAGAAAGAAATAATTATTATTGATCAAGCACTAAATATGTTCCGTCAATTTGTTATCCAATGAAGCTTAAAAATGTATTTACACTAATATGAGTTTTACTTTCACATAAAAACAACAACAGAGAAAAAAATGTATTAAAATAATCTGTCACGCATCTTTTTTATTTTGATTTTTTTCATTATTTTTCTTTCAATATGAATTTGAAATGAAAAAAACCTTAACACAAAAATTTAATGTGTTTTTTTTTCATTTATTTCATTCAATCGACAAAATTTGAGTTCAGTAAGGCAAAATAAATTGTTTAAATCCTTTAATGGATATTTTGTATTAAAATCATATTTATGTATTACATTTTAACATTAACATTAAAAACAAATATAGCTAGAAATACCTCATTACACGGTTTAATATGCAATGAAGAGATAGGTCGAGGAAATGAAATTAAAATATTTTAATTGAGAAGAGTGTAACATGAGGTAAAAAGGTTGTGTAACATTTTTTATTTTTATTATTTATTTTATGTTACGATCAAAAAAAAGTTGTAATATACAAATATTCGACCTTAAAAATATAGTTAATGGAAAATTTTCTGTTGTATTGAATGGTTGATAGTATTAAAGTTACTACTTTTTAATGTGTTATACTTTAAAAATATTTCAATTATAAGGTTGATGAAAATTTGCAAGGTGATTCTGGTTTTATGTGAAATGAATTTGCAAAATTTTGAAAGTGAGGGGCCTCAATGCGTACTTTTCGTATTTATTTTGATACAATTTTGGAAAAGATGAGAGACAGGCCATACGGGCAATCTGCCAAATGCCAGAAAGGCCGCAGTCAATCGTCTTGTAAAAGTAAGGCTTAACGTAAATTTTAATGCAAATCATATCCCTAAAGACAGCCCTCAAAAAGAGCATAATTTCAATTGACTAACATTTTGATGGTTTTAATTTTCAAATACAAGGTTCGCCCTTTTCTTTTAGTTTCGTTGATCATATGTGCTTACCTGAAAAGAAAAAAAAATATTTAGATTAAAAATAAAATCAATTTTAATTATAAATTTGGTAAAAAATATGTCGAACATGACTTTTAAGAACTTGTTCTAATTTAAACGTTGACTTTTAAGTGTCAAATGATAAAATCACATTTTTTCCTCAACAATTAGGTTGGGTATTCGTTGACTGAGTTGGATAAGTGGCTGTTTTGATTGGTAAGAATCCTGTGACGGGGGTTCGAGTTCAGTCCCGGGCATGAAAATTTATTTATGTTTTTTGAGTTCCAACTCAAGTGCTCAAGTTTTACATAGAATACAAAAAAACCCTCTTGGAGTTTTTAGGGGCGCTGTGTGAAGCCTGAGGGCGACTGAATCGGATGACAGTATAAATTGTAAGTCCCACGTGAATAGACCATATATAAAAGCACGTATATGACAAAGAAAAAGTAGCGCCAAACATACTTAACGCCAATTAAATGAACTAACACAAATTTTTGCATTATTTTAAAGATTAGTTTTGAAAATGACCACGTAAAGCGCCAATCTAACATTTTATACTGTTTTTTTTTGCGTGTATGGGATGCCATATACGTGATAAAAGGCCCTTACTATGGAAGCTTCGTTTGAAGTAGTATGGACACAATAGGACCATTGGGTCCGCGGTGGAGCTTGGTATAAAACGTAAACATACTCTCAATTCGTTCCGGCCTTATTTTTTATTATAATCAAAAGAAATTTAAAGTTTTTTTTAAAGGGAACAAAAATTATTGTATCGTACTGCATATTTCACTCATTTATTAATCCATGGGAAATGATGAAATTAAATCACTGGCACATTTATTGAGTACAACGTTTAAACGATTGTCTGTATGTTTTGTCTAAACGGATGTTTATTTGAATTGTTTTGTCTTGTTGTTGTTGTTGTAATGACTCTTTTATTATTATTTATTGATTGTTTCTCTTTTTTTGTCTAGATTTTTTGTTTGTTTGTTTTGTATTTCGTTTAAAAAAATTAACTGATTTCAGAAAACTGATTGATTTTGACAAAAATTAAAATTTTATATGACAATTTTTGTTAAATTTTGTACTTTTATTGTTACTCTACAATTTTTTATTCATTTTAATGTTACAGACATTGTAAACTCAAATTTTTCAGCTCAATCTGTATTAAGAAGTCATGACAAATCGCAAATAAATATTGAAACAAAATATTTGAACAATTTATATCATGCTTCAGTAAAAAAAATAACGAAAAAATAAAATAAAAGTGAACTTTTTTTTATCCCACATCTTTAATACACTTGCAAAATATTATAACGTGCTACAAATTGTGTATATTTAAAACGAAATACAAAAAATTAATCGTGTCTTTGTGTCAAACACAAAAAATATGTTATAAAGCACAATTTTCAAATACAAACAATATTGATCCTCTCTCTCTTTACATTTATATCTTGTTGTCGCGTCTCATGTTGTGTATTTACAAATAAAAACATCATTTAATATATAAAAGCACTTTCGTTCCAAGCATCAAGCATTGTAAGTGATTTTAAAATGTGTATATAATAAAAATTGATATGAATCTCAATATTTGTTATAAGACATCGACCGATCCCTAATTTTTTTTGCATAATTTTCAGCTTAAAACGATTCTGGTTCAAAAGTAAATGGATTTTATTTGAGTGGATTTTTTGTGTATAAAATGTTAAAAGCATCACGACAACAAAAATAACAAAAAAATTATAAAAAAAGGTGTTAATGTCTCAATATTTGATGTGAAAAGTTCAAGATCCTCTGAAAAAATGTAATCAGAATATCACAGTAAAAGTATTATAATATAAAAAATTGTAATAGAATATTTTTTTCTTTATTTACAGCCTTGTCATATGGCTTGAAGCTCTATGAAAGTAATTTTATCCAGAAAAATTGAATCAAAATTCAATTTCAACACAGTGAATATATGTACTGAAATATATTGATGAAATTTACATAATTCTCCAATAAATAATAATTTTAATAATAAAAAAAGAGAAAAAAAAATTGAAGGTGAGGTTCTTCATAAAATTTATTGGGAGCAAGAGGTGACAACAAATTTCCATATTGAACTATTTTTGCACTCATTTTCTTCCTTATGATTTAATTTCAGTGCAAAACGTAGAGAAAAATATAAAAATAGAATAACCACGATTAAATTTACACGAAATAATCGATTCTGATGAAGTAATTTATTGAAAATGTGGATAAAAGCATAAAAATCATTAAGAAAAACATGATCACAGACACCCAAAGTGCAGTTTTGATTAATAGCAGCTTGCTGTGTTGTCTTCATTCTAAACTGCGCTGAATAGAATTTAATAAAATATGTGAATTTGTCTTAATTTAATTTAAAATTTATGATTTTTATTTCAATTTATTAATTTTTTCATTAGAATCATAATTTTAAATCAACAGGTTGGAGCATTTAACATCCGATTTTATTTGGATTTGAGCATTTGATGGTTTTACAGGTGAATTCAAGTCAATAAAACTCAAAATTTATTGCTTTTCATCTAATACCTGAATGGATTTAGTCATGGATGGTATGTTTTAGTTCCTTCAATTTTGTAATTCCTCAATTATTACAATGTTTCAGGAAGTCTCACAGTGGATTGGCCATATGGGAAATCTGACAAATGACAGAAAGGCCGCAGTCGATCGTCTTGTTAAAGTTAAGTTTAGAGGAAATTTCAATGAAAATCATACAGAATGCCAGAGCCGTTAATAATTTTCAATGCGCTCCTGTAGTCCAAGGATTTTCATTCAAAAATTTGTATTTCAAGAAAATAAAGCTAAGATTTTCTCAAAAATCATCAGCTAAAGTCATACCAGCACGTTTTGTTTAAAAATATTTGAATCCTCGTCACAATAAACTTAAAATATTGCTATGATGGCCACAAAATTCGTCGAATTGCGTTAAAAAAAACACTTGTTGTATCATCTTAATTACAAAATTTTTTTTTTTTAAAAGAACATGTCTGGATGAAGTTGGTTTGCAAGTAAATGTGTGTTCAGTGAGGAGGATAAATGTGTTAAAATAATTCAAAAGAACTGTTATGTATTAAGTAATAATTATTGCTAGCCTTGTCTACTTAGTCGGCTTTAACGCACAGGTATGAAAAAGAAATAAAAATATTATGCATGGAAAGATAAAATACTGAAATTAACATGTAATGCACTAAAAATACAAGAAAGAAGGATGATGAAGGGAGTGTAAAAGCGCATTTATGATCGCTGAAGTTCAAAATTTTAAGAACAGCCAAGAATTTGAATGGTCTCGAACGAGGCTCTTACATTTTGTCAGGTAATCTTACGTTGAGAAGTCAAGATTTCGGTCATTTAGGGTCAGTCGACCATTGGATACGTCCGCCATTTTCTTGACACAGACGTACAGAAGAGCAGCCACAATACTCACTTTTTTCAAATGGACAAAATCGCTTGAAATTGAGTATTAAAGCCTAAAAATAGCGAAAAGTCGTTTAAGGCTTCTCTGTTTTTGTAAAGAGCAGCTCCATTGGCGGAATGGCCATACAGGCAATCTGACAAATGCCAGAAAAGCCACAGTCAATCGTCTTGTATAAGTTAAGTTAAGCATAAATTTTAAAGAAACCCCACAGAATTCCAGGGTCGCCTCTGGGGAGCTCAGAAGCTCAAAATTTCGATTTTATTCAAAAAAAAAAGCCCAGTGATCGGGCTTCAGAGCCGAAAATGGTCGAAAGGAAATTTCAAGCTTTTGCCATTTCGGGTATAAAATCGCATTTTATTCCCTTATATAATCAGCGTAAACATTAAATTGAAATTTCATACACATATGAATCATTATGAATCACACAAAACTACATAAATTGAAAAAATATTTCATACCTTGATTTGTGCTAGACATTAAAAAAAAGTACTTCGTTGTCGTTATCTAAGACTTTAAACATCTAAAAGGGATTTGAATATGAAAACATGTTAATAGGAAAGGTAAAAGACCTGTAGATGCGTGAGATAATTAAAATTTTATAATTTATTACTCCATTACTTCACTTTATATGTAAAGTGAACATAAAAATTAATGAAAATACTTCATGTCAATCATAAACTTGTATGAGATATGCAAAAGAAAAATGCGTGTCATTTATCATGAGTTTATAAATTGAATTTAGAACGAAGAATTTTGATGAGATTATTTAAAAGCAAAAAAACACACCTTAAAACATTGAACTTGTTCAATTTCAACCATACAAGTCAATGATTAAACTGTCATTTTATTTTTATGTTGAAGAAAAATCACTTATTTTTTTCATGATAGTGCATCAACATGCCAGAAAAATTTAAAGCTCCGTCTCGTATGAAGCCATTTCATTTACGTTACTTGGAATTATGTAAAAGTAAGAATTTGCATCCTCTCCCTGAAGTCAAGGCAAAAAATAAGGATGTAACTGTATTGGATTTTTATGGTGATCGTGTTAAATGTGATGATTGGATGGTAATTTTTCATTCATTGTATTACGATACCTCGTTACATTATGTTGCAATTAAATTACGAAAAAATAATTCAAATGGTAAATTATTGCAATTTAAATGTCTTTAAATTCAAATTTAATTTTCATTTTAATAGTCATGGAAAATGTAACTTCAATTAAGAAAGCCCGTAAAATTCATGGACCCCCAGTTCTGCTCACCAATTACATTTTCACTGAGTTAGTTGACACCCTCTCAAATTTCATGTCAAAAAATGAAAATCTTACCACACTTATGTTGGAGGGTCTTCCACTCAAAGAGAATTTCATCACTTACATAGCCAAGGGTCTGTCAAATAATACTTCAATTAAAAATTTGAGCTTTGCTCGGAGTGCATTGAGAGATGAAGGATGTGAAATTGTCTGTTCCACCATCAAATATCTTCCTAATATTGATTGTCTCAATTTCGCTCAATGTCAAATAGGACCAAAGGGCGCTGAATCGATTGGGAATTTGATTAAATTTCAAAAAATTGTACGATTCACCAAGGGATGGGAAAATACGCTGCGTTACAGGACAATTGATCCGGATACTATACCAGGATTGAAACGAATCACAATGAATGGGAATCCGATAACAGATGAGGGATTGGATTTTATTATGGAAGTATTGAAAGAAGATGCCTGGATAAAGGTGCTTGATTTGCAAAATTGTGTCTTGACTGATGAGGGTGCGAAAATCATTTGTGATTGCTTGAATTTCAATAACACATTGATTGTGATCGATATCCATGGAAATAGCGGTATGTCAATGGAAGCAATGCAACAGGTAAAAATGAGACTGGGAGCTGAAACGGATGAATCTTGTTCTGAGAAGAGTGAAGAACTAGTTCAAAGTGATGTTAAAACTGGTTCTAGCATCTTAAGGTAATTTAATTGTTTAAGTAAAATCGCAATTTTTCATGTAACATTTCATTTACAGAGAAAAATTAAAAATGCTGGAGCAACAATTGGAAACAGAACAATTCCGTGTCCGACAATTGGAAGCACTCAATGAAACGCTTCACTCACAATTGATGGAGATCAAGAAAAAGATATCAAATGTTGAAACATTGCCAATTCCAGATGGCTTCACTTTAATTGAAACTCAGTATTTGGATCGAATTATGTCAGAACGTCAAAAATCGGTAGTTCAACAACCGAAGTACATGTCACCCGAACGTGTCATTGCCAAATTTCAGAAAATGTCTAAAGATAAAAATCCGTCACGTGCAACAGCAACTCAAAGTGAAATTCTGCAATCAAATGGATTTGTTGACCAAGAATCAGGAGGCTCGAAATCTTTGTGTCGACTTCCAAGGACCGATGAAAGACCGGTTCGTTCTCCATACATTGAGAAGAATATCGGTGATACATGTGAAAATGTTGCAACAGAGCGCAGTGATGAAGATATCATCAAAATTTTCATGAGACAAAAGAAAAAGTTACCCAATTCAAGCATGATGCATCATTTCAGTGAAGGTCCTGATGTTTAAAGACTTTATTTTATATGATTTTGACTTTGACATGTAAAATTTCCAGTATCAATTTAAAAAACTTCATTTCACTTAAATTCATTTTCATTTCATATTCATAGAGAGACACAGATGCAAAAAAAATGATCATTACATGACACTTCGTTAACGCCTCTTTTAATTAAAGCTAAATAACAGATTAACACTATTAAATTGTGCATCAAACTCCCAATAGACAAGATGTAATTTAATTAAAAGTTCTCATCATTTCGGCATCTTTTCAACTCTCAATTCAATTCTCTTATCTCATATCACGTTCACCAAGAACAAGTTCAATTAAAAAAGTTTTTCGCGTTAAATTAATTTAATTACAATCAAGTTCATTTTTGTTGCTTTGAACGATTAATCCAATTTTAGTCATGTGTGGCAATTTGTATCTGAACCTTATTTGAGAAATTTATGATGCATTTTGAATTTTTATTTTTTGTGTATGTGACAGAAATTTTAATGCGCGTTATAACTGAGATGGCATGGAATTTTAAGTGTGAGCAATTAAAAAATCATTTTTCCTTAAAAGGGAAATTGACAAATTATGGCTTTTCTTGAAATTGCTAGAAGTTAATCGATAAAAGGAAAATATTTAAATTTTTTGGTTTTATTTAAAATTAAATTACAAAATTAAATTCAAAAGGTTTTCAAATAATATTTTTAATGATGCATTAGCAGAATTTTCCCTTGAATATAAGAAAAAAAAGTAAATTTACTTGTCCATTTATTTTTGATAAACAATGTAGATCGATAAAGTAGATTCAAGTAAATGCGCCATCTATGAATTCAATTGTACACTAAATTAACATAATTTTATTTGAATTGTAATCAACGTATGTTTTTTTCTTCATTTTCTTATGCCATTGCTTTCGCATCATCATCTGATGGCTAGTAAAAATTATAACATTTAATTTATGATACACAAAAAGATAAAAAATCAAACAACACTCCTTTCGAGACACAAATTACTATTATTTTCTCTTATCTGGATTGAAAAATACAATTATTTAGACATCTAATAAAAGTGAATGGTTAATAAAACAATATTCAAGTCTCGGAATCGCGAATTTTGGATTGCAAGTTGAAAAAAAATTCTTAGGAGTATTCAATTTATTATTCAAATCTTTGTTTACATCTTCTTTTTTTTATTATTTTTATTTTGTATAAGTTCATAAACAACGTAAGAAATACGGGTCGAATACGATGAATTACTTATAAAATGTAAACAAAAGGAAAATAATGTACAAAAAAAACTATCGTTAAGCTTCTTCAATTACTCAAATGAGAATGTGAATGAGAACAAGCACAAAAACAAAAAGAAATATATTTAATAATAATAATAATAAACAATCATATCAGCACGTTGGAATTAAATAATAGTATTAAATGAAATGACAAAGGAAAAAAAATTGATGACGATGAAAATTAATTGCTGTAAAGTGTGGTAATGATGGTGATGCTCACTCGTATAAATTTAAACAATACAAAAAATTATTTTATGAGAATTATAATAATTTATTGTTATGATTAAAATAGAACAAAAATGTAAAATAATTGTATAAAAAGGAAAGGGTTTACATGAAATGGCGAGTGTAAGTGCATTTTAATGTGAATAAATCGTAAGGGCCTCCGAGATTAACTGAGCTTTCTACCCATTGTATTTCATTGTCAAAGATCCGAAGGTTGCGATGAGGAGGTTGTTTTATTCTTGTTCTCGTAAAAAAATTTGACTTAATTGAATTTTCATAGATTTTCAATTGTGTAGTATCTTTTGGGTTCGTTAGCATAATGTTCGAGAGCTTTCATTATAGTTTAAGCATATCTTGATGAGGAATAAAATGCTGTATCATCCGCAAATTGCGCTACTTCACAGATATAATGTGATGGCAAATCATACGTGAAAATATTATACAAGACAGATGATAACACTGCCCCTTGTGGGAATATAGAAAGTAGACAATCCCTTGTTTGTTCAGATAAGTATCTACTGACCTGCCTCCCCTTCTCCTAGTGAATAATGTTCTGTTTCTACAAAGGCACGGTTTCAATGGTCATGGTCCTATCACAGTTACTGCCATGTCAAACTGATTTCATTTTAAATATTTAATTTGTACTGACTACAAAGTACTCCCGAAAGCGTATTTTTTCTTTCTAAGTCACTTAAAATTGAAATTAAAATTCATTGTTGATATGTGTCTGAGCGGCGATTATTTAAGAATTAAACTCATTTTACATATCACACTACAAAAAATAATAATAATATCTCATTAAGGTTATTGTTCTACTATTGTTATTATAAATTTGAAACTTAACTTCATACCAATTAAATCGTAGAACAATGAAAATGCATTCAAGAATTTCCTGTTTTTCCAAATTTAGGCTTCATTTTAATCGTAATTCGTCAATAAAATTGAATATTTTCTTGAATTGAGTCATAAAATTATTTAAAATCAAATTTTAATAATAATAATAATATTTATTTTGAGAAAGTGATATTTTTTCGGTTACTTTGCAGTCACTTACACAGTTAAAATGACAGTGTGTAAAAGTAAATATTGTGTTAATGGTGTGTGACAAAAAAAATAGTTATAAAATTTGAATGTTTATTAGAAAGAAAATTGTTTGGCCTTTAATTCAAAAATAAATTTTTATTTACATGAATTGTAAACTTTCATGAAAACTATGAAAGAGTCGTTACAGTAAAAATTTATGTAGAAATTTACAAAAAAAAAATAACACCATTACTTCATTATTTAATGTAAAAAAAATTGAAAAAGGGCACGCGTTACATGACCTTCAGCTATTTTAGATTTCAGTTTAGTATCTTTCAGCATTTAATATTTTTTTGAATTTTTACTTTAAATTTCATAAATGATTATTATTTTTATTATTTGAATGTTGTTTATAATAAAAAAAAAAAAAAACTAAAGAATATTTGTTTATTAAAATTTAAGAGAATAAAAAATAGTGTTTAGTAATCTTTTATATTTAAAACTTGTATCACATTAAATTTTCTCATGACTATGTTAAATTTTACACTCATGCAATTTTGAGTCAATATAAAATTTTTATTTATGTGAAATAGTGAAATACACTCTTAAGGTTATTTCAATGGGAAATGTTTGTGGGGTATGAGTGTACTTTAAAATTTATGACTAACACCAAACGGGTCAATCAGAAATTTTGAGCACTTTGAAACTGTGAGACAAGTAAATATAAAATCTAAAATAAAGAGAGAGAAGAAAGTGGCAGAGAGAGGTAGAGAGAAATAAAAAAAATGAGATTGGGTGTGAAAATCAAGTGATATTAATATAGAGAGATAAATAAGTAAGAGAGTGGAAATTAAATGATAAAGAGAGAGAGGGAAGAAAAAAGAAGCGTTTGTTTTTAATCTTAGAAGAGAAGAGAAGAGAAGAGAAGAGAAGAGAAGAGAAGAGAAGAGAAGAGAAGAGAAGAGAAGAGAAGAGAAGAGAAGAGAAGAGAAGAATAGCTCTGTTAAAAACCTCTCCCTTACAACTTAGTAAGTTCTGTTAATGAACCTTCAAAAAACTACATTTTACATCATTCGCATATTGCACTTCCCATATTAATCTAATCTAATAACGGTAATTTTTTTTTGTTCTTTTCATCGTATTCCATACATGAACGAATTCAATTTCAATCGAACCAGAACCAGAACAGTGTTAAATACATTTAAATTGATCTATGACTAATATTGACAGCAAAGAAAAAAAAATCATTATTATTATTATTTTAAAGTTCAATACATTCATGATACATGTCGCCATTTTCTTGTCAATGTTTACTTTTACTATATATAACCACACATATCGTCTTCTTAATGCATTATGATTAATATTCACATTTATATATGTGACATCATTTCTATAACAAACTTTTCATATCAACAGCATGATATACTTTTATTAGAATTCTAGTTTAGGCATTCATTGATATAAATTTCTCACCATGTCAGTTTTTGTGTGTGTGTGTGTGTGTGTGTTGCTTTTTTTGTATGTATGTCAACATATTATTTACGTAAATAAAATTATATGTACATAGAGTTTAATTGAAGCAACATCATTCATAATTTTATGATAATAGCTTTTGTATTGTTAAAAAAGTCGTTGTCGCCTCACTGTCTCAATTAATATTTTTTTTTTAAAATAATTTATTATTATTATTATTATTATGATATTTTTTTTAATATCAAAGCACTCCAGGTCTAGTTCCTGCATAAATTTTGATGTTTAATTTCAATTCAATTCGCTTAATTCATAAAAAAAGATCATAAAAATTTACTATAATAGTTCGATGTTTTTGTTTCAAATATTCTCGAATTTGTGTGATTTCTGATGTGTATCATCGTACATTGGACCACAAATTTGATTGAGACTGATATGATAATAATAACAATAAAATGAACAAATTAGCTTCACATTTATGGGTCAACTGTATCGTAAAAGTTAAATTTTTGCAATGAACATAGAATAGAACCAGACATTATTATTATTACTTTTTTTTATATTAACTTAAAGCAATGATGTCAAAATGTCATCTATTAATAGAGATTTTGCGTTGTAAAAAAACATATTGATGATGATAAAATAAATTGTAATTTCATATAAAAAATGTCATAGAGAAAAAAAATAATCTGTAAAAAGATAATCAATATTCAACAGAAATTAACTTTTGAAACACAAAAACATTTCAGAGATAACAAAAATTCGATAAAATATTTATCACATTAATTTTCTTCTTATCATTCTCTTTCCCTTAAAATGTATTATTATTAGAAAAAAAGGGTTTGTTATCATCGTAAACATTGTTATCGTTTACGTAATATTTGATTTAAAAAAAAATAATAATAAATAGAGTCAAGTACAGGAAGGAGCTTTCAAAATTTCAAATAAAATATATTAATTTATATTGGAACAGATAAAAATTCCATTTAAAAGATAAATTTTAGAACCATATGCCTTTGTGTGCAAAATTGAACGCTCTATTAATCTTTTCATTACTTGTCTTTAAAAAAAAAGTTCAAATGAACCAAAGAATTCATATTAAAAAGTAAATATTTCTCTGTCTTCTTGGTTTCTTTTGCTATGGATAAATATAAATATATTTCACATTATAAATAACTAAGCATAACAAATTAAAATAATAAAATTAAAGTTGAATATACAATTTATACTAAATTGGTAGAGGTGCGCGATTGAAATTTAACTTCATAAATTTTTGAATACGTTATAAAAGTTTATCATGATTTACTTAGTTTTAACAAAGTTCTACATGGTTGGTACTTTACTAAGGTAAAATTCTAACTATTTTGGAGAAAACAACCAATTAACATCAGCAGATTCTCACGGAACTTTATGAAGGTAAAGTATATAAAGTTCAGGTACTTGCCTGAAGTCTCTCTGAAGAATTTATTAAAAACAAATTTCAAATGAAATTTTTATTGTTTTTCGATAAATCCAGATCAAAATAATACATAAAAAAAATAATTAATGCAAAATTAAATATGAAAAACATATTGCTTATACTTTACTTAAGCCAAAGCAATCATAAGCTTCAAAAAAAGAGAATGGCTTTCCACATTTCATGAAACTGGGTCTTGAATTCTTCATGAACAACGTTATTCATGTTCTGAAAGAGTATGTAGAAGAAGCAGTCGGAATAATCACCAACAATGTTCATTCTATACCCTTAAAAGATGGCAGATGGTTACTCACAACCAAAACGTACTTGGAAATAACGGTATTGACATAGATCAGCTTTAGAATGTATTATTATTTTTATTGAATCCAACAATTCTGCACTTGTGATGTCAATGTGCCACAGACATGGATTTTTTTGTTTAAGGAAAGTGAACTTCTAAGTATTTATCATTGCTTTTCTAGCGTAACAAACATCTCAGCTTTAGAAGAATAAGTCATTAATGTTTTGAACAAATTTCGTTGGAATAAAAAATCATTACTATATTAACTTATTATTTGACTACCGCCGTTCGTCATTATTTACCAAGGTTCATCAGAGAGAATGGTCTGAAAATTCACTTCGTCTATTCATCAATCCTTCTTTAACTCTGACATTTGATACTTTGTCTTTCTGTGACTGTTTCACTATCATACTCTATAACTGTCAGTTCGTCTTTCTGGGACTTTATTGCTCTAGAATAGTTAATCGAAACTTAATTCTATCAAAACCCTTTTTCTTAACCGTTTTGCAGTTAAAATTTTTCATTTTTAATGAAACTATAGAAGAATACAAAACAAAATCTACAGCGCACTCCTAATATATGAAAACAAAAAATCTTGACTGTACTTTAAAATATGAAAAACGTCCAATTGACATGATAAGCATGAAATCAATTTAATAATCAATCATTTTTACAATCTAAAGCTTTTAGCAAGTTTATAAATTTATGGAAATATTATGATAATATGAATTTATTTTTCTTATTATTATAATTTATAAAATAAACATTATAATAAATATAAACGTATCATTTAGAACAAGACTTTATTGACTGTTTTCTTACAAATTTTCAAAAACTGTTTTCATATTCTCGACCTTGAAGATTAAACTGAAAATGTAAACAATATCATTTAATAAAGCACTTTATTTAAATTTAATACTACTCTCAATTTGTCAAAATTTTTGTTCCAAATTTAAGTGATTCCAATAAATCAATAACATTTAAATAATAATAAAAATAAAAACAAAATACATGAATATTTTATGTATCTTTAAATGTTTCATTCAAATGGAAACAAAGAAATGTCCGATGTGTATTCAAAAACGCATTTTAATTTCAATTTAATAAAATGTAAAAAAAAAAATAAAGAAAATTCAATCAGTATAAATTTATTATGTAAACTCTGAACGACGACTCCTACTCTTGAAATGTAAAATATAATCATAAATGTGATTCAATTATAATAATAATCTACTTATATACATATAGAAAAGTAAAAATATATTCATCGTTATTACAAATTATGCATATTTATATTCTGTGATAACCCACGTTTATTTTTATTTTTATTAGCATTACATTTACATACAAAAATACACATAAAAATTTATTTATAGACAGTGATCAAGTAATGTAAAATTGGACACGATATTTTCTATTAAAGTGATATTATTAAGGAAATTTAATGATTCTCTTATGAATTAAAATGTTTTATGTAATAAAACAGCTGTTTTCTTTAAAAACTACTTATAATAATAATAATAACATAATGTTGTTTTTTTATTCTTTTTATGTAAAAAATTAAAGAAGAAAAATAAATAAATAAATAAAAATTTTATGTTTGTATGCAGTTTAAAATTCAATAAACACGGAAACGAGCAACAAAAAACTTATGTTTACAATAAACATTAAACAGTTTATGATGAGATGCAGGTTGTTGAGTAAATTTAATGAATCTTAAATTGAAAATTAGTGACGATTCAAAAATTTCTGTTGTTTTTCTCTATTATTTGTGTAAATAAACGGACTTTAAGTGAACAACCTTGAATATTAAGTAAGAATAATAATTGAATTTATTGTCTTATTACTTGTTAGATGTGCAAAAATGATGTAATGAATTGTTGATAATTATTTATTGAAGCGTTGAAGTGTGAGGAAAAATAAATGTTTGTTTCGTTTTATTATTTCCCTTGAAAAAAATAACAAATTGCCAAAATAAACAAAATCTTAGTTTTACAAATAAATAAATAAATTGACCCAATTTAAATTTTCACTTTTATTAAATCTTTCTTTTATATTTTAGTAATTTTACTTTATTCAATAATTTGTTTGACAGATCCACTCACTTCATCAAGATAATGTCGTGTGTCTCTTAATTTTATAATGATGACGTCTTTTAATAAAATAAAGTGTCTTGTTGATTGATTTTGATTTTTATTGTTTCATCACGATACGAGTTACTTTTTTTTTAATATACGCATTGTACATTTCAAATTTTGACTGTAGAATTGAAACATGTTATTTCGAGCCTGGACATTCCCATTTCAAATCTATAGCTCGCCAGAATCACCCAGTCTTAAGCTGAAAATAAACTCAGTTGTTGGTTGGTTTGTTCAAGTCAATCAATCAATATCGTCATTAAACCTTATCTTGTCATTCTAAGCAGCTGTCAACTAATATAGTCATAAATTCAAATTGATAAAAAGCGAAATTTTAGCATTTAAGCCACATGTCTGAAGTATCACAGATAATTTTGGTAATTCGACCCCTCATGCCTGTTCAACTTCAAAAGGATAGGTATACCTTGTGGGTCTTTTGACTCGGCTATACAGAGCCAGTCTTATGACAGGCAAGATTCCATCTGCTTGGACTTCTGTCAAAGTTGTCTTTATCCCCAAAAAGGGTAAAGAGGACAACTGCGATCCTAAGGCGTGGAGGGCTATCAGTCTTTCTTCTAAAGGGTATCGCAAGGACACTGGACATATATTTCAGAAGTTCAGTTCTCCTGGTAGAAAGAAACAAGGTATTTAAACCCCGATCACAAGAATAGCGAACCAAAGCCATGAAATTCACAAGAAGAGATTTCGCGAAAAATCCAGTTAAATACTTTAACGAAGTTAGGTAATAGGTGAGATTAGAATCCATTAATACCGTGAAAAAGTAAGTAATTTAATAAAAAAATCATATAAATTACAATCATTTTCAACAACTACTTAATTCACTTTAACAACTTTTTTTCTTTCAACCAAATCTGTTCAACCCATAATTTAACTTGATTATACATAACAATAATCAAGTACTTGTGCTACCTCAGTTTTTTTTATTTCATTTAATTTAAGAAAAGTATGGTAAATTTTCATAATTTTGTTTATTTATTTTAACAAAGTCATAATCTCTTCATGTTTTTGTTTGTGCGACTCGTGTCTATTTCATACTTTTTTTTCTTTTGTTTATTTTTCTTAAAAAAAAATTATATTTTTATTATTACTTAATTTTGCACTCATTTACACATACACACACACACACACACACATACTTATAAAGTTTAACAATTCATTTCAAAGTTCTTCTAAGTCATGTTGAACAGCAATTTTAATTTTTTTTACATGAAATTTATCGTGTTCATCAAGAAGTCTTTCTCAGATTTTTTTGTTAAACAAACATTTTGGAATTAATTGTCACTGTTTTGTTTTCAGCTTTACAGATAAATACCAGACTGATTTAGCGGCACACGATTTTATTTCAAAATTTATTGTATGAATTTTCATGTTTATTAAACAAAAATTTCGCTGCAAAATATTTCGTCAACATTTGCTTTTAATTTATTGTTGCATTTGAGTATGAAATGAAAAAAAAAAACATGTGGAAGTAATATGAAATGATATAATTTTTAAAAGTTTGTAACTTCCTAAAAGAAAATATTAAAATTAAATCAGAAGTTACACAGAAAATCCATTATAAATTTTAAAATTTGAGGTTGCACATTTCAGAAAATGTTTAAATAAAAGATTTTCCTGTTTGTGTAACTTTTCAAAATTTTAGGTTTAATTTAGTTTGCATATCAATCTTTCTGACATGTTTTATTGAATTTTAATTGAATTGAAAATAAATATGAAATGCAAAAAGAAAAACAATGAGAATATTTCACTGTTGGGAGAACTCAGCAGGGTGGATTAAAAATTATTAACAGCCCTGGCATTCTGTATGATTTTCTTTGAAATTTACACTAAACTTAACTTTTACAAGACGACCGACTGCGGCCTTTCAGCCATGTGCCAATCTGCCACTGGTTATCACTGCATCATTTTAAGAGATTACCAGTAGGCGCGGAGTTACGAGGGGAGTGTGAGGGGGCTTAGCTCCTATGAAGCTTTTAAAGAATAAATCATAAAATTTTCATATTTTCATCAGGTGATTTAATTGAGAGAAATATAAATAATTTTAGGATGTAAAATAACTACGAAATCACAGCTATCATTCCAGGCCGATTTTTTTTTGCCCCATCACTAGCTCCGCGCCTGATTACCAGGATTAAAGGATACCACCAACGAGTCACTGAGCCTGTTCGTAAAACCAATTCGAGATGCTACTGAGACAGGTCTTGTGAGGCAGGTCTCTAAATCCCTGGTAAATGGTTTATCAAATTGGATACGGTAAATTTTCTTTCGCAGCTCATTTTTTATGGTTTCAGGTTACCATTTTGTCAATAAAAAGCCTGGAACTCGAGGTGAAGAGCAGACAACCAACAGGCTAAAGATAAAGTCCAGGATTTAACATTTACAAGGCACCCATTCAAAAACTTAGTTGGCCATAATCAATTAAAAGTAAATCAAACATAGCATCGAAACCCATTTTAAAAATGATTCTAAAAATAGTAACTTCAGCGATCGATGAATATTCAATTTCAATTAATTTTGTACAATTCGTTTATTTTATTTCAGTTTACTTTTTCAATTTTTTTTTCATTTGATTCATCGTCAAATTTCTATCATATTTCAAACAAAAACAAAAAATCCTTTTTTTCCAGAGCTAAACGCAATATTTGTCACTTTTCAAAAAAAAATGTCAATTAAAATTACATTTTAATCAAAATAAAAAAAGAATTTGAGAAAATGGAACCTTGAATTAAATCACAAAGTGCATTTTTGCTATTAATTTTAATATGATTTCAAATGACATTTAATTCAAATCTATGTACAATGCACATTTCATTTTATTGTGCAACAATATGATGAAATCCAATTTCTCTTCCATACAAATTTAATTGAATTCAATTTGTTTATTGATTGATATAGAATTTATTTCAGATTTTTTGTTTCTCTATTCATTGAATTGCTTCTTGAACACTGTCGTTTGTGTGATAAGAAATTTCATCACTGTTTCATTTTTGAGATTAAAATTCAAAGAAGAATGAGAATTAAAAAAAAAGGTTTTTAGTACTTATCAGTTTTAAATTTAATCCGTTTTCATCAAATTGGTTTCAATTACCTGAAAAATAAATAAAAGAAAATTAAATTAAACGATTAGTTGAAAGGACAAAATTTTCTTGATAAAAGTTATTTCAAAGGAACTTAATTGACTTTACCACAGCAATATTTATCTTTTACCTAATTACAAAAAGCAGATGAGATAAATTCATGTGCAAAATACCTTTCGTTTGAGTAATGATATTATTGCACTCACTAATACACATACACATA
Organism: Culicoides sonorensis; assembly: GCA_900002565.1. Classification (NCBI taxonomy): domain Eukaryota; kingdom Metazoa; phylum Arthropoda; class Insecta; order Diptera; family Ceratopogonidae; genus Culicoides; species Culicoides sonorensis. The sequence continues at coordinate 207,968 of LN483397.1, read as the reverse complement.
CACACACACACACATTTAAATACAGAGTTCAAACGGAAATTTGTCTCATTTTTGATTGGATTTACTTTTGCATCATCTTTAAGTTTAAGTGTTTAAAAGAGTGAATCATAATCAAATATAAAACCTGAATCTTGTTTTTCTTTGTGTTGAATTACATGCATTATTGAATCTGTGTTTTATGTTCAGTAACATTGTATGCACAAAGCGTTTAAAATTCAAATGAATTTTATACTTTAAAGCCCTTTTCTGTTCCATTCATTTAATACTTAATAGCATAATAATAATAGTGATTCGATTTGTTATGTATATTGGATTACTACTCGTTTTTATGCTATGATTCATCTGTTTTCATTTAAATTTGAAGCACCTTAAGAAATAATATAATCATAGTCGTTACAAGTACATTTTGTTGTTATTATTATTACACTTTTATCTTTTTTTTTCTCTTTTTCTTTTGATTTTTTTTTTTAATAAATATAAATTTTTCCTGATCTTTATAATTTACCATCAATTGCTTTAACGTCAAAGAAGATATAACACGTGCATTTAAGAGATACTGCTTTAAATAAAACATCGTATTTATGTATTAAAATCTAACTGTATTGCTGCTGCGTTTCAATCTTTACCATTACAGCAGTTAAGAAAACAGCATCAAGCATCACATTTGATTTATATTATTGATGATGACATAAATGGATATAATAATAATTTATATCATTACGCGACATTAAATGAGAAGAATGAGAGGAGAAGTATCAAGGTGACATTTGGTTGAAATTGAAGATGAAGAAGAAAAATAAGTAAAAAGGTGGGAAATTTGATAGTTTATTGTTTTGTTAATTGGGGAAAGGGTTTTTGATGACATAAAAATGGATTTTTCTAATCTGAAATTTTAGATTTGGTCTTCAAAGCTTCATATTTAGATTTTTGGTCAGGTTTTTTAGGATTGTGGGTCTTTTGAATTCAAAATTTCAGCTTTGGTCTCTAAAGATCAAAATTTTAAACGTTTTTTGATGTTTTAATTTTAAAATTTGAGCTCTTTGAGTGTTTTTGAGGTTTTTTAAAAATTTGAGCCCTTTGAGTTTTTACAAGTTTTTTTAAAATTTGAGCTCTTTGAGTGTTTTACAAGTTTTTTTAAAATTTGAGCTTTTTGATTGTGTTTGAGGTTTTTTAAAAATTTGAGCTCTTTGAGTGTTTTACAAGTTTTTTAAAAATTTGAGCTTTTTGATTATGTTTGAGGTTTTTTAAAAATTTGAGCTCTTTGACTGTTTTACAAGTTTTTTAAAAATTTGAGCTTTTTGATTATGTTTGAGGTTTTTTTAAAAATTTGAGCTCTTTGAGTGTGTTTGAGATTTTTTTAAAATTTGAGCTCTTTGAGTGTGTTTGAGATTTTTTTAAAATTTGAGCTCTTTGAGTGTTCTTTAGGGTTTTTTTTTTAAATTTGAGCTCTTTGAGTGTGTGTAAGGTTTTTTAAAAATTGGAGCTTTTGAGTGAGTTTGACATTTGTTAAGTGTGTGTGAGGTTTTTTAAAATTGGAGCTTTTTGAGTGAGTTTGAGGGTTTTTAAAAATTTGAGCTCTTTGAGTGTGTTTGAGGTTTTTTAAAAAATTTGAGCTCTTTGAGTGTGTTTGTGGTTTTTTAAAAATTTGAGCTCTTTGAGTGTGTTTGAGGTTTTTTAAAAATTGGAGCTCTTTGAGTGTTTTTAAGGTTTTTTAAAAATTTGAGCTCTATGAGTGTGTGTGAGGTTTTTTTTCTTTTTAGCAGAAATTTACAGCATTGTAATTTAGAATAAAAATGTTAGTTCTACATTTCCGAATGTTGTTTGAATTCAAATTTCTTTGATTGATTCAATAATAATAATTTTCACCTCACACAAATTCATAATAATTTTCAATCCTCTCCATCATTATCCTGCTTGAATCAATATTCATTCATGTCATCTATTCAGTAATCATAAAGGATTTAAATAAAATATTTCTGCTAGTTATGAGCATGTACAAATATTATCGGATTAGTGTAAAGCACGCACATGCGATACGACACATTTATACACATTTTATTACATAATACATAACCATAAAATAAAAAAAAGAAGGAAAATCAAATATGAATGAAAAGCCTAAAGGGATTAATGATTAACCTGCTTGATTGAAGTACATAAAACTAACTGTAAGGCAAATGTGTGCTTGTACTTGAGTGATAATATGAAAAAAAAAGGTTTAACAGGATTTTCAATGATATTTAGTGTGTTTTATGAAATTAAATTGAAATTCATAGACGAACGTTGATCCACTTCATTTGATGATTTCAATCGATGTTTTTCATGAAATGTATTGATTGACTTGAGATGCCATAATAAATTCAATATAAAATCAATTTAATTAACAGATTTATTGAATAATTTCAAGTAAAATAGACTGAAATGTCGATTAATTTTAAATTTAAATTTAAATTTGCAAAACGAGAACAAAAACAATGAATTTTTTTTTTTTAATATTAGTATTTACTTGTTTTTTGTTATGTTTTACTACATGACTCATGTTAACTGGATTACGTCGTTGCATTAATGAGTTTAAATTTCCTGGAACTAAGTTTGTTTTGATGATTCATACTATTTTTATTTCTAAGCAATGAAAATTAGATCAAATTGGTCAAAGTGTTTATTTTGAAAGTAAATAAAGATATCAAACCGTTATTTATTCACTTTGCATTACTTTCCTTTTCACACTTCGATGCTCTATTTAACTTGCTAATAAACATTTCATCTCATTCTTCATTTACAAAAACAACCACGTTCAAAAGTTGATTTTTATTGGTCTGGTAAATAAAATTTGTAATAAAATATTTTCATGATACTCTGACATTCTAGATGAATTTAAGTACTTAATGTAATTACGAAGCCATCTTCTCGGTTAACGAATAAATTTCATTATAGATGTCTGTTTTAAACAAGTTTAACCGCAATATGCAAAAATTTTGTAATGTAACCAAAATAAAAAATAAAGTTTTACTTTTCTATAATAAATTCTAAATCCCTTTTCTTGGAACAAAGAGAAAATGAATAATGATTTACATTTAAAAGTACATGTCACTGCTGTAAATCTAAATTGTGATTATTAGCTCTTCAAATAGCAAAAATTGAAATATTTGAAACAACAAATTCGAAGAAAATTCAATAAAAAAATTATAAATTTAAGGAGTGACATTTTCATTTTTCTAAAGAAGACACGAGACATGTTTCCTTTCAAAATTGAATGAAAATATTTTTTATTTACAGAAAAATCAATAAATTTGCCGGCAATTTGTTGCTTGAATCTGTTCATGATGTAGAAAAATCATATTGGCAACACATAAATTTTCCCTTTTTTTGTCTTTCGTATTTTCTTCTTCTTTTACACACACACACACACACACACATTTTCTTTCAAATACAAAAAACATGCTTTCTTTTTGGAAAGGAAAACACTGTTTTTATATGACGACAATGGAAAGAGAAAGAAAACGCGTGAATTGAAATATATTCATAAGTGTTTGAAGTGTGTGGAGTGCTAGAATCAATTGAATCAAATTTAAAAAAAAATAAAACAATTCCAATTATAATGAATTGCTTCATGCTTCTTTCAAATAATAACAAAAAAATATTCTGTGTGATGTAAATAAAAATAATGGAAATAAAATTGACAATGATACAAACATAATTTATCTTGATTTTATTGTTAAAGTATATTAAGAAAAATGAATCGAGAAATCTTGAAATAAAGGAAATTAAAGGAAATGGAATAAAATGAAACATGTGATGTTTTCAAGGTCTTTAAAAATAATTTTTTATAACGTTAGACAATAATTGCAATGAATCACTGTTTACTTATGGAATTTAACAGATAATTTTTTCAACAGTACAGAACATTTTTTTGTTGTTGATTCAAATTAATTTTATTACCTTGCAGCATTTTAGAGACCACTTCCAAGAAGATCACAATTCATCATTCGTTTATACTTGAATTGACAAACCGTTTCACAAGGTCAAGTTTCGAGTAAGTAAATCATAATTTCTTATTTTTTTACACAATTTAATGAATATTTTTGCTTGATTCTATTTCAATCTCATTAAAACGTTGAAATAATTACTAAAACAAAAAGGTGAATAAGCGATTGTAAAACATATATACATATATGATGTGAACTGAATTATGGGAAAACATTTATTAAGGTTCTATATCAGTGACAGACTAACGGAATGATGGAGTGACGGCGGACAAACCGTCTATAATAATACATTTTTCCTTAAAACAATCATATATATTTTAGTACCGAGATGCCTGTGTTATCAGAAGATTCCATTTATGAGTTAGTAATGAAAGCGAAAGAACAAGCAGTTCAAAAATTATCTCAATCGGGAATTGAAATCTCGGATGAGCACATGGGCATCGGTTTAGAGCATGAGAAGTCTAATGGATTCATGCATTGACCGAATTGAAATTGATGAATAAAATTTGAGTCAAAAAATGAAGATGACGTCACAGCAGACTCTAGTGGCTTTTTAAAACAACCAACCACGTCAGGTTAACATTTTTCAACTGTACTGAGAGAACATGCATGCATAAATATTTGATATTTAAGGTATCGATAAACAGTATTATACATTACAGCATAGTAATGGACAATCTTACAATATCAGAAAAGGATATTAGTGTAAAATTTACCAAATTAAAGAGAGTGTAAGCACTGATCGCCTGCATCGATTTAGAACATCATCAACAATAACAATGACTAGATCAGTGAACACAGTTTCAACAAGTAAGACAAATAAAATTGAATGACGTGAACAGCCAAGAAATAGTAATAGTATTTTTTTTCGCAAAAGTGACAATCATCTAAAACTGACCTTATCCAACCTACCAACAGCAATCCCATTGTCAGAACTTTCATTACAGTTACCAAAACCAAATACAGGAGACAATTCTACAATGTTTTATGAAAATCCTCTTGAAATTAATAATATTTTATCAAATTTATAAGGTTGGAACTTGAAGGAAAATTAAAATATTTGATATAGTTTTTAGTTAAAAGTAAACAAATAAATATACTTAATTTACTATTAATTATTATTCTTTATTCACAAGTTTACATTAATTATGAGTTTTAATCACATTTTCGTTGTTTCAAACATTTATTTTTTATTTATTTATTCAGTGCCAAGTACTGGCAGAAAATTATTACAAAAATTTTTACAAAAAAATTTAAGTACAGAAATTTATTTAATTTAATTTTAATCTATGGATGAAAACAGCTCTGCTAGGATTATCCTCAATCAAGGTCGATACATCATTAAAAGATCTTGCAATCCTACTAAAAGGTTCATTAAAAGTGTAGTTCCGTTGATGAAATGGAACTTGTAGGAGTCTTCGTCTTCTCAGATTTTGTGGAGCAGGTTGATTATGAATGATTTTATTGCAGAGTATGTCACATTTTATATTTTTATGTTTCTGTTCTTATTTAATTTCACGAATTTAACTTATTCTTCTAATTATATTAATTTAATCAATTTTATACGTTCATTACATAAATAAATTACCATTTAATCACAACAATTACAAAACAGATTTTATCAGAATATGTGTAGTAAAAACAAACTATTTTTGTAATTTCAACACTGCATTCAAAAATGTCATATTCTCACAAATATACATAAAATATGTGTGCGTACATCTGAACTACAGATTTTAATTTAAACAAAGTAAATTAATGAGAATATTTAATAAGAAATAAAAAAGAAAAAAAAAATGTGCGACAACTAAATAAACAACTTTTATCATAATATATATTTCTCATTTAATTTGATTTAATTTTTCTTGTTCTTCTGTTATTTTTTTTTTGTTTTCTTTTTTTGTCGTCCGTTGTCGTCTAACTCAAAGTCTATTTGTTTTGAGTTAGTTTTATTATGTATTTTTCTTTTTAAACATGAGAATTCTATCATTATTATTATTTTTTTAAGGTCAATAAACTATTTGTGTGTGATATTTTATTATTATTATCATTATTAAATGAAGATTTGTCTTTATTGATGCGATGATTTTGTAATGAAAGAAATATTAAAATGAAATTAAAAGTAATAAAATTTATGATTTGTACGAGAAATTTTTATCATCATTGCATCACATTTCCTAATCGACATTCAAGTAAAAGAGTTAAAAAACAGACTTTTTTTGTTAACCAACATTTACAAAATACATGTTGACCCATTCCAAGATATTTTTAACTTGTGTGTAGACATTACCGTTTACTTTTTATTTCATATTAATATTATTTTTTTATCGTATCAACACTTCACTCTATTTTTAAAACGTTAAACATCATATATTCGTATGTGTGTGTTTATGTGTTTTTATAAACGTTAATGTATGAAAACTAAACAATAAACTAAACACCTGACCAGTATATGTTTATTTATGTCATTTTTTTGTTTTGTGTACACAATACAATGAATATAATATTGTGTCATCATTATTATAACTGTCACTATCAAAAGAACACAGAAAACAAACATAGACATAAAAGTAATAACAAAAAAAATGAATATTCTGGTGAAACAAAGTAATTTTTTTTTGTATTTTAATATTTTATCGTAAAAAGGTTACAATGACAGGAATTAAAAAATATAAATAAAGCAGGAGAATGCTGGTTAGTGAGTGTTAAGTAACATGATACATCCTGTGTCTTAAAAAATTAAAAAAAAAAAATTGTCTCTTTCATTTTTTTTGTTTTTAAAAGTTTTATGTAGGATTTCGTTTAAAGATTATAATGCATTTAATTCATACACATTCATAAAGTATCAAGGTGTGTGTTTGTTCTTCTTTTTATTGTATAAAATTAAACCATAAAGTACAGACAGTTAATTTTTTTTTAAAAGTAACGCACAACTTGGGTAATAAAATTTTGATGTAAAAATTGTAAAGCTGTAAAGGAGAAGACGTATTATTATTATTTTTTTTTTGTTTCCATATTCTGTTACGTTTAAATTTTAATGTAAGAATATTGTTCATAGTCCGGAAGCAACTTAATGTTATATTGGATTAGGGTAATCTTTGTGGAAGGTAGGCGCTTGTTTATAAATATTGTGATATTGATTAGCTTAGAATTTTATTGTCACTTTTTTCTTTACGACTTTTTTACTTTTGGATAAAGTTTTTAATTGTTCCATTGAGACCTCTTATGAGATTAGGAGATAATTGTATCTGTAGTAGAAGTATCACAAAAGAGGAGTTAAAAGCTAGATAAAGGTGGAGACTGCTTGGGATGACGGGATAAAAGCTAAGTCCCTCGGATGATGATTACGGGTATGCACAATGGACCCGACTGATGACCTGAGTGTCTTAATAGCCACCCTACAAATCTGATCTGATCTGAATTGAAATCATGAAACTTCTCTTTATAGTGGCTTTAATTACCCATTAAATTTTAATTCAGTTTACTAAATCGAATTTAATTTAAGAATTCAGCGATAAAAATATTTTAAAAATTAAAAAATAATTTCTATTCAAATTATCAAAAGAAAAGTGTTCAGAAATTCGTTTTCGTGAAGTTGATGATGATGAAATTTTAATTAAAGTACTTATCTTTAATATACATGGTGATCAAGACTAAAAAAACAACCTTTGACATTTTAGATTCTTACAAACTAAGTTTTTTTATATCATTTATTACATAACACCATTAAAATGATTATCAGAAAAATTAACAAAAGAAACATCAAATTATTTGTCTTGTTATAGTGTGCCTCAAATTTATTAATAAATGTCTGTGCTCTAAAGTAAAGAGACCTTTTTAACCTTTGCTTGTTTCATCTTCAAAAAAAACCACTCTACTACATATTTGCTAAAAATTCTTGTATATCAATGTGTTTTTAATATAAATTGATCAATAAATCATTTATACTTCTAATATTATTTGCCTTCTCATGTTTTAATAATTTCAAAGGAGGTGACATAGCAATTTATCATTTAAAGAAATTGTTAAGTTTTTATTTATTTATTATTACATTTACAACTACTCATTTATTATCATTATTATTCTTTTTTCAATTGAGTTGAGACACCCACGGATTAATTAAATGCAAGTTATTAGTGCAAGAAAAGCAAATATTTCTAAAGTAAACAAGTAAAAATTTATCTAACCCATTTCTTTTTATGTGTGTTATTTTATATTTTATTAAACAACTTTAAAAGTTGTTATCACGTAATATCTATGTAAAAACTTTTACTTTTAATTAATTTGATGTGTCAGATTTGCATATTATTATGCATGTTAATTTTTAATTATAAGATTAAACAGATAAAAAAACAATCATGATTATGAAAGATAACATGAAAGTAGAGTAGTGTCCTTTAAATGTAAAGTCACACCCAATGGTTGTTTTTTTTTGTGATTTTTTGACATTTAAGATTCAATCAATATGGTAAATATACAATTTTTGCTAAAGTTTTAATATAACACGCGAACAGGTTTTATTTTGCTTAACAAAGATATGCGAATGCCGACTGTTAATTTTGAATTGAACCAGTATTATCAGGATTTTTTACAAGTCCTGAAGATTATAGTACTTTGTTTTCACTTTGGCTATTACATTTATGTCTATTTGAAATGTAACGCAATTGCTTCTGAATAAGGAACTCTCAAGTTAGTCAATCAATTCGTATTTTATTCTTATTATCAATAAAATAAATTATCGCTATCGTCGTATCAAATTTAAAGCAGCATTAACGTTCAATCATAAAGGTAAGATCTTTGGAAAATCTTCGTCAAGAATGCTCATATCTAAAATTTGAGTGTAAAACTATGTAAAAGATACCACCTAAAAAACATTAACCTAACGGATGATAATACTTGCAGATATTGTGATAACGACATAGAAACGGCAGAACACATAGTATGTGACTGTGAAAAATGGGAAAGATTGAGAAATCGTATCTTCGGAAATAGTCATCCGGATCCGGGTGATTTTCGAGGATATGAGCTAGGACTATTACTGAAATATCTAAAATTGATTGGACTGATAGTAGAATAGACACTCGCGACCAAAAGGTCGCTGAAACAGGCATGTACACTGGCTTAATGCAAATATGTGCATTATAGCCAGGTACGTACACAATAGGGCTTCGGTCCGAGGTGAACGCCTTTTCATATCTAATCTAATCTAATCTATGTAAAAGATAATTTGGAAAAATAACTAAATAGTATATTGAGATTTGACGACTTGAAAATTTTTTTTTTGCCATGACAGAATTTAGAAATTAAAGTTTGTACTTTAAAATAATTTTCTTCACATGTTTGGTACTTATCACCAGAAAACGTATGCTTTGCATTGTTCGACTCTTAACGTTTTTGGATTTTTTTACATTCATATTTCTTGTTGCAGGTCATTTCAAGAAAAAATGTAATTAAAAAACCTAAAACAAATATCAAAATGTGAAAATAGATTGTAAAAAGGAATAAGAAATTACTAAGAATATTCCTTCTATTCATTTGGATATGGAAGAGAAACGTGAAAGTCTCAGCTTGGTTTTGCTGTGATTTGAATGACTATGACGTCTTTCCAATTATGGTATATAAGTCTGGACACATCTCGTGTTCTGGTTAGTCAGTGGTTAAAATTTGGGTTGGCGAATTTACTTGAAATGATAACAATTCGAGACAGACAAAGATTGAAATGCTGTTCGTTCGTTCATGATATCCTAAACTACATAATCAACTCTAGTTAATCAACTAAAAGCATTTAAATTAGAGATAGTAGTCATAACCTGAGAAAGCAAAGAATTCTACAAGAGGCCAACTATAGAAACCGGTTTGAATCAAGCTTGGCACTTAACAGGTGCAAAAGGTTTTCAATGAACTCTGTGATATTTCTTTGTCCAGATTTATTTTTAAAAAAAATTAAAATAAGATCTAGATACAAGTAAATTTATGTAATTATTAGTCACTAATAAGCTCCTGGTCGGAACTTTTGGGGGTGCAGTTAGTTGACTGTAGTCTTAGATGTTTATTAGACTTTTTAAATATGTTTTCAGGAAGTTTCGGATTCATTACTTTTAATGTGATTCAAAGTGCATCACGAGTCTCCACAACTAACTATCATCAAATCAAAAAATGTCATGAACCAATCGCATCAAATCAAATAGAATACACTTTCAATGGCTCTCGTAACATTGCTTATTCAGACTTTTTCTCTATCGAAATTCAAAAACCATTTAGGTATTTTTTTATTATCAATCAATATATCATGCAATGCTCGATCATTTAAATATATGCTAATATTAAAATCCATGTCTGTGCATGACTTTTGTCGTTTTTTTTAGTGAATCAGCAAAAGTTATATTTTCTTACGTTTAATACGGACGATTTTCTGCTGTTATTATTCAAACATTAATTTTAGAGAAAAAAACTGATATTAAATTACAAATCGCAAATCAAACAAAAAAAATACATCTAAATGCAAAACACAAATTTCACATAATTATGTTATCAAAACACATCGTTTTGAAACAATAATAAATAAGTTTAACATTCGTATTTGTAATAAAATCATTTTAAAACAACAAAAAATAAATCTGCTTAGCAAATTCACGATAAAAAAATGAAACAAAAGAAAGATCGTTAAAGTTAAAATTAGTGATTCGCATTTTGATACTATTCAAAATTTTAAATTGAATTTTACGGGTGTGTGTTCATTTTTTGTTTTATGCGAGAGGAACGATGACTTCATCTTCCCCATGATTTTTATTTTTTTTATGATGAACTCAAATATTTTGAATGCATTGCAATGAAATGTGTAAACGGTGTAAAATTGAATCTGACAAAAGTAATGCATTTAAAACATAAAATTTAATATGAAATTTATTATTTTTAAAATTAATGAGAAACGATTTGACTTGTCAAAAAAACATGGATATATTAAGTAAGAGAAATGTTGATTATAATAAATTTGAGATCATTAAAACGTTAATTAGGGCAATCTGAGCTTAAAATTCAATTAAAAACGTTCTTATATTCAGATGAAATGTAATATGTAAATCACCTATTATCGAAGAAGTGATTAGTGGATTTTGAATACAGATGATGTGTGGAAATAGAATCTGACATTAACGGAAATTAAGCTAATGGAAGGAAATGTAATTTACCGTTAAGTGATTTTTTAGTCAAAATATTTTAAATTTTAAAGTGAATTTGAGTTCAACTGTTGAATATTAATTTAAAATGCAGATTTATCGATATTAAGTAAGAGATTATTCGCACGAATGATCAAACTCCATCAAGTTATTTTTAAATATATGTATTTTTATATTGGTTCATACTACCAACATACACCTTTTATTATATTTTATTAATTGATCATTAAAATGGTTTTAATGCACATTTATTCAACCACACACACACATACAAACATCACATCACATTACCTTGACCAACCCTTGAATTGCATGCGCCACCATACAAAAAATACTTGTTTTCTGTATTTTTATTAAACAATTCAATAAAATAAATAAATAAATATGTATGTCATACAAAGTTAAAGGTATAATTGTGTGCAGGTGACACACTGACAGTTTTAATTGAATTTAATGTGGCTTGGCATTTTTTGGGGTATGTAATTCTTCGTATTTGGCTTAGATACAATGGAAAAAAGTTATGTGTCACCATTAAAATTGTTCTTTTTTTATAGTTTTTAAAAAGAAAACTAACCCTTATGTTTTTATTTGTTCAGAAGAATATCGAACAGACAGAGGTTTATCATGCAACCTGTCACTTTCATACAATGTCGTGCGATGACCCACTACTGTGAGAGATAAATTTATGATATACTTTCTTCCTAGAATTGTATATTTTTGGCATGGTTTTATGTAATGTTTTCTGTTTTGTAAAGAAATTGAAAGCTCTTTTTAACGAAGTCAGCTTTAATTTATGCTTTATTTGATATTCTGAATTATGGTCTCTGTGGCTCAGGTGATCTTGACAATCCGCGTTCGATTCTTGGCTACTACGCTATCATAACATATGGTCTCTGTATCGAGAGATAAACTTCTTGGGATGACAGGATAATGGCTAAGGTCCTTTGATGATGATACCGAGTATGTAAAATTTTCTAAGTGTAGGTTTTATAACCGCCCTATGAGCAACTGATATACTCTAAACTTGAAATTAGTAGGAAATTTGAATCAGTTAGACCAGCCATAAGCCTCATAAAGGCCATTTAAACCACTAAAACAGCAGAATTTGGGTTGCGACTGTTCATTTTATCATACCTCAAATCTACATCCGACTCCTAGCAAATATGAATGACATTCAATTGTCGATAATATAAATTTTTCTGTCTCTTATTGCATTACTTTTTTACTATTTCGTATTTTATTTTACATTTACTTTGCCGGTCGAAACATAACTTTTAACTGTAGAACAATGAGCAACAGTTACATTTTTATTATTTGTGTTACTGTGCATTGAATTGAGTAGCTGCACAAAAAAGGGATATGTAGGTTGATTATATTATTCAGTTTTATGTGTGATGATAAAAGTGCAACAGTAGAAATTGTATTATTAGAAAGTTTTGTTTTTATTTTATTACAAATGCTTACTTTTATGATTGTTTTTTTTCAATCTTTTTTTTTTGTTAACCACTCTATTGTCATGTGAAAACTTTTATGACTAACTTTTAAATTACAGTCTCTTGAGAAATGATCATGCGATCAACGAAGGTAAAATATTGATGTAAATTTTTTGTGTTGTTATTGTTAGAAATGTAAAAAAAATAAAGTTATATTGATTAGAGATAAGATTAAATTGACACAAAGGAGTTTAGGAAAAGTATTAAATTTAGATTGTTTGTTTGTAACAACCTTGGTTTTAGTATGAAAGTTTGGTAAATAATCATGGAAAAAAAGTTTGTTCCTACTTTTTCTTTTTTAATTCTATTAAAAATAAGAAAAGAATCTGATCAAGATGAATAAAATCTTATCTAATCTGATGAAAGTTTTGTTCTTCAGTATGAAAATTATTGTGAAACCAAGGCATTTCAAGGCAAGGCAAGCTCAGCATCATAATCCTAATCTAGACTCTCCAGCCAACAAGCAGCTTCCGCAGTTAAAAGATGAGGATATTTCATTGATCGTTCAAATTTGTCTTTTTTCAAGAACAGTGCTGGATGATATGATCAAGAGTTTGAGATCGGCCAGCCCACGCCATAACAACCATCTGGACCGTTTCTGAACAGTGTCACTGGATTGTTAAGGTAAGAACCATGCTATTGAAGTCAATCACCTTGCAATGAGAACCTTTTTATCTAACACTACTAGGGTAAATTAAATCATATTATAAAGACATCTCGTTAAATCGAATAGAAATTTTGTTAAACCTCCAATTAAATCAGGTGTTAAGGTTTCCATTATTAATATTACCATATTACAACTTTCATTATTTACTTTTCTATTGAGACTTGAACATAAACAAAGATATAATATACGGTAGTTATTAAATATAATCAAGACACTCTCGTCATATAAATTTACCTTATTATTTTTATTATTATAAAACTAAATTACTAATGCATGTTTTTTTTCATTTTCTCTGGTTAATATTCTTCTTGCTTCTATATATTTTATTTCATTTCTGAATGTAATATACATGTGCCATATGTTTAACCTAAACCTGTATAATTTTATATTCATATATATAATAGAAGATACCTTATTATTAAAGACATGCTAAATGAGTTAGTGGTGTGATGTGTATTTAACTGATTTTATATTCGTTCTAACAAAATTCATTTATTGAGTTCATTTCAACTATACTAAGTTCTTTTTTAATATAATGATTACTTTTATTGAAGTTTAGTAAAATATTATAAAAAAGTACACCTTATACACTTTGCTTAATACTTAGAAGTAACCCAACCCATATTTATTATGTAAACAAAATAAATTCTAAAATCAATGATTTTTTTCCTATACTTAAAAAGTCATCATAGTGTTAAAAGTAAAGTGCATTAGTATTTTTTTTTCTTGTATTTTATGGATTTATTAATGTTAGATATATTTGTTTAAGATAGAATTCCATCGTTGAAGATTGAACAAGAAGGAAACATCCAGAAGAATGGTGATTAGCAATTCATATTTTACGTATTTTTTGCTTAGTGGATGTATTGCAATAATGTTATAGAAGGTGATTCATTCATTTTCTCTTTAATAATAATTTATTTATGGTCTATAGACTCATATAAAATCATATATTTGACATTAGTTTTTTAAGGGTGAATTTGAACGTGACGTGTAAAATATATTAAGCATCTTGAGATGGTTTTGATGTCAGTTACAAATTGTCAATTTTTCAGTGATTGCAGCGCTTCTCTAATATATTGTAGATCAATGTAGATTTGTATTTGATACCGTCGAACCCATAACGAGTTGTTTTAACGTTAGGGATGTGAATTTTTTTATTGTATTTCGATCTCGTACGATATTCTTGACTAACTTCAAAATTCACTGTTGATTGTATCATTGAGTTGACTGATTATCTGTCAGTAAAGTGAGCTAGTTTGTTTAAATGAAGCACGTTGAGTGGTGAAATTCCATTAGATTCATCTTTATATAGAGCAACAGTATTAAATCTCATTGGCAATTTGCATACAGTCTTCACTGCACGATTCTGAAGTACTTCAATTCTTCTTAAAAATGTTTTTTTGGCACAACCAAAGACATTAAGCATAAATTGAATTTTGCTGTTGATGAGACTTTAGTAGATGCTTTTGAGTAGATCTTGTTTCAACATATTTTTCAGTTTATGAATCATTCCAACATGCTTTGAGAGACCTGATGCTAATTCATCAATTTGACTTTTCCACTTGAGGTTAGTATCGATCAACTGTATTAACTCTATGTTGAGCCTCAATAAGTTCTTGAAGTTCACGCCACTGATATTTAACAGCAACTCTCCATACAATAGGTTAAACCATTCTTCTATCACATCTGTGATAAAAAAATTGCAATGCACTTGTACAAATAACCGTCAACCAATGTTTCGTTTTTTCTCTTAATCGTCTTAATCATCGAAGACCGGTTTCATTCTTGATTTCAAAGTAAAATACCAACTCCATACATTTATATCAAAATTCTATCAAAACAAATACAAAAAAAAAAACAATAAGATGAATTTCATGAGAGACCAATTACCTTTTTCATCATGAAATATGCGACAGGTGCAATCTCTTCTCGACTTTCACTAACTATAATAATCTCATTTTTTATTCTTTTCATGGTCAAACACAAATATGTTTGTTTATAAATGTGTGTGTGTTATAAAGATAACAATAATAATAATAATAATTACAGACAAAAACTTTAATTGTCTTATTATTATCAAGAGGTTTGGATGAAGAACGAGAATAGCAAATGTAGATGCGGAAAGTAACATTTTTCTTTGAAAAAATATTTTAAAAAATAAGTTAAAAATATTGTGAGGACCATTACAAGGAAAAAAATAACAATTTTCTATTTAAATCCTTTGAAATGAAATATAATTAATTATTCAAAAAAAAAATTATGAAAAAGTTGCTCACTTGGGCATTAAATGTACAAAAAAAACTGAAGTTAAAGTACTTGGAATAAATTTTGCACTGAAATATTTTTTTATGAATATAAAGCATTATCATAAATAATAATAAAAAAAATAAACAAACTCTCTCAGTATTTATGATGTACAAAGTGCAAGAGTGCGTGAATGCATCGTCATCATAATAAGATTTTTATGCACTTAATTTTATTTTATTCTCGTTTTGTTTTTGTTGCATTTAAAACATAAAAATAATTTGACAAAATTTTATTATAATGTTAATTAAAAATTTTGTACACAATTAAACATTCTTATACATAAAAGTTTAAGAAATCAATGTCAACCACCTCAATCTGCAATGCATCTGACTAAGATAATATGTTTATTTATGTACTTTTTTATTACACACACATACATTCAAATAAACATATTTATATACAAATACTTTACTAATAATAATAATAATGATGAATCTGCAGCACAGAAGCACTTCATGTGTATACATATAACTTTAAATATGATAATAACAATAAATAAGTTAATAAAATGTATATTTCTTTGAGACAACAACAAGATTAAATGAATAAAAAACCTTGAGTTACCTGTTTCTATCTAAAATACTATTATTATTATTTTTTTATATGTTTAAATTTTATTATTATTATTTGTATATATGATTGAATATTGAATTGATAAAGAATTTTTTTTAACTTTCATTGAATTTTATCAGCGAGATGTGAATTGACACAAAAAAAAACAAAAACAAAATATCGATCCAATCTGTCTAGCTTATGTGGTAGCGAGTACGAGAGAGGAAAATCATTGTGAGGAAAAATTGCCGATTTTATGTAAATATATGTGAAGAATTTTACTCTACACAATGCTCATTTAATCAATTTTATCACTTAAAAACCTACCTTCAGACAATTCTAAATCCAATTCAGCTAATTTTTCTCGTATTTCAGCTGGTAAATCCATCATTGTATAATCCGATAAATTTGTATCACCCATATTTTCGCCCTTTTTTAATATATAGATTTTATATATATTTATATATATATATATATTCACACTTTGTGTGTTAAATATTATAAATTTATTGTATACTTTTTTTTTCTTTCCTCTTTTTTTTGCACACACACAATTTACACTAATATTTCATTGGATATTTAGTTGAATATTGACTTTTTTATGATTGCAATAGCATCATAGTTGGATTTTCTTTGAATTTTATTTTATTTTCGCTATATTTATGAATCATTAATCTATTAATTTATATTTTTCTTTAATATATTCACAACACAAACACTGCCCATCAAGAGGTTTTAGGTTTGACTGAATATGAAAAAGTACAATCATAGCAGATTGTACAATGAAGGGCGGTACAATTTGGACTTGTGTTACATTTTAAGTCGTAAAATATTTGTAATTGAATTTCATGAAATTTTGTGTGAATTAATTGATTTTAATTGAAATTTATTATGTTTAATTCTTAAAGTTGCTGATTTTCATGCAATGATACATTTATTACTTTTAATCATTGAGATTTAATATTTATTTTGAATGCTGTTGAAATTTGATTGTACTTTTTATGGAAATACCACCAGCGCCACCACATGATGAAATCATGAGACAATTATTTTTAAGTGAAATCATCGTTGTGATCTTTTGTCTAATAAAAATTATTATAGTTAAGTTTTTTTTCGTTGAGAAGTGGTTTGATCAGGAGATCATGAAACGTCAAACGAATTAATGCTCTTTTATGAGTTTTAGATTATGGATCTTAGACCGGCTTATGGGTCTTAAAAACCCAGACAAAAAAGGAATCGCTGGTAACGAGTTTGCAGATAGGCTTTGCAGCAGAGAAGTATATGACTTTTCAATCAATTGAAAGTAATAGGAATGCAATATTAAAGAAATTTCTGAGCAATAGAGCAAAAGCAAACCCTGTAAATAATAAATTTGAAAAGAAGCATATAAACGTATACTCAAACAGCAAATGTACGTATGCCGTACAAGCAAATGTATGTACGCTGAACAAGCAAACGTATGTATGCCAAATAAGCTAATGTCTATTGCTCATCCGGCAAATCAATGTTTGCCAAATTGGCTACTCTTGAAAAAATGTATAGTATACATTTTCTTTTGAAATGTTATATTTTGAGAAATATTTGTCGTAGAAAAAATTCTTAATACGTTTTGGAAACGACAGAAAAATATCTTTTAGAATCTTATATAAAATTTTAATATCTGTAAATAAAATTGAATTATTAAGCGAAAATGTTTATTTTTTCATAAAAATTAGCAGAAATTGGTGCAAACCGATATGAAAAAATGAGAAATATATGTCATAGAAGAAATTTAAAATATGTCGTGGAAACAACAGAAAAATATCTTTTAGAATCTTATACAACATTTTAATATTTGTAAATAAAATTGAATTTTAGAACGAAAATTGTAAATTTTTCATACAAATAATAACAAATTGATGCAAACCAAACAATTTGGTTGAACACTCATGTTTTTGCTGATTCATACAGGTGCCTTGCATTACTCAAATATTTGGTACGCATTAAATTTTATTTATATTTTGATGAAAGTATGAAAAAATTACAATTTTCGTTCTAAAATTCAATTTTATTTACAAATATTAAAATGTTGTATAAGATTCTAAAAGATATTTTTCTGTTGTTTCCACGACATATTTTAAATTTCTTCTATGACATATATTTCTCATTTTTTCATATCGGTTTGCACCAATTTCTACTAATTTTTATGAAAAAATAAACATTTTTGCTTAATAATTCAATTTTATTTACAGGTATTAAAATTTTATATAAGATTCTAAAAGATATTTTTCTGTCGTTTCCAAAACGTATTAAGAATTTTTTCTACGACAAATATTTCTCAAAATATAACATTTCAAAAGAAAATGTATACTATACATTTTTTCAAGAGTAGCCAATTTGGCAAACATTGATTTGCCGGATGAGCAATAGACATTAGCTTATTTGGCATACATACGTTTGCTTGTTCAGCGTACATACATTTGCTTGTACGGCATACGTACATTTGCTGTTTGAGTATACGTTTATATGCTTCTTTTCAAATTTATTATTT